>JAYEVI010000181.1:600000-1103848 GCA_036346575.1 Dendrocalamus sinicus | reverse complement strand
CCGAGCTTGAGGCGCCGGGCTCTGGATGGCCGGGAGAAGCGGAGCGGAGCGCATGGCCGGAGAGCGCGCCGCCACGGCACGAAGAACCTAGCGCCGCGCTTCACGCGCTGCGAGCCAAGTGGAGGAATGCCGAGCTTGGGTGCATTCTCAAGACGGGTCTACAAGTTAAACGATCTACACGTTAAAAGCCTAACATCCAAGAAGCGTGTGGAGTTTCAACTAAAATCGCAAGTGAGTATCCGAAGCTTTCTATAATCAACTAGTAAATGTATCTAAAATTCAAAATTTTAACTAAAAGTCAAGCAACTTTTAAAAGCTAAAGGAACGTGCCCATAGAGTACTGGAAAATAGTAAAGACACCGGGCAATATGCTTATCTATCGCGATCATGGACACTTTCTTCCATGTTATCAATTGTAACTAGTGTGCCAACTAGACCCGCATCTGATGCCGTGTAAGGAATATCAGGCGAAGAACTAGCTAGAGTGGTTGCTACTTCTCCCCTCGTGAGGAATGAATTGGGAGCACTTGTGTAACCAATGGGAAGACTTGGCGTGACAACTAAAAAAGAGATGTCTGGTGGATGTATACTTGCATTGCATCCATTGGTCCATCCAATCCGTATATATCCTGGGTTCTTTTTTTTGCTGCGATTGATGGCTTATGACTACGGATGATAACTTTTAGTCTTAGCATGAGCGCTTGTGCGAACGAACCGAATACCGATAAATCGATTCGAAAAGTTTATATCAATAAGCCGTTCAAAAGGAGGATGAAGAAACCGCTCTATTTATTTATTTATTTAGGAAAAATCATCAGTCATAACATGAAAAGAAGGGTATATGTGTTTGGTTTCTGTTACGTCTCAAGCCTGGTTTCTGTTATTATTACGTGACCGAACAGCACAAACAAACACCGTCCAACATGTCCCATATTAACTCCTACCTAAAAAGGGAGAAAAACAAGCAAAAAACACTGCTCACCTAATTGCAGAGACATCAACCGGCAAGATCTCACTATTGGAGGACATGTTGTGCCATGGGCTCTTCTCCAGCTTGATTGGAGACTGACCAAGACAAAAAGATGCAACCTGGTTGGCCCACTTAAGCATCTAGTCAAAGACGAACGGAGATTTGGCAGCTTATAAATGATGGAAACTGATTCGATTGGGTCCTATTAGGACTGTTGATTTGTGTGGCACGCTTTTTTTTTAATTCTGATCAGGCCTTTTGGAATGTAACATTTTGTAAAGAATTTTGGAGCAAGGGAAACATATATCATGACTGCATGTGAGGTTTCCTATGAAATTCCTACGATGATCTTGCGTTCCAAACATGCCTTCATGTTTGGTTAGATGGTTGGCTGTCTGTGTGGTTCATGCAGAGCCTTGTTTGAAATCTGAGTCACATGAATTTTATAGCAAAGGAAACATTTGATCTCTAAAATCATACGAAATTCATGTGTTCCGAATTGACCTTAAATGGTAAGGTTGAATTTTGCATGGTAGTGATCATTATTCATGAATAGGCCTTGTATCCGTACAGTTCTGCCAAGCTATCTTCAAACAGAAGGCAAATGTAGACCAAACAAATCTTCAAACAGCCCCCAACCTCATTCGTGCCGGATCTGCAAACTGGAAGTACCTGAGTCCTCAATAATTGTCTTTGTTAACAGCCTAATGATGCCTACTCAAAAAGACAACTTGAACATTATGTCAACCCAGCTACCTGTAACAGCATAACAGGTGAGGCTGCAGCACGAGTACAGAAAAGGGCATGAAAAATGGGTGAATATTTTTGCATATTTATCTTGCTATATTGCACTTGCATTGCAGAACTGTACAGCCATAATTACGACTAAAACGCCTAAAGATACCCCAGTAATTGTGACACATCACAATACCAGCTGTATATAACTAAGGAGAGCACTTCCACAGGAGATCACAAAACACATCAGGAGTTTTGTAATCCGGTTCAGTTAAAAACCTTCCAGATTGGAATGGCAGAAGAAATGTACAATTTTTTCAATCAGCAATTCTTATCAAAAACAATGAAATTTTCTTTTACATGAATGCCTCCAGGATTTCCAGCATAACCAGATCGCTGGTTATGTTTTTGCTAGCAAAAAAAACAAACCTTTGAAAATGAAAAAAAAAGAATAGAAAAGTAACAAATAAGTGACTTTAAAAGGAGTATCGCACCAAGATCCTATACCACTAAAGAATCAATATGTATCGACGATTCAGCAGAATTATTGATCAGCAGGCTATATTTAGTTTGTCCCATAGCCACGCGGATGTGACTTCTGCCATCTCCATGCAACAGACAGGCTCTCCTTGAGGTCGGTATATTGAGCAGTCCAGTTGAGCTCCTGGTTGATCTTCGTTGGGTCACTGTATACTTCGGCATAGTCTCCAGGCCTCCTGCTGAGGTACTCAATTTTGATGTCAACCCAAGTTGCTTTTTTGCAGGCGTCCACAAACTCCTTAACCGAACGACCTGGGCAGAAGATCATACATATATCAGAGTAAATTGGTGCTGACAGCGCATGGAACAAAGGAGATGAATAGGGAGATGATTTGATAAGAGAACTTCACTTCAATTATTCTTCCAGTCTGATTCACAAAATTATATAACCTTTATGCAAATTTTTAATGTACATGCAGCAAAGAATAGTTCTTCAAGAGTAACTCTTTGCATGTCCTTCTATGTCAAATTTTCATGTAAACTACACAACATTTAATTAAAATCTGTGCTTTGTCCTTGTATGAGCAAAGAATTAACTACATTTGAGTAAAAAAGAAAGAAAGCTTGCACTGCCAAACCTCTTCCAGTGCCAACATTGTAAATGCCAACTTTACTAGGCTCTGCCTTGTTGAGTGCTTTCACATGAGCATCAACTAGATCCGTGACATCAATGTAGTCTCTTATGCATGTTCCATCAGCTGTAGGATAATCTGTTCCTTTAACCTGCAATTGATTCATAAAAATCCATCAGTTTCACCCCTAAATTACCTTTCACACTCAAGATACAGACATACTACTTATTTTTTTTTAAAGAAGAGAATCAGTATTATATCATTATAGTATTATATTATTATCCAAACATGCACAACTTGATACATAGCAAGACTAAACTATCCAGAGACATTGCTACAGTCAAAGTACAAGAGAAAAGCACCTTCAATCCTGGAATGACTCCTAATGCTGCATCAAAGCATGCCCCAGATATCCTTCCATGCTCTCGTAGTTCAGACCTAGGAGCTTCACCCAATCTACCCTCTGGGTCTGATCCAATAACATTGAAATATCTAACACAAAAGTTTTCATGTCAGTCCAAATCAACTTCCTGCTAAGAAATCCCTAACTTACATAAGTGGAAAAACAACCCACCTTAAAATCATGACAGCCATGTCTGTTCTCTTCGAGAAATCTAATATGATGTCCTCTGCCATTTTCTTAGCTTTTCCATAGGGGTTAATTGGGAACTGCGTCAAGATACGGTACAAACCAATTAGGAACATAATTACATAAATATCTGAAAACTTGCACAGTTAGATACCTAGAACCAATAAATATTGAAGTAAAGAATACAATATTTAAGTAGCAGCCTTGGATTTGCCTTTTTGCCAATAAGACGATCAAATGACACAACATACCCAAAACATTGCATTTCTAGAGGCCATCTTAAAAATAAAACCTGCATTTCTAAAGGCCGTCTTAAAAATAAAACCTGCACTTCTAGAGACCATCTTAAAAATAACTACCTGAGGTGTGACTTCTGTAATAGGCATCTTCTCTGGCTCTCCATAGGTGGCACAAGTACTAGAGTAAATAAGGGTCTTGACTCCATGAGAAGCCATAGCCTCCAAAATCAGTAAGGTGTTTGATGTAATATTGTGATAATACCTGTGAAGTAGTTGAGACTGTCAAATCTGTAATAGCAATATATGAAGAAAACTACAAAAGCAGCAAGTATTTGATTTTGGTGTTAACATTAACTACAAAAGCACCATGGATTAATTACGAAAGCTGCTTTTGAAAAACCTTAAGTACATTTTCCTCTAGCAATACATGTTTAGGCCATTCTCTTGTATTAAAAAGTAAGGTGGGTGAGGCTTAATATTGTAAGAGGACCCTCAAGCTCAATGGAAATGTCAAACTATCAATAAGGTAATGACTTACCTAAGGGGTTCCATCGTACTCTCACCCACATAGGCAACAGCTGCAAAGTGCATCACAGCATCAAATGCATTTTCAGCAAATATCTTGTTGACCTGTAGACCGGTTAAGTGAAAAAAACAAGAGTTTGAATACAACAACAAAACAAAACAAGTAGGTAGTGTAGAAGCATAAAATGAGGATACAGATTTTTGATCCCCAAGATCAGCATAGATGAATTGAAGTCTCCCAGGCTGCGGAAACAATTCTTGGAGAACCTTTACTGCTCCCATGTTTCCTCTAGAAAGATTATCCTATAAGAATAAACAAAATTCACCATCAAGGGTGAAGATTTGCAGAACAAACTAATTCACACATTCAATACAATGAAAAACTGAATTACCACAATGGTAACTCGATAATTGTCCTTTAACAGCCGCAATGAAGCATGTGACCCAATATAGCCAGCTCCTCCTGTTACTAAGACATGGGTAACCCCAGGTTCATGGCAAGAAAACTGCAGGGATACATGCACGA
This sequence comes from Dendrocalamus sinicus, assembly GCA_036346575.1. Taxonomy (NCBI): domain Eukaryota; kingdom Viridiplantae; phylum Streptophyta; class Magnoliopsida; order Poales; family Poaceae; genus Dendrocalamus; species Dendrocalamus sinicus. Next base: position 1,099,152 of record JAYEVI010000181.1, on the reverse strand, counting down.
TAATCAGCTTTACAGTTCTGAATTTAAGTGAGGGAACATATAATAGCATGATAATCATAGCAGCATAATAAAGAGGACAAAATGGAAACCTTGCATGAAGTGATGAAAAGTGTGAGCAACAGAAGTTGGTGCAGATTTACTTTATTGTCTACCACTTTAAATCAAATTGGAAAACTAATCTAAGGATATATAAAGAGGGCAAAGATAACGAAATATAACAGAATGTACACTCTTTAGGGACATGTGTGAAAAGATCAGACCACCTCTCTCATTAATGATTTCTCTAACTCTTTTACAGCCAATCTATGTATGATATCCCACAAAATCTCTTGGGCTCCAAGGGTATCATACCCAATTTTCAGCACACACATGCTGAGGCAAATGTACAGTTAAAGTCAATGTGTTTTTTTACCTCCATTTAGCAACAGCCTCTAAAATATTGTATCTAAAATTTCTCCGAAAGCACTAGATAGTTAAACAGGAACAAGTCGGTGGTTATTTATCCAGATTGCTTGGCTATCATAAGATACAACTACCGTCTCATGGGTGAAGGCTCCAATTAGTTAGGATACAACTTTGGCCTCAACTTGCCACACCAAGAAGCGGCAACAAGCATAGGTATGAAGGATCAAGTTGGGCCATGACATAATGTTAAAGACACTGCAATAACAAATGATTATTGGCTGGAGGGATGTCACTTTCATCATCTGCTTGTTAGCAGTACTAAGAGTTGGAATAAAGATATGTGTGAGAAACAACTAGAATAGTCTTTTTTTTATGCTGATTATACCACAAGGATGTATTCCATAAGTAATATGATATGCGTTGCTGCAACTTCTACAATTACTTGAAACTAAAAGAGTTTAGTCGATGAAGTGCATAACAAGAAAACAAAAGGAGAAAGAAGCACAAAAAGGTTCAGGAAGTTAGTACCTATAGGTAGATGAAAGTGATTTTAATTTATGTTATGAAACGTGTGAAAAATCTGGTTCAGAAAAGCAGATTTAAAAGGAATATGATTGGAGGGAAAAAGATAAAAAGAAGCATGGACATCTTACCACACTATTGCCACCAAAACCAGGAGATTGCTTGAGAACAAATATACAAAGTGATGTGAGGACGAGGGCCGCAATGACTTTCCCAACATTACGAGGCTTCCGTCTAGCATCAAAGTACTCCATCCCTGTCAACAAGAGAAACATATACCATAAAGGAAACGGCAATACATGTACTCATTAGTCATTACAATAGTTGATTAAGTTGAAGCATACTCATGATCAAACCAACAGAGCAACCTAGTTGATTAAAACAACTTGTCAGAGAGATGTGCAGTAACCAGTAAGTATGTGGTGGGTTTGATTTGAAATGTGATCTGAGCAAAGTGACAACTGTTTGCTTAAAGGTTTATCTACCGAAACTAAATTGATATGGCCGCTGCACACATTCAGTTGACTTCAATATAAATATTGCACCTAATGGCTTTAGCTCAACTTGCCTATCTTTCCAGTTACTGAAATCTTAATGTGCGCATAACTAGCATTACTTCAGGCAGAAGAAACGAATCATTTCACAGAAAGGAGCCTTTGCTCATAAACCCTCTGCAACTGAACACTACCAAAAAGGATAGTACTACTTGCCATATGACGCCACAATCCCACTCATACATACGCTGATACGCGTACACATCACCTCCGAAAGCTAAGCATGTGCTTGTACACCAAGTGAATCCCATTGTAGGGAGAAAAAAGACAGCTTTTCAGGTGGAGTAATTTAAAAAATCAGTTTCTTTCATGGGGCATGGATTGGATGGACAAACTAAACATAAAGAAAGGCCACTCCTGGTTGGTACACATGCTTAAGGGCCCTTGGGGGTCAAAAAGTCTTGGCATTAGATATATCTAAAGCAACAGTAATAACCAAGACGAAGGGCATCAAGATCTACCAGCCCTAGGCTGACTTCCCCTCCTGTTTACAGTGATCATGTAAGGATTCTGCTCCTCGAGACGAAGCCGCCAATGGTGGAATCCCTACCGACACCTTCAACGCGATCGTTCCGCCGGAAGAGCAACTGCAGAACCATTACACGGCATGTGTCAATCACAATGATGTAGGATCATCCCAGAGAAAGGAAATGCGATAAGAATCACCAATAGGACAGTCAATTCAAACGAGGCAAGAACGGCATTGCAATTCAAACAAGGATCAGCACCATTAGAGCATTATGTACCAATTGGGCAAAATTTCAGGTCCAAAAAATCAATCGCTTGGCCTTGATCCCGAATTCAGAATAAGGCGGAATCACACAGCACAAGAAGCTTAACCATCCAGGAATCGAGGAGAAAATTGCTATAATGGGACTCCAAACAACGCGTTTCGCTATAATAGGACTTCTAACGTTGACATCGCTAAAATGACACCCGAAACATTGGCTTCTCGTAATACATGACATTTGACTCTTTTAATTCTAATGTTCGGGTATTTCGAAACATTAGCCAAATGTCATGTATTACGAGAAGCCAATGTTTCGGGTGTCATTTTAGCGATGTCAACGTTAGAAGTCCCATTATAGCGAAACACGTTGTTTGGAGTCCCATTATAGCAATTTTCTCGGAATCGAGAGAATGCGCCACGGAATTTTCCGGCGTGGCAATCGTAATAGATCCAAAGAAAACAAACATGAAACACATGACAAGAGGAAATCAACATTCGCTTTTTCCCCTCCAGAAACAATCAAAAACACAAACAGCTCGAGCAAAACAATGCATGTAGAACTACACCGTTCGCGGCGAAACCAATTCCCAAAACGCGCGCCAATAACCCGACCAATGCACCGGACTCCCCCTCCGTGGATCAAAACACCCAAATTCTCGAACCGAACCGCATCAAGATCGCACCTTTACCACTCCCAATCCCAACCAAACGCCACGAGCGCCCACCACCAAGAAACGCAAGCAAAAGGACACCCCCAATCCGACCCCAGCAAGGGCCGCCCAAGAACCACAAGGAAGCGCCGCGAGCCCAGATCAAGGAACCAACCGCAAATGCCGCCTTGAAGCCGGGACAGAAGGAGCTCACCGTGCACGTGCAGAGAGCGAGAGCGAAGCAATTCTTCCAAGGAAGTAGGGCAGGAGAGAAGCCTCCGGGAGGAGGAGGAAAAACGGGAGAGGGAAGGGGGAGGAGATTTTGGACCGAGTCTCCTTCGTAGAGGGCGAGAGCCGAGAGGAGAGTTGCGAAAGTCTTTTGCTTTGCTTCCTGTCTGTCTCTCGGCCTCACTCTCTTCTCTCTCTAGCCATTTTTTTTTTCCTCTGTCTCTCTCTTTCTCTCTCTCGGAGGTGCGCGCTCAATCTCCCTACCACCCTCTCTTTCTCTCTCTAGCCATTTTCCTCTTTGTCTCGTTCTCTCTCTAGGAGGTGCACGCTCGCTCTCCCTCCGTCCCCTTGGAATCAGCGCTCTCAACAAGTTTCTGAATTGATTATTGTTGGTTGGGAATCCATTATTGTCACCTACAAACATTTTCTGTTCTTTTATGTCTTTCTTTGAACTAAGGTCACATGCGCTCGTGTAACATCAGCCATATGTAAATCTTATCACATAGTATATAAGATAATATAAGAAGAGAAATAGAGCATACAAAATTAGATTGTCTATCATACAATGGTCAGCTGTAACACGAGAAATAAGATACATTATATTATAAAAAAATTATCTATAAAGATATGTAAAAAGATAATTTATTATAGAAACTGTCTTTAGCGTCATTTATAAATAATATAAAGAGTATTTTATATAATAATTGCCTATATTATTATATATGACCTACAAGCTAGTAATGCACAAGCATGAATTTTTTGTTTACATGCGGCATGTCAACGCTCTTGGGAGGTGCTAGTAGAACCCAGGTCGGCATCGAATCGATCTGATGAGGAGAGACCTCCTGAATCCTGACATGAGACATGGTAGATGTCAATCGAGTGTTGTAATATTTCTGGTCTGTTTTGAAACCAAAACTCGGTGACTGATAGGGTAAAAGACTTAAAAGAAATCAAGAAGCTACTGCTATAACAATTTCTCTTTGATCTACGTTTCAAACACCACAAATAACAATACTGGGAAAATACAGATATAAAATCCGCAGAATTTGACTATCATACACCATATGATCCCATCTGAAAAATGTCACACTCATCCATCTTTTCGCTTCTCCAATCTGTATGGAGACTGACGCTCTATTATATTTTTAGAATTGTTCAAGTTTAATCCAACAAATCACCTTCGAAACTATTATGTTTGGCCACCTCCAAAATTTATATCCTTAATTGGCCTACTAGAGATTGTTTAATCATTTAAGTTAGGTCATTTCGTTTTCTCGAGGAAATGCTAGCTCATTTCAACCTAATGAACCATGCCAATTATATTTAAGATATGATTTTAGGTTCTTTTTGGCTTATTGCTTATGATTTAAACAGTGTCTTTTCAAGGTGGAGTCTACAAGCCAATTGTAGTAGACATTGTATCGACTTCATCTATGTCGACCAAAATCGCATGCGAGTGTCTCTCTTTCCATACTCTCTCTCTCACATGAACAATTAGAATTCAAAATTTTAAGTCAAAAGACAGCTAAAAAACCCCATCTGATACCATGGTGGGCTTTTCTTTATCCAACATCTCAGGGCATATCGACAGCCCAAAAGAACCCATCTAATGCCATGGTGGGCTTTTCTTTATGCAATGTCTCAAGGCATATCGACAGCCCAAAAGAACCGATCTGATGCCATGGTGGGCTTTTCTTTATCCAATATCTCAGGGCATATCAACAGCCCAAAAGAACCCATCCGATTCCATGGTGGGCTTTTCTTTATCCAACATCTTAGGGCATATCGACAGCCCAAAAGAACCCATTTGATGCCATGGTGGGCTTTTCTTTATCCAATGTCTCAAGGCATATCGACAGCCCAAAAGAACAGATCTGATGCCATGGTGGGCTTTTCTTTATCCAATGTCTCAAGGCATATCAACAACCCAAAAGAACCCATCCGATTCCATGGTGGACTTTTCTTTATCCAACATCTCAGGGCATATCGAACTTTTATTCAAAATGGTATTCCCTCAATCAAATACTACATATAACATGTATGTTGTATCGCCCCGCAAATCTAATTAGCTTTAACCAGTGATTTAAAGATTAAATATAAGTAATTAAATAACTAAACAAACTAATTACAAGACAGCCCAGCAAATCTAATTAGCTTTAACCAAATGATTTAAAGATTAAATATAAGTAATTAAATAACTAAACAAACTAATTACAAGACATTTCATAAATCTAATTAGCTTTAACCAGTGATTTAAAGATTAAATATAAGTAATTAAATAACTAAACAAACTAATTACAAGACAGCCCCGCAAATCTAATTAGCTTTAACCAGTGATTTAAAGATTAAATATAAGTAATTAAATAACTAAACAAACTAATTACAAGACAGCCAATTCCTAGTATGCATAATAGACCAAGCTGAAATATCAAAACACCGAATTAAAAAATACATTCAAAAGAGGAAGACCGTTTAATAATACAAGCCACCTCATACATTATAGATCATACAATACAAGTGTAAACAACAAATCATACATCCATATCCATACATAAAGGAGTACATTGCAACACATTTACAAGTAATACATATGATCGAGACTGATGGCCTTGGCATAGATAGTAGTAGCACGGGACGAGTACTTATAAAAAGAAACAATAACCAAAAGCAGGGAAAATAGAATAAACCAATACATGAATAATCAATTTCGCCACATGCATGGTTGGACCTTGCGAAATGCTAGGCCTAAGCCACTAAAAGCTAGCAATACAAAGTCATGTTTGGAACATACAAATTTTATAAAAATAGTATAATTCATAAAAGAATCATATGAAATTTCCACATTCCAAATAGTGTCTACTTATAAGAGATTTTTGTATGAGAATTGATGAACACCTCTCAGGTGAAAGTGATAATATAACAGCTTTGGAGCACCACACTACCCTTATGAATCAACTAGTTTTAGTTGAATATGTATATGAACACTTGAATGATTTAGCAGATAGAAACGATGAAAGGGTGATAAAAGCATGGGAAAATTACTCTCCAGCTTATGGGTATCAATCATCCCTCATGATCACGAGCCACCTGCAATTTAATTATCCCACCTATCATACTAAATCGAATGAATGTGTTTGGTTTATGCCAAATTTTAAATCAATGCCAACTAAATTTTCGTTAGAGAGTCAATTGTCTAGGGTTTGACTAAGAATTTGTTAAAGAAAAGTGAATTAAATGAGATGTTTGGTTTGAAACCAACGAATACTTAAAATGTTGGTACCATTGACTAGGATTAACAAGCATTCAATTTGCTGTCAAAATTGTGTAAAGGCTTCTGTGTTCATAATAGCGTTACATTTTATGTCCTTCCATGGATTATTGGCCAAATTGCTAGGGCCTAATTTGGACACAAATTGGTAAGGCAAAAGCTTGGTGTAAATTAATTAATAGCCCTACAATATTCATGTGCTACCACCCCTCTTCACTACAGCACCACCATGGCAATTGAGCTATCCCATGGGTTTTTTCACATCTCTATAGATAATTTTTCCGCTTAAAAATAATGTTGAGAACCTATTTGAATATCATAAGAATTTTACACAGAGTAGGACAATTCTTGCATTCCAAAGAGGGCCTTAGGTCCCATTTGGAATGTGAGATTCTCTCCCAAATCATAAGGGAAGTGAACTATTTCTTGTGAAAATTTTGCATTCCATACGGACCCTTAGCATGTCAATGAGAGCTTGGTCGAAGCAATTTGAGCTCATCATCCATCCCCTGGATATTGGACTTACTTTTTTTCACGACTTTATTTTCTTCCGACAGTGAAGAGTAGCATTATTTGAGCATATGCAATGCTCCACACTGTGCAGTAGCTCCAAACCTCCACATTAGATTCTCATTGCCAGCTCGGCTCAACGGGTGCTTCATAGATGCTCATAGCAGCCTACAGAAGCTGCGGGTGCCTGGTTGACACACAACAGAGATATCACTCCAAAAGAAATACTATGGTGAAGGCAACAACCCTATCATGTGTATGCTCTAGACTACGCCCACCTTCCTCTCCCTCATCTCCATCTCTCCCACCGACGACCATCTAAGCATGATAGAGCCAGAAATCGACACCAAGATTAGATTCGACCAAGGCGAAGGTGGCAATCAAAACCGTTGGTAGTGTCTGTGTTGGCACAAGCTTTAGCATCGACCGCATCTACCGGTGGTGGCCAACATGAGCTTGGAATAGACGCCGACACTTGGGAAGACGAAGACAACAGTCGAGACTACAATGGTGATCAGATCAAGTCGAGATAGTGACACGAGCCTTCGACCAGTGCACTGTGTCGAGGATGTGGTTGAAGATTGGATTCGATCAGATCCAAAGGTCGACGACGGTGAATTCGACCGAGGTGAGGTCGACGAACTAGTGGAGGGAGACAACTCCAGTGAAGAGCATGGGCGCGAGAGCCGACGAGGGAGACAACGATGCGGGCGCACGCAATAGAGAGTCAGTGAGGGAGATGATGATGCAGACACTAGAAGACAGAGCATCTCGGCGGCGGTGGGCTTTGGGGACGGCAACAGTTGATTTGGGAGGAGGGGGAGGAAACTGAGGGAGTGTTGATGTGGTCACGTGGGGTAGGGAGATGTGTAATATGGCTGACACATGGGGCATAGCTGTAGATGTAATAGATTTTCTGCTTCTAAGGTTTCTTGTGTTAAATTTCATACTAAAGTAATAAATAGAAATAAAGTAGTGGTTGAAATGAAAAACTAAAGGCCTAAAATGTAAAATTATTTGTGGGACATTTGAGGCTACCATATATTGGGTAAGTGAGAGTTTGGACAGTCGCTTGAGAGGCTTGTGCCTATTGCCTATTAGAGGATGAGACTACTATTTTAGTCTACCATGCATTAGGGCTTAGCTCTTTTGGGTTTATGCTTAGGCTTTGGCTTCTATTTCTACAGTAACGCGTCGTTAAATGGTGCGTTTTTTCAAGGCGGGATTTACAGGTAAATTGTAATACAAATGCATGTGAGTTTAGTTATGCATACCCAAAATCGTATGCGACTATTTTTCTCTCAGATATCGCTCTCATGAACATGTCATAATTCAAAAACCACAGTCATAGCCATAAGTCTTAGCCCGAAAAACCCACCCTAGGTGCATTTCTTTTGAGTGCGGTTATAGTTTTGAATTCATGGCCAAATTGGCCCTCCGCACGTTGTAATTCCCGAACTAGCTACCGACGCTGTGAAATGTTGTATATGGCCCCCTGGCACGTTTAGGCACCGCGCGACGTGCAGTGGCGAGCTCAGAAACGGCGCGAGGTGGCTGGCGCGGTCACCGGCCGCACGAGGTGGGCAGACGCGCCGGGGTACCACGTGAGGTGGGCGGGCTGCAGGAGGTGGGTTGGCAGGCGCGCGTAGGGGAGGGGCAGACGATGCTGGGCATCCCTTTGTGCAGCTGGCAGCTACACCAGCTCACCCGCATGCCACCTGACCGCGCCAGGCCACCTTACGCGGTTCCCGAGTGTGCATGCGGCATTTCGCGGCGTCGGTGGCTATTTCGGGAATTATGACGTGCAGGGGCCAATTTGGCCATCAATTCTATAGTTTTTAGCTGTAAATTATTAATATAATAAATAGTGATTATTAAGGGGAGATAAAAGCCTCTTAAAAACAAAAAAAGGGACGATTATGCACGCACTGCTCGGGAAAACGTACGAATCCGGCGGGCCCCGCCCCTCAGTCTCCCTGCGTTGCTCTGACTCCTGTCCCCCTAAGTGCTACGGCTACACGTCTCTCGCACCCTTTCCCCCATTTCAAAATTCAAACCCATCGCATCGCTGCCGTCGCCACTCACTCTCCAGTGGGAAGAGAGAGAGAGAGAGAGAGAGAGAGAGAGAGAGAGAGAGAGCGAGGAGAAATCAACAAAATCCTCGAACTCGCCGCGTGCTGTCTCAAAATCCGCGCGTGGGGGGCGGCCCGGCGAGCAAGAACGAGGCAAGCATCCGAAGCACCACGGCTCTTGTCCTTAACCTCCTTCTCCCCTCACTGTTCCTCGATCCTGTTCTTTGTTTACTGCCACTAGGTTCTTGGGACTTCGGGGTTTAGCTCTGCTCGGTACTGTGCTGGTTGTCGGGAGTCGCGGCACGGTGCTGCGACGCTTGCGTTTCCGCTCGAGTTATGTTGAGCTGATTTGGGGTTGCTGGAGGGGGAATAATAGGTTGGTTGGTTGGTTCTTGAGCTGTTAGTGGGGGGTGAGAGATTGGGTAGGATTTTATTTCTTTCTTTCTCAGGGTTTGCAAAAGGTCGGGTTTTATCAACGGATCGAGGGTTTGCTTCTGCTCAAGCTCGTCTCTTTGTGCATCTTTTCAGGCGCATCTGAAGGTGTGGGATGGGAGGTAAGAACTGCTCATATGTGTTCTTCATCAGCCAAGTAGCCTGTATATACTTGTTGTGTTCAGTTTCTGTTGTCTCTAAGGGGTCCAACTTGATTGCATAGTGTTCATCTTTGCCAAATAGTTAATGCTCATATGTTCTGGGCTCTAGGACGTTGAAAATGTTGGCCTTTTTTTTATTGCATTTTGCTCTTCTTTGTATGTGTCAGTAAGTCTAGGACGACAATGCTTCTTCATGGTGCTAGCAGTGAGCAATTCTTTGTTGTATTTGTATAGTGATTAGAACTAGGAGATGGGAAATGAGGTTGCTGATATGTTCCTTTTGGTGTGCACATTTCCTTTTAAAATTGCTGGGGGCTGTCATTCTGCTCCACAAATGTATTGTACCGCCAGAAAGAAATAAGATTCAAGTGCTTCTGGTTTATATGATTACACCTTTGCAAAACAGCAATTAACCTCATAGTACTATACATGATTGCTCAGACCTTAATAATATTTTTTTGCTCTTACAACTGCTGTGTACTGAGATAGATAGTCATTTTTTTAGTGCTAGTGGATTGTGATAAATGTACCCCCTTCAGACTTCATAAAAGGCATTCATAGTCATGGGGGTAACTAGAAAAGGGCATTTTCAAGGTTAAGTGGTTCTTTATGGTCCTGCATAGAGTCTTGGCAATAGAATCTCATTCGATCAAATACTGAGTTGATGAATTTGTTTCTGTAATATGTACGGGCAAGGTTGCGGAAATTTTTCATGTTAGAATTCATGGGGCTGTTTTCTCCTCCTCCACATATATCTTGTACGGCCAGAAAGAAATAGGAATCCAGTGCTTCCGGTTGATATGATTACACCTTGTGGAAAACAGTAACCTCATAGTGCTAAACTTGATTGCTCGGGCCTTGATAATCTTTATTTGCTTCATATAACTGATGTATACTGAGATAGATAAAGTCATTTTTCAATGCTACTGATAAATGTTACCCCCTTTAGAGTTCAGACTACATAAAAGGCATTCATGGGAGTAACTAGAGAAGGGCATTTTCAAGGTTAAGTGGTTCTTTATGATCCTGCATAGAGTGTTGGCAATAGAATCTCATTTGATCAAATACTGAGTTGATGAATTTGTTTCCTTAATATGTATGACCTTTATCTTTGGTTCTTCAGTTCTTCAGCAATATCAGTTTACTGTCTTGTTTATTTTTGTATTATTGTGGTGACATTGGTTACTAAGTAAATTAGTCACGGTTTTTGCAGGTCATAGTACTGGAGCATCCTAATCTAGTTCAGTCATCGTTGCATGGTTAGTGTTCACAGTGGTGGTAATCTCGACAGAAGATGAAAGAGGATATTTTGTTTGACAACCAAACAAAGCCATGCAGATCAAGGGTTGACTCCAAAAGCAATCAAAATTCTTTGAAGCCAAAGTTTGGATCTTCATGGGGATCCCAAATTGTCAAAGGGTTCACAACTGACAAGAAAACCAAGAAGGCAGCAGCCCTTGCAAGCAAGAAGCCACCTCTTGCAAGTGTGGAAAATGTTAACCAGAGCAACCAACAGATTCCATACCATTCAAGGGTTAAGAGGTCACTTATGGGAGACTTCCCTTACTCACCTGCTGCTGCTCAAGTTCATCCCCATGTCTTTGACTGCCATGGTATCCGGTCCCCTGCATCTCATGATCTTTTTCTTGAGTTGGACCATCTCAGGGAACAAGTACGAGAGTCAAAGGAAAGGGAATTAGCATTACAGTCAGAGTTGCGGCGATGCAGAGAAAACCCAAGAGTTTCAGAACTTGAGAAGGAGCTTGATTCTAGGAAGAATGAAATTGACAGGCTTGTACGACTTAAAACTTCATTAGAATCTGAGAAAACAAGCCTTTCTGAACAGCTATCAGCTCTTTCTTCTATGGTGGAGCAGCATGAAGAAAATGTAAGATTGGATGAGCATGGCAGTCGAGTATCTAGTATGGATGGGGAAAATGCATCTTCTTCAGGAAACTTGGAGTTTGAAGTTGTTGAGCTGCGACGTTTAAACAAAGAGCTTCAGTTTCAGAAACGAAATCTTGCAATTAAGCTTGCTTCAGCAGAGTCCAAATTGGCAGGCCTTGAAAAGAATGCAGAGGTACCATTACCTGAACTTGATTATTTGCAAGGGAAATAAACTAGTGGTTTTATTTGAACTAATCTTTTTTTATCGTGCTTATTGTCACCAGAGCGAGATAGTTGCAAAGGTTCAAGCTGAGGCTTCGTTGTTGCGACACACAAATGCGAATTTGAGCAAGCAAGTTGAGGGCTTGCAAATGAGTCGGCTAACCGAGGTTGAGGAGCTTGCTTATCTTCGGTGGATCAATTCATGTCTACGGCATGAGCTCTGTAACTCAGATCAAGAAGCTAGAGCAATGATCGATACAGATTATGCTGATGACAGGGCTTGTAATGATGATGATGGTGGCGCAAGAAATGCTGAGAACACTTCTGACAACAAAAAATTCAGCATTGCCGAACGTATCAAGCAATGGTCTCAGAATGAGAAGAGTGGTCAATCATCAAAAAAGGAAGCTCTTCTTGATAGAGCATGGATTGAAGCTGCAGAAGTACGAAGCCCGACACGTAGGCACTCACTTGGTGGACCAAAGGGATGTGCACAGGACTTGAATATTGTGAAGAGGCGGCAATCTGATACTTTTATCTGCCTTCCAGACGCAACAGATGAAACAATCTCCTGTAATAAGGATCAGACAATCAGGGAAAAGCGTGATCTTCTTGTGGAGAAGTATGATTTTGGTCGATCTGAAAGTTCGACATTTGTTCTTGGCAAGTCGGACATATGCAAGAGTCAATGCCTGGATGTTGAAAAGCGTGCCTTGCGTATTCCAAATCCTCCACCAAGACCTTCAGTTTCTGTGTCACATTCTGCTCCATCAAATGGCTTGACTGTAAATCCGCCCCGACCGCCACCGCCACCTCCTCCTCCAAAGTTTTCCACAAGAAGTACTGGGGTCATGAAGAGGGCACCACAAGTTGCAGAACTTTACCATTCACTTATGAGGAGGGACTCAAAAAAAGATACTTCTGGGGGTGGGATCTGTGAAACTGCTAATTCTGCGAATGTGCGGAGTAGCATGATTGGTGAAATTGAGAACCGTTCTTCCCATTTGCAGGCTGTAAGTAGAGTAATCAACTTAGATTATTGGACATCATGTAAATAAAAATAAGCAGCTGGTTCTTGCACTGACTGTATGCTTTGACTTTTTATTCCATTTTCAGATCAAGGCGGATGTTGAGACTCAAGGTGAATTTGTGAAATCATTGATCAAGGAGGTGACCGATGCAGCTTACAAAGATATAGAAGATGTGGTTGCATTTGTGAAGTGGCTCGATGATGAACTTGGCTTCCTAGTATGCATATTCTAATATCACAAATCTGTATGCAATCTTTTCAATTGCGGCAGTCATTTAAGTTATTTTCTCATTTAACTGCCTTGAAGGTGGATGAGAGAGCAGTGCTGAAGCATTTTGACTGGCCTGAGAGGAAGGCAGACACTCTACGAGAGGCAGCGTTTGGCTACCAGGACCTGAAAAAACTGGAATCGGAAGTTTCAAACTATAAAGATGATCCACGTCTTCCCTGTGACATTGCACTTAAGAAAATGGTTACAGTATCTGAAAAGTATGGCAAATTTTACTAAACATATACAATATAATATATTCAATAAATATTACCTGCAGAATGCACAAAGTACTGAACATTTGATTGGCATTCCTAATTCAGGACGGAGCGAGGTGTCCACAACCTTCTGAGGACAAGGGATGCTATGATGAGGCAGTGTAAGGAGTTTAATATTCCTACTGATTGGATGCTTGACAACAATCTTATTTGCAAGGTAAACGTTCTATAAGTTTCTGTATTGGACTGCCCCTCCGCAGGTTTGCGTTTTTAGTGCTACATTGCTTTCAGCAAACGAAATTGGAAACAACCTAGTCAGTATTGTGCTACTTCACTGGAATGAATTAAAGCTTATTGGCTATCAATTGTAATCATCAAGTAGATGCCCATTAGACAAACTTTCATATATTATATGTACCTCTCAGTCGGAATGCATATCATGGAGACTACTAAAAGTCCAAGAGTGAAGTTGCAAATACCTATTTGTTGACTCAAGGAGCTTGTTATATTCTTAGGTTTATACTTCATAACCTGAAATGAAAAAATATATAATTTTTCTCTAGGTTCTCAGAGAACGTGTTGTTTTCGTGAATCATTCTTGTTTGCTTGTCCACAGTTACAGATTCTCTTGATTTCACGAAAGCCTGTAACGTAACAGCAGCCTGTAAAGACCTGCTGGAAATGTTGACTTATATTATTGGAGTAATCCCTTATCCATTTCCTTGGTTACTGCAGATAAAATTCGCTTCTGTCAAATTAGCAAAGATGTATATGAAAAGAGTGGCTATGGAACTTGAATATATGGGACATCTGAACAAGGATCCAGCTCTAGAGTATATGCTACTTCAGGCTGTGAGATTTGCCTTCAGAATTCATCAGGTAAAACATTCCAGTACTAACTTCACCAAAATGCAAATTCTCATGCCTGTATCGGATACCATGCTGATCAGATTAGCAGTTATTCTTGGTCAATGATGTTTTCTGCATATCATAACTATTGCATCTGTCTCTTGATTTTCCATTCCATATTTAAATTCATAGATTTATTTTCCTTGGGTGCTTGTATGCTATCTGTAGTTAGTTTGGGCTACTTCTGGGCAAATTTTCTGCAGTAAAATTTTGTTTCAACAAATTCGTATGTATTATTTAAATCTGTAAGTGTAAGGTGCGTGTCCTAAATTACCATCTCATTTTTGCAGTTTGCTGGGGGGTTCGACGCAGAGACCATGGATGCATTTGAAGAGCTGAGGAATCTTGTGCATGTCAGAAACAGTACCCAGTAGGAAGTAGAACCACAAGGCAACTCCATGTATTATCTGGAAAAAAAATAGAGAAAAATTCTGGCTTACTCTCTCAGTAAGCATAACAGACTGTTTCGGTTTATGTGATGTTTGGAGGATTGCTGTGTATGCGTGTGCTAGGCAGAAGAAACCAGCTGGTGTTTGCGTAGGAAATTTGTAGCAACCTTGTTGAAAAATACAAGATGCTTGTGCTTGAGACCTATGTATATGCTTCAGTGTGGCAATGGTGATTGTTAGTTTGTCACATTGTCTGTCTCTTGAATCCATGCATGACTCATACAATGCAAGATTTTTGAAGACTATCATTGAAACCTTTTCAATTGCATGCCAACTGGTGCACTTCTCAATTTGCAAGGATTTCCCATTTTTTTTATCTGTACGGACTGAAATGTACACATGATTTTCTCCCGTTCATCTACGAAGAGCGAAGGGCAAGCTCTCATTGCGTGCTTGTGCCCTTGGCTCGCCACCGCGCGTTGCACACTTGAACCCTTGCGGCGATAGATCTGACGCATGTATCTGCGAGTGTTTTGCAGTGTTGCTGGTTGGGCAGAGCCAACGCGGCGTTCTCAGTGTCAAGGCTTTCGATCAAGACGCGTTCGCACATCAGCTTCAGCGTCTCAACCATGTACCGGTCCGCGGCCACGAGCAGATGCTGCATCGTCTGCAGCTTGTGGTGCCTGCTCTCGAGAGGTGAGTCATATCGAAAGAGCTGTGAGAGTAACAATATCTTGTACTCTGTTTAAAGAATTGCGGTGGATTTGGTTATATTTTCTCTCTTCATGTGATTGTTTTAAAGTTATTATTTTGTTTTTCTCTACGAAATTTATCTATTTTATTCTTGATATTGTGTACGCTCATGCCACATCTTGTAAGCTAGAGACTACTGTGCATAAAAAGAGGCATCAGAGTATAACAAGTGTTATGAGAGACAATGCCAGATTAATATCATTTGTGAGAAGGTTGATAAAGCATAATGAAAGAAGGCACAATGTCCATTGACCATCTCAATGTTTTCAATAAATTTATCATATAATTAACTAGCGTGGATAAAAATTAAGGAGAACAACAATGTCGTCATATTGGTATTATCTCTGTCGTTACTATGGAAGCAATTGGCAACGTATATTCTCGTCGGAAAAATCACTCTTAACTTTAATAAGACAATAGCATATCTATTAAAGGCGGAGTTCTCGAAGAAGTCATAGAAATATTTATTCTTAGGTGATCAAGCATTGCCTAATGTAGATGTTGCAGGTAAAAGCAAAAGTTACCAAAAGAAGAAAGGCAAGAAGCAAGAACTCACATTTATGCTATATTTGTGATGAGAAAGCTCATGCAATAAAGTACTATCCGAATTTAAAGTCATGAGGAGACGGAAAACGATTCGAACATACTTGTAATCAGTCACCTAGGTAATAACCTGTGTCAAAGTCAATCTCGGCGAGCACCGCCCTATGCGCGTAGAAAACCTTTCCCTGGGACGGTGAAGGCGGCGACGTTCATGCCCTTCTTCTCCGGAGACAGCTCGCCGAGGACGCCCCCTGCTACCACCGGCGCCTCGATCTCCCTGCACTCCATCAGCCCGTTTCGCGTGCAGCCCTTTCCTTGTGGAACACCGTGCACATGGGACGCTGCAGACGGACGCCTACTTGCGCCGACGTGAATGATGTAGCCGTGGGCCTGTTTTTTTTTTTTTTTTTTTTTTTGCTGAAACTTATGTTTTTTGGTTGTGGTTTGTGGTTTTTATGTTGTTTGTGTGAGAAATTATAGAGTAACAGAAACTTATGTGCGGTTTTTGCCGATATAAATGATGTTAGTATAGTATATACTATAATTAACTAGTAGATTTTATATTGAAAAGATACTTTGTTTAAAAATTAGTTATTGTAGAAAAGTTAAAAAGTAGTTTTTAGAAGCCGAAGAGACTAGGCGGCTGCTGCATAGCCATCGTACACTCGTACTCGGTCGATGGGCTGGGACGCGCGTTCGTCCGACTTGTTGGGACTCCCTGCGAGCCCAAGTTGACTAACTGGGCCGAGCCCAATAGGCGCTCCGGCCCCACCTGTCATCTCGCGCCCCCTCGGCGCATCGCACCCGGAAGGCGAGCCGAAGAGACGAGGGAGGAAACCTAGGTCGCCGCCGCGCCGCTCGTCGTCGGCGCCTCCTCTTCTCCACCGCCCCTCTGGTGGATTGGATCCGCTTTTTTTTTGTTCCCTCTCTTCCTTCCCTTCCACTCATGGGATCGGCCGAGCGATGAGGCGAAGAAGCCCGATCCCAACCCCGTCCGCCGCCAACCCGCGCGGCTCTTCTCCGCCACCTTCATCTGGCTACTTCTTCTCTTGGTAAGCCCTCGAATTTGTTGATTCTTTCTTCCTTTCATTCACTTTCCTCTCAATTGCAAATCTATCTGCGAGATTCCATCCAGGATTAGTGTTGCTTACTGTTGAACTGCATCTACAGGGTTCTCTCAAGGTTCAATGGCTGCGTCGTCGCCGGCCTCCGTCGGCAAGGCGGCTAGCGACTCCTCTGCTCCTTCTCCCGCGGTCACCAACGGCAATGGGACGCCACAGAAGCTTCCTCCCGCCGCCGCCTTCGACATGCCCAAACCGAACCTGCGCGGTCTCAACAAGCCCAAGTGCATCCAGTGCGGCAATGTTGCCCGCTCCCGGTAAGAAGATCAAAATTTGTAAAGCAAAATTGCGTGCTCATGTTGCTGTAGTTGGGTGGCAGCAGTTGGAAGCAACTGAATTTCCACCTGTGTATACCTGCCTGTTTGTCGTAGAGCTTTGTATCGCTCTAGGATTTGTGAAATTTATGATTTGCTTGGTCTTTCAGTGCCGTTCGGTGTTGCAAGAGCTGCTTGCTACAAAGCTCGAATCCTTGCCACATCCACGGTATGTGTAATGCTGCGACTAGCTGAAAATAGACTTGCTCTTCTACAATCACAATGGATTGCGATTGTAGTTAGTGACTCGAAGCGCTTTGCAAGCCGATGTCTAAATATCTGCACAACCAGTTTGCGTGTCAGACCTTCCTTCCCCTTTTGTTTTAAAGGGAAAATATTTCAGAATAAATGCAACAAACCTTTGCGGTGGGTGGATTCGAACCCACACCCTCGCTCTCACATCTTTTGATTGTTGCCAAAGCAGCGACCTCAATTTCTTGTGAAAGGAAGGGTTGCAGATCTCTTTATCCCTTACATTTAAGTTTGAAAATCAAATTCAAACAAAAATCTTGGCGACATTTTCCCAAGATTTCGATTCTGATGGTGACCCTGTTTTTTTGCTGCATGTAACCAAAACCCGGTTGAGCCTCACTTGTTTGAAGTTCAGAATTTATTCATTACAGCAGCGTTAATAGCAATGGTAGAGCAATTGTTTGATGTTGTATTTATGACACTGCCTCGGTCTTCTTGTCAGCTTCATTTGTATTTGTCTCTGCTTTCTTTTACATTATTTTAGTGCAGTATCATGTCTGCCATAGATAATTTTGTGGTTTGTCTTTGGTTCTGTATTTTGAACAACACCACTAATTTTTTTCTTGCTTCACTGATCATGACAGCTTCAAAGCAGAACAACACATTGCGGATAAGCCACCACCAACTACCGCCGCTTTGTCAGAACAACCATCAACAAATTCACCTTCAACTGGGTAACCTTCAGAAACCACTAGCCCATACTCATCTTATGCGAACAACTGTCATTGTTTCTAATGCTTGCTTGCCATTTGCCATAGTTCTTCATCGAGGCTGGCTTCCCTACAAAAACTTCCCCATCATTTTCTGAATTCACTCCGAACTAGAAAGTCCCTTGCTAAAAAGGTTCTTGGCTGTTCTATCCTGTCTGATTGTTTAGAATTGTTTTCTTCAATCGCGATGAAAAACTTTTAGTATTTATCTTGTAGGATGTTGTGGGCATGAACAAGTGGAGGTTTATGAAGCTAAAGGAACATATGCAAGGAGATATCGATGTTGAGAATGAAGCATATGAAAGACATACACATAATATTGGATTACTGGAGGAAACATTCTGTCTTGCAGAAGATGCTGCTGTTGAACCCGAACCTGAAGCAACTTCTTCAGAAGAAAGGATGGAGGTATTGGTTTCGGAGGCAAAGGATAGGTTAAAATCTGATCATGCAAATGCAGATAGCTTTAAAGAGAGGCTTGCCACTATCTTGGACCAGAAGCTGAAGAAACTGCAAGAGAAAGAAAGTGCCTATGAGGATTCCAACCCCTCTGACCAAAATATAGATGACCATATGAAGCCGGTGAAGTTAACCATAAAGCAGCAAATGGCGAGAACTGCAAAAATGAATGAGCTGCTTGGTAAGTTGACAAGAGCACAGAGTGAGGATGATTTGAAGCCTTGCCTTGATATTATGGCGATGTTGTTTGGAAAGGAGAATGGTTCCACCATGGGCACATCAAACAATTCAAGCGGCAATGAGTTGTTGTCAAGCGACCAAGAATCAACTGCGGCAGTTGCACCCTCTTATTCCTTTCCAAAGCTCTGGACTAGGATGGAGGTTGATGTGGACATTGTGTCTAAGATCAAGGACGAATTCTCTTCTGTGAGTCAGGTCGTGCAGCTATGAATCTGGAATCTGGACTGGTCCTATGTCTTAAAACCCCCGGGCGTGTTAGCACTGAGCTTCTTTGCCGTGTACTAACTTGAGAATGTAATTTACATTACTACTCTTTGGTGTTTACTACTGCTCATCTATTGTAAGCAAGTGTTTGTAGCGAAGTCAAAACCACGAGAGCAATGTCTTTGGAACTTTTCCTAAACATACTGTATTTTTTTTTCTGGTAATGACACATGCAGCACACATGGTTCTTCTCAAGCTATATCTTCAGCAAAGGTAATTTTTTTCACCATAACACTGCTATATTGCTCCATGAACCATGTTATGTATTATGCATTGAAAGTTACAGGGGCAAATAAAAAGCCATTTCTTTTTCTTCTGTTTACACGTAAGCTATCTGATTTCATCTGTTTCTTGAACCCTGCAATAGGTCATAACATGTTTTGAGCATTACACCTGTTTTCTGAGCAGCATGTCGACTGATCTCCTTGCAAACATATCTCTACTATTTAAACGTAGTTAGTGGTGGTGGATCACCACCATCCCTTGCCTTCCAAAAACATCTAATCCACACCGTCCATCGCAAATCCATGGGTCTAGAACCCGTAGGCATAGCACCCCCGCCGATTGGATCACATCGCAAATCCATGGGTCACATCTAATCCACGCTGACTGGTCCCCTCTAGGGGTGCAAACGGGTCGGGTTAATCCCGACCGATCCGGCACCGAATCCGTTTGGTACCGAATCCGATTGGTACCGATTCCGGAGAAAAAAATATGGGTTAGGATATGGTAATAGCAATATCCGTCCGAATCCGATACGTCTTCAAGTTTGATTTCAGGTTAGTGCTACTATTTGATGTTTCATTTTCTTTTGCAATGGTAAAATAAAATCTTTCACATCAGCTATTAAGTAGTAACATCAAGTTCTTGACAGTACGTCCTCCTACTCCATTTGTTGTACTGCGTTCATTCCTTACAAACGGATTAATCCCGACCGATCCGGCACCGAATCCGATTGGTACCGAATCCGGAGGAAAAAAATATGGGTTAAGATATGGTAACAACAATATCCATCCGAATCCGACCCGTTTGCACCCCTAGTCCCCTCCCCTCTCCTTCCCTTCATTCCCAAATCGAGCGTTCATTCCTCCATCCTGTCTCCTCCCCTCCCCTCCTTGCCCGTTCCCTACAAGCACCGCTCGCATCGCCTCACCGCTTGCGTCGCCCTCGCCTAGCTTCCTAATTGTGCCACCCTCATTTGTCTGCTGCCCTCAAGCGTCCATTCCTCCATAACGTCTCCTCCCCTCCCCTCTTTGCCCAATTCCGGCTCCCTTCTCGCAACCCTGAGCGACTCGCCATCCTCGCCCGGCCCGCATTCGGCCACATGGCCACCCCCACGCTCGCCACTGGGCGCCTCTCGGCTCCCTGCTCGCACCCCCGTGCGACCCGCCATCCTTGCCTAGCTCACAGCCAGTCACATGGCCGCCCCCACGCTTGCCGCCCGGCGCCTCCCGGCCCCCTGCTCACACCCTCGTGCGACCCACCATCCTCGCCCCGTCCACAGCCAGCCACATGGCCGCCCCCACGCTCGCTGCCCGATGCCTTGCACATGTTCGGTGAAATGCCTAAATGCATGTCACACACAAGCATGGCACATAACACATATGCTCTGGTCCTCGTTCTGTCATTAGTGGACCAGAATGTTGCCTTCTTAACTGTTGTCGTTCAAGGTAACTTTTTTGTTACAACAAATCATAGATAGCATTTTTTGTTACAATAAGTCTTAACCGAATGTTTCGTTCTCTCATGTAGATGACCTTTCTTCCAGTAGGAGGATGAGTGCACACATCACACACACTGCACCGTGATGATAGTGAAGAAGTCGAAGCACAAGCACTGTGCAATGGCCCGGCCTTGACTCATTGGTATTCTGCGCATATATGCATTGCCAAATTGTGAATTATTTTATCTAGACTCGATAAATGTTTATTTTGAAAAAAAGGAATTCTTTTGTAAGGATAGCATGAGATGCCATGTAAAGAAAGTTTTCCCAATTTTTTTTGTTCGGTGCTTTGTTTTTCATATTGCTTATCATTTGTTGTAGGGCTGAATAGAAGATTTACTTTGGGAATTGTTTGTGATTGCTATAATCTTTTCAGAAGTTCTATTTAATATGCATGTGCATATCTGTGGTAACTTTTAAATTTGGGTCAATGCTGCCTTGTGGTATTCTATGAAAAATTGTGTGTTCCTTTACTACGCAGGTGCTCAAACAATTATAGTTATATTATTGTGTTGTTTCAAAACATTTTGTATTTTGGTCAGGTGATTCAGTTTACAGCCTTCCAATTGATTTCAGTCAGATGTGAAAATCAGTGAGCTCCTCTTATCACTTCATTCTTTAATATACAAAGTAGTGAGCTCCACGTATCACATCATTCTTTAGTAATATGTAGTAACCAACAAATTGGACATTCATGAAGTTTTATAGTGTTGTGTTCAATTATTTTGTCATGGGATTAGAGATATTGAGGAGGCATATCATTGTTGGAAATGTTAGAAATTGACCTTTGTAAGTTGTATAGGCACTGGCTATATTTTAGATCCAAGTTTTGAAAATTGTATCATGACAATGCTATTACTTTCAATTTTGAAATTTTGTTGTGATGTATGTCCTTGGTCATGTGTATAATGACAATGCATGGCGCTTGTTGTCGAGAGATATAGGGTCATAACGTCATGCTGTTTGAGATGGATAAAGTACATGTTTTATCCATCGCATGGGAGGAGTCCTTTGGAAGTGGGCCCTTATACCAGTTTACGAATTCTCTGAGTGATCTGCTAGTCAGGCAAAGTGCACAGTAATTCTCCAACTAAGGTACTCGAGAAATAGCTTTGAAAAACTTACGACCACAGGGGTCTTAGGACATAACTTAAATATTAAAACTGTATTTAAGGGATTATTCAATCCTCGTCGTACCCAATCATACCACAAAATCATGTTTCCCAAACACACTACAAAATTGTGTACATTTATCGGTGGACACTTTTCTATGCCCAAACACACTATTAATCATGTTCATTTGCCGGTGGACAGCGACCACTTTACAGTGTATTTGGGTGGTGACATGATTTTACAGTTGTTTTGTCAAAAGCCAACCAAGGGCAATGTCACGTGGACAATTTTGCGTTGAGGAAAACAAGAAATCGTCTAAAAACAAGGATAGGTTCTAGGGCGATTTGAAGTAAACCTAGAACAACCTCAAAACGTCATATCTATCTCCGTAATGAGAATTAAACAGCTCGTTGTTTATGTCTTTCAAGATGAAATGCAACTAAACAACTTAGATTTCACGGGCTCGGCCGATCCTCTCCCACATATTTGCTATCACTTGCAGCCAAGCTGCACGCGGGAACTGAAACAACTCAGATCCATCACTTTCTCAAGAACAAGAAACTGAGAAAGCCGGCGTGCGTAGGTTCGCAGTAGTACTTGGTGCACTTTGTCCCATCTTAATCAGCAGAGCATGTGCATTCACCAGTAAAAATTGCATAGCGCTTCTATACAATATTCGACTATTTTTAAGGACAAAAACAGTCAGATTTTGAGCCGTTAGATGGAGATCCAATATCCTAGATTATTTTTTTTTGGAGAGGGGTCATTTTTTTTGGAGGGGGTGGATCCGTTGGATTGAAATCTAATGCCTCAAACCAATCTGACTGTTTTTGTCGAATGTTGTATAGACATACACTAAATATATACAGTTCGTTAGGATCCTCTCCTAGCTGTTTTCCCTTCAAAACAAATCTTGCATAGCGAATATCACAAACATTTTTTTGAAGTTCTGCCATATCCGAACAACAAAATTAGCTGCAATCGAAATCTAGTTGGTTGTAGCTGGTTCATATTTATTCATAGCTTGAGTAGAATCAAATGGACTGAAGCTATCTTGGCTGTGGTTCTCTTACTTAGATCCCAGCTGTGGCTGTGCTCGGTGCACTTTGACAAGGGACAGAGGGAAAAAACATTAAACCTATAATAGCAGTAGCTAAGAAACACTAAAACAAAACTATGTAAATTCCGTTACATTGGTAATAGAATCCGAGTTTCTTGTGTGAAAAAAAACGGCCCAGGGAAGTTTCAGCTTGAGATAAATATTTACACTTGGTAATTTAGTGAATTCTGAGGATGCTACCGACCTCCCTGCATAAATATTTGATGATAGAAAAACAGCTAAACTGGTCTTGTTCGTCCTCAATGCTTGCTACCGCATCATTGTTTAGACCCAAGGAGATGACAAATTCAACACAAGCATCTTTAAGCTGGTGGCAGTTATGCCGATCAGCTAAAGCCAATGTGCTCGCCACGGTCCGCGCATTCAGGCTTGTCGATAGGATGCTCTCGCATAAGAGCTTTAACCTATCCATGTCGTATCGATCCGCGGCGACGAGCAGATGCCGAACAAGCTCCCTGCTGGTGTCCTCGTCAAGATCATCCATGCTAGGAAGCGAATCGGTGTAGATGAAGTTGAGCAAAACCTTGAAGACAGCAGGCTGCACGTCTTCGATTGTTATATACGGCCCTTCGCTCTCGCTCATTGGCCCGAAGAGCTCCGCGTTGAAGACCGGCGAGCGCATGGCGAGCACCGTCCTGTGCGCGGGGAACTTCTGCCCCCGCACATTGAACGTGACGTCCGCCCGATCCTTCCCCTCCAGTAGCCTGCCGAGATGCGCCGGCAAGTCTGACGGCGGCACCTCGATCTCCGGCAGCTGCCTGGCCCCAGACACGCGCGATTTTCCGACGACGCTCACGGCGCATTCGATCGTGAGACGGTCGTCCCGGACGTAGGCCGCTTCCAGACCGATCGTTGTCATCACCTTGATGCCGAACATAGCCTCTGACGTGCTCGTCTTGGTGCTGAACAGCCGCGGCTCCGTCACCTTGGGGTGCACCGAGCATGGCCTCCCGGTGACCTGGTTGACGAGCCGCAGGTCGTAGGTCGCCCTCGCCGTGGCGAGGTCGGTCATGAGCAGGAGGTAAACCGACGAGCCGCCTTGGGGTGTTGACGAGCACCCGAGAGGGTAGTAGACGACGGACCAGTCGTACCCGGCGACGGTGAAGGTGCTGGACATGATGTACTCCCCGGCGGCCAGGCCCTTGATCCGGCTGTAGTTGCGGATCTCGAACCGGTGGAGGCCTTCCACCATCTCCGTCGTGCACGTCGATTTCGTGCGCGTCGCCGGTGGGCCACGACGCCGGTAGGACGAGGAGGAGGAAGAGAAAGAAGAAGCCATCGTCGACGGATGGCAACGCGACGAGAAGAACGAGAAGGAAGAAGCCATGGCAATTGTGTGACGTCGATAGATGCAATACGGAGGCTTATATTAGGCTTATAAGGACTCAAGATATTTTCTGTTTTTTGAAGAGCCCGGGGTAGACGGGATCGCCTCCCAGATCATCCAACTCGTACGATTCCTAATTAATTAGTTTCCTATATCAACGCAATTATACTACGTATATACGTATTCAGATACAAACATATCAAACACGCATGCGTAGACCGAAATTCTACAAACATCAAACACGCATGCAGACTGAAATGCAAATATGAACCCTAGGATTTCTAGGCTGTTCAATCAAAAATCAACACATCTGGTAAATGCGTTTGTACGCCAATAATTAGATGGTTAGTCTAACTTGTGCGTGTGTGTGTTTTGTTAACTCATGCACCCCTTGAGAAGGGTTTATATTGAAGGCAAATTATGCTACAAAGTTTGATGTTGTACATATCTGGAAGTTGACACATAGTAATATAGTATGATACTTGCAACTACTAGTAGTGTGCCCGTGCTAACGCTACGGTAAAATACAAAACAAGATAAATGAGGAAAACAAGTCAGATATTTGATGAGCGCTTCTCATATGATTAGTCAAACATTTAAACTCCATAATATTGGTGCTTAAAAAGATAATAAAGGAGCTTATTATTTCCATAAAATGACAATATTATTTAACCAAGCTTTTCTGTGAAATGAATCGCAGTATTTCTTACAATGGGTATCTAAAATGCCAGATAGCTAGATCGAAGCAGACAGAACAAACATGAAAGAAGCACCGGTCATAGGAAAGTTCCACATTGCTAATTCGTTCAAATTATAAGAAACTTTTATATGAACTGCACGAAGCATAAAAGATAACATTTAAACGTAATTCCATGCTACTGTCTTTCTCATTCTAATCATCTAAGACAATGGCTAAAAATATAATGGATCTTTGTTGTAATAACACTAAAATGCCTATACCACCGTAGGAGTGAAAGACACTGTAACTCCTGCATTCCAAGTTTGGGCTTCGCTTATTCCAATATCCACGCGAACTCTTACGTCCCTAACACACTGCAAGAACGCATAACGCAAACAAGCTCATTGGATAAGACCTCAAATCAAAATTGACTCAAGAAACATCAAAAGCGTCTAATCTCCAATTCGTTCTACTCAGACTCCTACCGCTATCCTCTAATCTCCAAAGATTCCAACTAAAGAACCCGAGAACCGGATTAGAAAACCAGGAAAGGGTTTGGGAAGAATGCGAACCAACAAATCCCCAAATGAAAAACAACAAAATTTCCAATTTTTCTCACCTCAGATTGAGAATAAGACCCCCTCCCTGATTGGCAAACATGATCAATAGTACACTTGGAAGATTTTTCTGTAAGCTCAAGAAAAATATCTTCCTCACGTAGCAAGACCAAAATAGAGAGGCATGCAGATTGCAGAATGTATGATCAAGTATTGTGAATGCTCGTACATGCCAGCACAATACAAAGTACCACCTACTAATTGTTTGGTGGTGGCATCACTTAGCAACACATTGCAACACATTACTGCAAGGCATTCGCAATTCCATGATCAACCCCTACATCCCGATTGGCTATAAAGCATACCAGAGCAGGAAGTAATAAAAGAGAAGCGGAGGTATAAGCCTACAACTAACCTTGTGCGATCAATGGTTCATCCAGATTTTGTAGTATTGCTTGACATATGGGATCATCGGAATACGAACACCAACTCCTCCTTTTTGCATACCTAGTAGATGACCCATGCTTTATACATTGTTTGGGCAATTGCTTGGTTGAAGGTAAGATAAAAGTGTATCGCACATGATTAAATTAGAAGGTTATTTGTGAAGTACAAAGCGCGATCCGGAGTGAAGACGCTGATATCATACGAGCCCAGAGCGGTGCACGCTTGGCGACGGAAAATGTTAGCTTGCCCTTGGTTGGTACCTCGAGGAAATCTGTTGTGTAGGTATCAATGTCTCATAACGAGCGGCACAAGATCTTGAGAGGCTGCATAATTCAGAATTGGTATAAGAACATGGTGCATCTGCAAATAGAAAGAAGCGTGCTTGGCAAGAGGTGTTTCGCTCCAGATAAGCTTCATACAAAAATAATTTACATCTCTCAGTATATCTTGCCTTTGAATCTCCAATGCCTTTGATTCTGCATGGAGAAAAAACATACAATGCCGATTAGACTGAAATGCCGTACTTCATGCATAAGACATACAGCATGAATAAGATTTGTGTCACTCATCATACCAAAACAACCAAAAAAAAGACTGTACCTGCGAAGGCGCTCAAGGCGCTCAATAGATTCATTGTTACTCAGATCACAGACGATGGAGTAGTTGTAAAAATGAGACTCGGTATTATTTATGTTCAATAGCGCATTGCTCAAATAAAAACTGAAAATCTTAGCATATTTATATCTGTAGGTATATAAAAAATGGTCAAACAAACCACGCAATCGAATAGGACAAATGCACACAATTTATCAGTCTTCTAGTTCAACTTCAGTGGAAACCAAAGGTGCTACAAAACAAGCATATATAACCAAAACATTTGTAGAGAACTTGTTCACAAATGCACAAATTGCTGCTCTTGCCCGTTATTATCCATGTGTGCTTCAATTTCAATGGGCACGTTAATTTGTACGCATGGGCATCAACTGCAAAGCAAAATGCACTGTGCACCTCCCTAGACCCTAGGCAATGGCAACCCACAGCATACACGTGTAACAGCCTAGAAACGAAACGAAACGAAGGCCAGGTGAAAGAAACCATCGCATACACGGTGTCCGTAGGGATCACGCTGACGGCGCCGCGGTTGATGAGGTACGAGCATTCACAATACTGACTATTCCATTGGAAGTTCTTCAAGCCTACATAACTACAACTGTTAACAGTCTAATATTGGCAGTGGCTTCAGAAGGATTATCTGCAGTGTAGCCAACTGATAAAGCTCCTATGGTAATATAACATATTAGTATTCAAGTCCTTGTTCTTTAGATAAATAGTGTGTTGAGAACTTCAGGTTAAGTTTCCTATCAGTTCATTAAAGCTAACAAAGATTTCTATAAAATCATGTTTTAACGGTTTCAGCTATGGTTCACTAAGAACACAAACAGTAATCAGTAAAGATTTGCATTAAGACTCCTTTACGGACAAAAATTGTCTATTTGATTTGCATGCATACATCATGGCAATTGGCAATTGGCTACAAATTGAACATATAGAGTTTGGAGAAGATACAATTTACTGAACAATCTAATGATTGAAAGGGCTAGGAAATCAAAAAACAAAATTGCTTCCCCCTTTTTCTTATAAGACCTACCAGGATACTGGATTTAAAGAAGCAGGGGAAACATCACATTTCAAAAATGCCTTCCATGCCATGCTTCAGCACAGTTTCCTAAAATGCCTTCCATGCCATGCTTCAGCACAGTTACCACTCAAAAGTAAGAGCCATGAGTTACTTCAGATTGTTAATAATGCTTAGTCTTTGGTACCTAGCTGACATTGTCCTGATCTTGCGGCTATGAAGTATGAGGTATTGTGCTCCCTAGTGCCTACTGCAGACTATGTCACAATTCACTAAGAATGTGTAAGCTGCTACTCTCTACCAGCAATTGTCACTCCACCTCACTCGAACTGTATAAAAAGCAATCAAGACTAAACTGTGCCTGGTTCAATTTAAGTCCTTGCCAAATATTTATTGGTTCTGCCACTTTTAACTTCATCCCATGGTTGTCACGGCGTAGTTGGCGACCACAGCGCCTAAATGCCATGGCAACGCCACGGCGAGCGCCTAGCTGTAGACATGCAGGTATGTATCCCAATCCCAACATGCGTTCATCCAAGTATTCACTTCTATTACTGCCGACTGCCTCTCTCCCTCCCTCCTGCACTCACTTCACTCTGTGCAAACAGAAGCTAAAGGAAAAAAATCTAAATAACAACTACCATCTCTAATAGCAGACAGAACTTCAACCAATTTAAGTTGCTTCTACTTTTTGGCAAAATATGAAGACAATTAAATATGCAACACATTCAACTATTGTAGACTCGCTATCCGAATTGCTGTATGCAATGATATGTGCAAAAACTTTTGAACGCTATAATCATGGCATTAAAATGTGCAGCATACGCACAAACAGTGCACCATTAATGCAAACATAGTTTCATGGATGCACCCCCAATATGCAAACACTAACACAATCACACAAAATATGTGTAACATTATGACAACAGCATAAATATATGTCGAATTTCCGGTTACCTGAGTAATAAAAGATAAGTGCTTACATTGATAAAATCGGCAATTGCATATGCATCAGTTTCATATGCAACCAGCTCATTATTTTCGTCCTGTTACAGTACAGAAAATATAGATAACCAGATCTCCATAATACCGATAAAAGAGACAATGGAAATGAATGAAATGACACGTTAAGTTGTTAACATCTTATGACAAGTACTTACCATTGTTCCTGTGGAGTTTATATATAAGTAAATTGGTTTGGTGCGGTCATCATAATCTAGCCACAGAAATTGAACAGCAATAAGCTCAGTTACTGCTGGAACATCTACCAATAGAACAATGAAACAGAAGGTTACAAAAATGTTGATTCAAACATTATAACTACTATGTCATGGCCTCACGGGTAACGAAATAAGGTAGAAAGTTGAACTCTTACATGCATTCGAAGAAATATAATTCGAGAGTCCAATAGCAATGATGGCAGATCTGGAGCTGAGCTTCTCATTCTTCTATATCCTCGCCCTGCCCTGCCCATGCTCATGCTGCCCATGAAAATTACCTGTCAAGTACATTTGCCTTGAACACCTTGTCAATTTCACGATGATCTGATACAGCTGGTTCACTTGAATTCAGTAAATTTTCTATATTGTTCAAATCTAACTTGTTAGCTTCAGTCCCCCCTTGATTGTTCCCAGGGTCTGATTTAGTCTCTAGTCCCAAAGAAATGGAAGCTTCAGTATGCAAACGCATGATAATTTTTGAGGAAAACGGCTACACAATCTTGTCTAGATACAAAATAATGATCTTGGGAAGGTGTTTTGAGTGAATAGCATTAGAACCTTCACAGCATCACTTTCTGTTTGACTTGATACAGTTGAGTCGTTTGTGATCTTAAGAATATCTGCAGTGTACAAATCTTGCTTGGCAGCTTCTGTTTCTCCATTGTAATGAGAAGAGTCTGATGTCGTCTTCAATTCTAGAGATCCCCATGTTGCAGTCTGCAAAACTACATAATGTTAGCTATATGAAAATTAAGGCTCTTGGTGACTTGGGAGGACTATCGGAATGATGTTTTCAATTGCCCCATCCTCAGGCCTTGAATGCTCATCAAATTTAGCTGTCTCGTGATGTTGAGCTGCCTTAGACTTATCCAACGGTAATTTTGCATGATTATACTCCACTAAGAATATACTAATATAGTAACAGAACATACAAGAAATAAATGCTAGAAATACAGGTCAAATTCTAGCTACCTCAAAAACCTAATATTTAAAACAGCTAGTTCTAATTATAGAATAATTTTATGTAACATACATGGTAAAGATTAGGTGCAGAAAAGGGTAATAGTGATTCAGCTAAAATGTCTACTACTTCCCCTTAGACAGTTAAAAGGGAATACCTTGCTTTCCTTTCCTTCTCCGTCCTTCCATTCTGCAAGAACTGTCCCACAAATGAGCTTCAAATTTCCCACTCCACCTATGCCTGCACAATTGATGATACTTTAGTAAGTAGCTCCCTCTTTGCTTAGAGCAGGAACGTCTGTATAGCCTTGAACGTCACCTTCGTCAACTTCCTCATTCTTCGGGAGCTTCTTCTGATCAATACAGCTAGACTCCTCTAACTTCCCGGTGCTCGAACCTTTGCCTCCTGACTCCGCTGCACCTTGCAAGTCACCATTCTCCCTAGTGGCGGCAGCCTCTGCAGTAATTGCTGGCAACGAATTCAGATTGATAGAGTGGCTCCTCTCCATCTTCCCCTCATCCCCCGATTCTCCCGCAGGCTTCTCCTCCAAAGAACCCT
Organism: Dendrocalamus sinicus; assembly: GCA_036346575.1. Taxonomy (NCBI): domain Eukaryota; kingdom Viridiplantae; phylum Streptophyta; class Magnoliopsida; order Poales; family Poaceae; genus Dendrocalamus; species Dendrocalamus sinicus. Next base: position 1,068,697 of record JAYEVI010000181.1, on the reverse strand, counting down.
CCATTCCCTTCCCCGGATTAACTCTTTCCTCTGATTCCCTCACGTATGATGGATTGATGGGAGTAAAAACAAAATAACTCCCAGAACCCTAACCTATCTATCAACCTCCCTATTCACAAACTATCTGCATGAGAGGAGAAAAACGAAAACAATACAAACAAAAATCACACGGTTAGACCTGACGAACTATATCAGAAAAACTACGTAATCACTCTATCGCTCCAAGCAAAACCTAGAACTTGCAAGAATCAGAAAAACCAAGAAAGCAGTGGTGTCCAGTACCTTCGGCCGCAGCCCACAGAATTGAGGGAGATGCGCTTACGGATTGGAGGAGTTTGGGGTCGGCGGCCGCGGCGGAGTCCCGGGCAGCGGCGGAAAGCGAACGGAGGTGGAAGTCGTAGCTGCCGTTACCAGCGGCGAGCTCCGGCGAAGCCATGGCCGTCGCCTTGGTGTTCGTGTCAGAACCAGCAATTGTCTGATAAACTGAAGGAGGAGAAGAACGTCTGAAGATAACGCTTCAAGCGCTCCAGGCAACGTATCTGACGGCCAGGATGTCATCTTGGTTCACTTATGAGATATCAACGTACCCCATTACTTCTGATGATAGCCAGTTTAGTGCTTGAATGATTACACTATGTCTTATGCTTTATACTCAGTTAATCTTGATGTAATTACAGTAATCACGTCTTATCTTTAATGACTGGATTATGTACTGGTATATAAGCCTTTCGGCAGTGGAATGAGATCTATCGAAATCATTATCAAAACTACTGTAGCCCTAGCTAGTGAGTTCGTAGCTGTAGCGAGTATTCCTCTCTGTTCTTGGCGATTGCTGAGCCCTTTCGCGATCCTCCAGATTTCCCTGTGATAATCCACTTCCCCGTCGGATTCCACTCCGGGATGTGACAAAATGGTATCAGAGCACTTCGATCCTCGGCAACAAATGGTTTGGAGCGATTCGGTGGGATGGTATACTCGATAGAACCCCAATCCCTTCCGATCCGGCGCCGGACCGGCCCTATTCCTCATCGGCATCGGCGCGGCGTCCATGGCCATTCCGATCGATCGCGTCATCGTCGGTTCGGGCGCGAATCGGAAGCTTGTCGATAGAAGGCCATCTTCCTTATCGGGCTATGGCGCGCACTAGTGGACCGGCCGTACTCCTTCTCCGGCTATGGCGGCGCACGTGACCGCCTTACTCCTTCTCCGGCTATGGCGGCGCACGTGGGCCGCCCTACTTGTTATCCGGCTACGGCGGACCAAATCGGGCGTGGTGAAGGTTCCGGCTCCACCCGGGTAAAATCCTAACCCTAGTTCCGATCTGGGAAAGATGAAGAAGTCGGTGGTGAGGTATGAAGCGGAGGCGTCCGATCCCACGGCGGTCTGGCGAGTTGTTCACTTGCGACCATCAGAGGAGCCAAGAAAATTACCAGATCGGGTTCCACCGGCCGAATGGGAGAATGAGAAGACCAGAAGAAGTGGAGATTTGAGGTGGATTAGTCTGAATAGCACTCAAGGAACCCGATTGAGGAATACTTCCGAAGGTAACTTCAATTCCCCTCCTACTGGGTTTTCTGTAGTTGCCAATGGTAGGGGTGAAGATCAATTGCCGCATGATTTTGTTGCTTTTCCTACTCTCAACAACTTGAACCCTAGTCATGGCCCTGAGCTGGCAAGGCAATGTTTTCAGTATCCCAGGAAATTAGCAGAGATGGTTCATTCGGGTGACTTGGAGATTCCAGAGATTAAGGATTATCAGCTCGAGAATGGTACTGTTGCATCAAAGTCAGAGGAGGTTACTGATGGTATTGATTGTGTTGTGCAAGGGGATTTTGGAATTCCATCCTGGCTGTTTGGACTTTCACTGCCAGATGCAGTTGAACATGCTAAGGATGCTTTGTCAGTAATGGACAAGAATGTAGATTCTAATGAGGTTGGCGAGATTCAAAAGGATGTTGCTGTGAAGACCAATTTCGTGATGACCAATGTCCCAGATGAAGCCAAACTTTATTTAGCTCAGTTGTATATGGTAGGAAGAGGTGACAAATTAGGGAGCACGGGATTGCTTTGGAAACCTCCACCTTGGTCTGATTTTTGTGCTATGGGTTGTGATAGTTTTGCTCATTATTGCGGGTATGAAGTAATAGAGAGTTTTTATTCAAGAAAGAATACAATCACAGTGTCTTAGATTACATCACAAATTTGGAGAGCGATAAAAATATGGCCAATTGTGAATGAGGATTACTATGCTCGTGTTGAGGGCAGGGAGATTATATCAAATCTTTGCAAAGCAGTTGGGCTTGCTACTATGATCGCTGCCAAGAGATCAGACTTTGATAACTTTGATGAGTATGTGAGGAATACCGTTGCTCGGGCACTCAGTGTTATAGCTTCTACTTTGGATATCTCTGCCCTTCTGCCATTCTTGAAGGTGGTATGTCAGAGTAAGAAGATTGTACAGCAGACTGTTATTCTCATGGGCTGTACTGATATGCCTCATCGGAAGTCCCTAGTGGAGATCTTTGAGCATGGTCTGAGTAATGAGAACCCAAAAGTGCAGACAATCACTGCACTTGTTGAGGTTGTTGCACCTTATGGTATAGAAAGTTTCAATACGGTATGGAAGCCTCCTTGGAAGGGTATCAGATCTCATCTTGGAAAAGTCCTTGCTGCTTATCCGATAAATGAAAAACTCCCCATAGATGAAATTAAATTAACACCTTTGAAGCCTTTTGGACTGATTGCATCCATAAAGAATGGAACTATCAGAGGGAAGAATGGCAAGGAGATTGTGGATGAGCTCATTGCCAAAGGAGGAACTGTAAAATCTATGATGGAGGAAAGATCAAGCGGATAGCAAATCCAGCAGCAATTGAGGCAAGGGACAAGAAGAATAACATTAGTAACATGTCTGTTATTGCTCAGGTGGATCAGGGCAAGTCTACACTTACAGCTTCTCTTGTGGCAGCTGCTGGTATTATTGCCCAGGAAGTTGTTGATGGCATTTTATTACCTGGTGACTTTGGACACAGAGGTGTTACGGGCAAAATACTGGCTGCTAAGTATACATGTGAAAACAATATTCCCTATCTTGGTATTTGCCTTGGCATGCAGCTTGCTGTTGTAGAGATTGTGTGTTTTGTGGTGAACTTTCCTGATGTGAACAGCACGGCATTTGATTCCAACACGAAGACCCCATGTGTTATTTTTATGCCAGAGGGTCCCAAAACACACATGGGTGGGAACATGCATCTTGGATCAAGGAGGACATTTTTCAAGGTTGCCGATTGCAAATCTGCCAAGCTCTATGGTAATGTCAACTATGTAAATGAGAGGCATCGACACAGATATGAGGTAAATCCTGATGTGTTGCCAATATTCGACAATGCCGAACTTCAATTTGTTAGCAAAGATGAATCTGGAAGGAGATTGGAGGTCATTGAAATACCTGATTCTGGATTCTTTGTCGGTGTCCAATGCCATCCGGAGTTTAAGTCAAGACCTTCGAAACCTTCTGCATCATTTGTCGGACTAATGGCTGCGTCGTCTGGACAACTGGAACCTGTGCGGCAAGACAGCTGCAATGGTCACACTATTGCGGCCGAACATCCGCTTAGCAATGGTTCCTTGAAACCCCTAGTATACCTGAATGGGCATGCAAAGAAGCATGCTAATGGTGTAGCAAATGGAACCTACTACTACTATGCGAATGGCAATGGGGTGTATGGGTATTGTTTTTGGGAATATTGGCAGAGGTGGTTAGAGTTTTCAAGAAAATGCCCAGAGATGGTCCTGGACCCAGTGTTGTTACTTGTAATTTGCTGATGGATTATCTATGCAAAAACGGAAGATGCGCAGAAGCAAGAAATATGTTTGACTCCAAGTTCAAAAAGGGGCCTTCTTCGGTGATTCAGAAGATCCATGGGCAGTGCATGCTATTCATTTATGCTGCTGTATACAAGACCGCTGCTGCCCTCATTGTGCATGTCAAGCTTCTCATTCATAACCAGAGCGAAGTGATTAAGAGTGGCAAGTCTTTTTATCCAAACAAGATATATGGTGACTGCTTTGCCCATACTACTAAGGAGGAAGGTATGATCTTACTGTGGAGAGGAAACACTGCTAATGTCATCCATTACTTTCCCACTCAAGCCTTGAACTTTACTTACAAACGCATATTCAACTTTAAGAAGGACAAGGATGGCTACTGGGAATGGTTTGCTAAAAATTTTGCTTCTGGAGGAGCTGCTGATGCCTGCTCTCTCTTCTTTGTCTATTCACTGGACTTTGCTTGTACTCCTCTGGCTAATGTTGCTATGGCTGCTGAGAAGGGTGGAATTAACATATCCTGTGTTGGAATCATTGTCTACCATGGTCTGCATTTTGGAATATATGATTCTCTTAGGCCAGTGGTCTTTGTTGGTGCCTTCAGGATAGCTTCCTTGCCAGTTTCCTGCTTGCCGAGTCCAACACACTCCGTGCTAACGCTAGAACTGTGTCTTTGCTGGATATGATAAGTAAAAGGAACAAGTTTTATGGAAAGATGCTGACTTCATAAGGGTATATATTTCCAGAAATTCTATGTTCAGACTACCAGTCTTGTTTTCCTGATCCAAACACTTGAGGACAAGTGTGTTGCTTTGGAGGGGGCAATGTCAGAACCAGCAATTGTCTGATGAACTGAAGGAGGAGAAGAACGTCTGAAGATAACGCTTCAAGCGCTCCAGGCAACGTATCTGACGGCCAGGATGTCATCTTGGTTCACTTATGAGATATCAACGTACCCCATTACTTCTGACGATAGCCAGTTTAGTGCTTGAATGATTACACTATGTCTTATGCTTTATACTCAGTTAATCTTGATGTAATTACAGTAATCACATCTTATCTTTAATGACTGGATTATGTACTGGTATATAAGCCTTTCGGCAGTGGAATGAGATCTATCGAAATCATTATCAAAACTACTGTAGCCCTAGCTAGTGAGTTCGTAGCTGTAGCGAGTATTCCTCTCTGTTCTTGGCGATTGCTGAGCCCTTTCGCGATCCTCCAGATTTCCCTGTGATAATCCACTTCCCCGTCGGATTCCACTCCGGGATGTGACAGTTCGCCTCTGAAGAATCATATGCATGAAGCAGTACCCCTAATCTCCTTATGGAATCAATATAGACTTCACAATACGTAAAAGAAAATCGGGATTTGGTCCCATACCTTCAGATCTAGCGGGCAACGCTGGCTCTTGGGAGGCGCCGGCGCGTGGGGGCGGAAGAGGAGGCGGTGCTGGATGGGGAGAGGGAGATGCGGGGTGGGGAGGGAAGGAGACGCGGCGGGGTGGGAGAGGGAAGGAGGAGGCGCCGGCGCGTGAGGGGCGGAAGAGGAGGCGGTGCGGGATGGGGAGAAGGATATGCGGGGGTGGTGCTTGTCCTGGTCATCATCCTTGAGAGGCTCCTCCTCCGATCTAGTCCTCGCCTCTTGCGCCGCCGCACTCGAGGAGGAGATGGGCGGCCGGAGCGGGTGCGTCCGGGAGGCGGTGATCTCGAGAGCGACCGAGAGCGGCGGCGAGCTCGCGCTTCATGGCCGGGCGCGGAGATGAGCCGCCGCGAGGAGGCGGGCATGAGATGAGGAGGGCAAATCGGAATCGAAATCGAGAGCGAGAGGAGGCGGCGATCGCGATTGGATTGTTAGGGTTTGGAGACACCGGGAGAGAGATCGGAGGAGGAGGCAGGCGGCGGCGGAGAATGAGGGAGGGGAGGAGGCGGCGCAGAAATTAGAGGGGAGGCGCACGGGTTCACCAGGGGGAGGCGGTGCGGGATGATGAGGGGTACTGCAGATACATTGAACCATGGCCGTCGGATATGGTTGAGTAAGGAGAGAGAATAGAGGAGAGTTAATCTGGTGCGGACGTTTTTAGAATGATGCAATTCTGGGTGCATATTATGGTGTGGACGTAGTTAAGGTCATGACTGTAGAGCAGGTAATTGTTGGGTGGATATAGGATAGTTTTAACTGGTGAATTAATAGTGTAGATGTGGTGGCACAAACTATGACATGAGACTTAGGTGTCAAATTGTGTATTGTGGACCATATGAATAGCTCCTCTCGCCAAACTGTGTGCAGTCTCGTTTGCTCCTCTTTGAATGTGGATGCATGGCCTCATGTTGTAGGCGAGTTATCAAGTCGAATATGTGGGCGAGAATTGGCTTGATGTTCCAATGTAGGTATTTGCTTTGCAGATCACCTTCATGTAACTCTTGCACCAGAATCTTGCAATCTGACATGAATCAGATAGGTCGTAAGCCATGTCTTCCTGCAAAGAAAGCTGCCAACATGAAACCAAGTGCTTCAGCCTGCAATTTGACTTAGCCGGACTTCGCTTCGTCTTGATGGCATCTCCTCGACTAGGGGCTTCCCCTAGCTTAATGGATTCACCTCGGCAACCCCAACACACCTTGATGGATTTGACTCGACGTGGTTTGACTCGGCCTCGATGACCTTGCCTCATGGTTATTAGACCTAGACCGCCCAACGGTTCGACTGGAAAAACCCGAACCCAGAAGCTATGCCGGATTGGGTATGCTCATAGGGCCGCCGATGAAATTGACCTAGAAAAATCTGATCGATCCGGTCGGGTTTTATGGAGAAATCCTTTGTGCCTCTCTATATATCCACAAAGAAAGAAAGAATACATGATGTCCTTGTTCCTCTTCACAACGATACAGCTTGCTACTTGTTCACAGATCAGAAGGACATTTCAGATTTCCAATCATCTCTCGATTTTTACGAATCCCAATTCCCAATCCAAGCGAAAACAAGAGAAAGAAGAGTACCCGCTGCGTCGCCTCGTCCGCTGGCACTGCCCCGCGCCGCCGGCCACGAGCCCACGACGAACCGCTGGCCGCCGCCTCTCCTAGCTAGCTCGGTACGCCCGCCGTCGAGTTCTTTCTTAGGGTTATTACATTAGAATCCTCGAGTTTACATTTGAATGTACAGATGATCAGATCTAGTATACGCTGGTAATATCTAAATAAACAAGAGTTAATCACTTAATCTACGCTGGAATTTAAGAACAAAAATACGAAAATTAAGGAAACAGTAAGATCAGCTAGATAGCAAATACTATTATATTAAAAAATTGGAACATCGAATCAACTGCAAGAGAGATTGAACTCGATTGCTACTAGCAATGGATAATCTTAGAAAAATTAATTAACATACAATCCAATGATTCATCATTAGAGATGAGCACATTAGACCGATCGTTGCATCATAGGCGCTCAAACCACATATCATCTTGCATGCATGGCACCTCATCATCCTTCCAATCCAACGGAAATAAATTGAACACAAACGTCTTTGAGGGTGTTGCAATAGTGTTGATCAGCTAAAGCTAGCGTAGTTGCCACGGTCTTTCCATCAATTGTCCTGCACAGGATGAGCTCACAAATCGTCTTCAGCCTCTCCATGGCGTATCGATCCGCCGCCTCGAGAAGATGCCGTATCACTTCCTTGTAGTCTGAAACAAACTGAATTTTCAAGAAGAATTTACAATTTTGTTTTGAATTTACTTCCTCTTGATCCCAAGCCTAATCTGCACAAATCTTGACCATCTCAGCCTTCCAATCCACCTCAACCCAGCTTCAACGGAGGAGAGACTGCGCGTACTGTTCACGGTCACGAAATTCTTGCCACCGCCTCTGTCGCTCGCCCAATTTTCTACCGCCGCCAACTACTTTCTCCACCACCAAGCCTCTGCACTCTCCCATGTCTTCTAACCCTGGTCAAGTCACCCCTGCTTAGCACCGAAGCTACCCCTACGGCGGATATTTTCGCTCTCCTCCCGAAAATAGCCGTCGTGTCCCTGCTTTGCCGCCGCCTGTCTCTTCCGCATGCGCCACCGCACATCTCGTGCCGCTTGATCTTGCCACCTCCACAGCTGGGACAAGCTCCCCCGCAGCTTTCCCCTTACCGCCCTGACGCCCTGAACCGACCCGAGGTCATGGCAACGCCGCCGGCCGCCCACGCCACTGCTCCCTGCTCCTTCTCGAGCTTTCTTCTCACAACCGGCCCGAGCCACGCCACCTCCTTGTCGCCGCATAGTGCCACTCCATAGCGCCAGCTCCGCCCTCTCTGGTGGACACACTGCACCCTCCCGAATGCCCTCGTCCCCGCCACGCACCATGGCCGCCCTGGACGATCCCCGATGCCGAACCGCCCTTGAGCGGCTATAAAAGCCAACGGTCTTCCCAATCTCCTCACCGCACCCCAGTGAAGCTCTCCCCACGCCCAATTGGCCTCCCATCTTCCCCACGGCCGAAAATCTCCGATGTGAGCCCTAGAGCAATCCCCGTGTTGCACTCAATGAAATCCTAATTGCTCGCGCCCACAGCTTCCTCAAGATCCCAGAAGCCTACCCAAACCCTTGCCTTAAGCTCCCGAGTCCTCTGCTCCTCCGCCTCCGAGCTCCTCCGCCCGGGCATGGCGCCTCACCGTGGCCGGCCTCGCACGGCCTTTCCCGGCATGAACCACCGCCTCCCCGACCCTCCCCTCACTCTAGACATGCTCAAACACCAAAGCCCCGACCCCCTTAACCCTAGGAACTCGTCTCGCCACCAAAAACCGCGCCGAGTTCCCCGGCTCGCCGCCGGCGAACGCCGCCTCCCCGGCCGCCGCCGACCCCAAAAATGGGTTCCCGGCATCCTCCTGAGTCCAACCGTGGTCCCCGCTCCCGTCGCCATCCATCCTACCGCTGCCGACAGCCGCCGCAACCTTCCTCTGCTCTCTGCGCGCGTGCGGGCTGCGGGAGGAAGAAGAACAATGCAAAGCACTGTTCCCCCGACCGATTCAACCCGAGCTGGCTGAGCCAAGTCCGCTCGCCCCGCGCCGGTCACACCCGACCGAGTCCAACCGACTCGGTCAAATCAAGCCCACTCGCCCCCGCGCCCGTTGCAGCCGACCGAGTCGCATCGAGTCGGCTGAGCCAGACCCGCTCACCCGCGCCCGTTCCAACCGGCTGAGCCACCTCCACTCGGTTGAGCCGAGTCCGTTCGCCTGAGCCAGCTGCACCCGACCGAGTCCGAACCGACACGGCTAGACCAGACCGCTTAACCGGATCCGACCCGAGCCCGATGAACAGTGCGACCGAGCCCAATGAACAGTACTTGACCCAAACTCAAAAATACAAGTTTATACTCCCCACATCCGTTTCAAGCCCATCAACCCAAATCCAAGGCCCATTTCCCCATATGACCCTCCTATAAACCCAAATCTCCATTTATTTGAATTTTATCGGATTTTCTTTCTTTCTTTTATTTCTTTATTCCTAGCTCAACCCTTCGAGCACGGAATTGCTTTATTTTAATTTGCTTTCGTATAGCCTCCGACGTCGAAATTTCTCAGGAGCTGAAAGGAGAAGCCCAGATTCATGCCCAGCCCACCGAAGAATATGAATTGGTTGAAATAATAAATCCGCAAGGCAAGTCACATGTTTTTGATCATGTTGAACCTACTTTCCATTAATTACTATTTATCAGTATTTTCATTATGTTATTTTGTGCACTGATATTTTATGTACAATGAATGTTTAGAATGACATGCTATTAGTTAATATCCTACCACCCGAAAAGCCCAGTTTAATTTGATGGCCATATTCACCTTGACAAATTTAGTAATATTAAAAGTATTATTAATGTAATCACAGTAGATTAGAAAACTCAACAATCTTTTACTACTAAGAGTTGGCATTTTGCCGATAGAATTCTGAAAGTGAAACTAGGATAAGTAAAAATCACGGGGTGCCATGCGATGGCCTCAGCCCATGATCTTATCCTAGGGTGGAGGCATGGTATGAAATGGTGGCAGTGCCGTGAGCACTGAACAAGGGTTTGTGAATAGAGTTTGCCTCGGTGAAAATATAAGGACTAGACCCTTATGCCAAGTAAAGAACATAGCCACCGCTCAACCACAAGCGTTGACTTGTCAAACCTGGTTTTAATAGCTGCTCAGATCGATTGAATATCTACAATGGTATGATATATTGTTCTAGGAGGGAACATCCGGCGTTGGGTTGTGGTATGGAAACGGTAAAACCATATTTCACAATGGTAGGCTCCGCTCTGTCAGGCCGCCGTCTTCTGGACAGAGGGTTCATAGTCTACCGGGTAGATGCTACATAAAGAGATGAGCAGTAAAACAACCTTGTTTTCTCAACTCTGTCGCGGGAGTTGAGGGATCTTGTGGGTAAAGTTGGGCAGCTCTGCAAAGTCATTTATAAATGGTATTTGAATACACTGTGCTTCCGGTATATGAAGCTGTGTTTAATGGGTGATTCCAACAACGAGGCATAAGTAGTGTTTCTGATGTTGTTAATTTGAGTAATGATGAAACTTTGTCTGATAACAGAACCCCTGATCTTAAGGAGCAAATGTTTTAAATTTTATTTGTTTGTAAATAAAATTGCATCCACCTCATAATAAAACAACTATATTCCCTTCCCTTGAAAGTCCTGGCAAGTAGATATATAGTACTTCCACATGTGATTTGCTGACTATGGTTGATTGTACTCATACTTGCAAAAATCATTACTAGATAACGTTTGGCAAGAAAGTGAAGAAGCTTTTGAAGATGACGCCCAGCTGTACGATGTGGACGATGCTTGGTGTTAGGGTTTAGTCCTACACTCAAACTTGCCTGTGGAGTTTTTGGTAATGTATCTTTGGGTTGTACGCCCCTTTATGTAAATTTGACTGTTAAGTCATACTTCTGCAATAAAGTTTGGTTTTTATGCTTAAGCTTGCTTTGGCAATGATGTACACTCTTCTACAAGACTTCAATTTAACAATCTCGGGCGCTATGAGGTAACCTAACGCTCCCAGAAATAGGGGTGTTACATAGTGGTATCAGAGCTAGCATGATTGACTGTAGGATAAAACCCTAAGTGATACTAGGAATATTTACAAAATGCTAATTTAAAAATATTAAAAGTTTTTATAAAATATAAGTATTACTGCTGTCGTTTCTCCCCTAAATGCTATCTCATCTATCCTAGAATTTTTTTATTTCAATTTTGTTTTTGAAAAAGGACTTATATCTATCCTTCTCTAATCTCAAAATATATGTTGTATAGTTTGTGTAGATCACGCTAAAATAGAAGTAACCCTTTTGTAGAAGTTTCTTTTGTGTGTAATACGAGTTGTAATATGTACCTCGTATGTATGGTATATATTCAACTTGTAAATATAAATGAAAGCTATGTTGTTTTCAATCTCATAATTTGTTTGCAATTAATATCTAATATCTTGTCTCCGTCAAAATTTTCTCTCCCTCAATTCCTCTTAGCTCGTCTTGGAAAAGTAGTAGTAAGTAAAGATTCAGTGCATACAAAAATATTAGACATACCGTTAGACGAAGAATTGCCTTTACGCTCAACTGGTTGATTGTTTTGATTCCCTTGCTCATTCTGCTTCTTCTTTTTCCTGCAGTCAGCCCTGAAATGCCCATATTGACCACAGTTGTGACACTTGAAATTCTTGTACTTTTCATTCATCTGAAAAGAGTTATACTTTCCACGATCATCCCGATCGCGTTTCTTGTTAAGCTTTTCTCTCAAATCACCATTCGACTTCCTCTTTTGCCAATTCCTTTTATTATTACCTTTTTCCTCTCCAAGGTGTAACTCAAAAGTATTTCTTTCCTTTCCCTGAGAGAGTTTTCTATCTTCCTCCATAAGCAAATGATGCCTAAGAGTGCGCATATTAAGTATCCTTTCAGAATGACAAAAAGATATCTTAAATTGTTCCCATGAATTTGGCAAAGAAAACAACCATGACCTGTACTTCTTCAGAAAATGGATAGCCAGCATTTTTTAATTCCTCCGCTAAAACACAGAGTTTATTGAGATGCTCATTAACTGAAGTGCTATCAGACATCTTAGTAGAGAGAAAGCGATTAACAAGATTAAGCACTTTAATAAGAGACACTTCTCCAAAATCATGTTCCAGGCTACGCATTATTTTTCACGCAGTCTGTTCACTCTCATATTCAGCAGCCAAAGAATCAGTCATTGATCCCAACAAAAAAAATCCTAGCCCTCTTATTATCCTTAATCCAATTCTCATATTCTTCTGCATAATTTTCATTTTCCTCAATAGTGGCATCTTTTTCTGGCTCTTCCGGTTTGTTTTTATCTATAACATAATCTATGTTTTCAGCAGAAAGTAAAAACATGATTTTTCTTTTCCAAACCGTGAAATTTGAGCCATCTAATTTGCAAGATCTAAGCAGTTCAGAAAATACACTGTTGGTTGCCATTTCCAGAAAAATTGTTACCGAACCAAGGAACTCCGCATGCAATCGATCTGCTTCTCTGGTTGCGTCGAACGAGGAAACTGGCATGCGCGAGATCGCCTGACAAATCTTTTCCACGCGGATGTCGCTTGCAGCTTCACGGTTCGCAGCGCCGAAACCTGATGGATAAATCAAAACAACTCCCCGCGTGATTCAATTCTCTAGTCAGAAGATTGGATGGAAAAGTCTTGCACGGAAATCGAGATTGGATGGCAAAATCTTGAAGTTTGATTCACTGATTCGTGACTTCCTGGGGATGGATGGAAAAGTCTTCACGTGAAAGCTTCTCCTCTTAACTAGTAGATGTGATAGCTTCTCGTCTTCACGGCGCCTGGTACCGAGATCGAGTCGGTCAAGAAGTCCGACGAAGAAAAGATCTGTATACCGAGATCGAGTCGCCTTCCGTGACGCGCGTCGACCGATGAAAATCGGAAACGCTGAGAGGAGACGCGAAGCCAGAAAACCTTCCGCGCAGACGGCGTCTTCAAACCTACGCTCTGATACCAATGTTTGGTTTTTTTTCAAACCCTAGATTAATTTTGTGAAGGTCATTTTTGGTCTACCCTCTATTCCTCTGCCTTTTTCGTGGTGCTGCTCACAATGCATAGTGAGACTAGAGGGTAGGGACCTATTTATAGACTCCACTTCCAGGTGTTATAAAATGACCCACCTGTTTCCGGTATCCCGTGAGACTCCTGAACCATGTCACCAACAATGATCAGACATGCCAGTTTTATGAGTCTAAAATATATTAGTCCCAAGCACACATGTGTGAGTCATGTGCTATGATCAGATTGTTTATGAGATCAATTCCAATCTGGTCATGTGGATCAACAGCCTGCAGAGCCGATCCTGCAAAAGAAACCCAACTATTCCGCCCTGTGCTGTGCCCGGGTTAAACAAATGCATGCATATTAAATTCCAGTAGACTTGATCTCAATGAACATGTCTACCATATTCCAGCACAGCCGTCCTCGGCACCTCGGGTATTAATTCCTCGAGTTAAATTCCGCATCAAAATATTCCCTATCACTTGCATCAATAATATGAATAATTCCACATCGAGTAAAATAGACAATAATCATAATAAATATTGAAAGCCACATAAATTCCCAACAAAAATTAACTCTTTGTCTTTGGTCGTTGTGCTCTCCAGGGTAGAGGTGGGAATTGGGTTGGGCCGTGCCGGCACGGTCCAGACTCATCGTGCTTTGGGCTGCTTTGTGCCGTGTCAGCTCGGCCCAGTCATCCCGTCGTGCCGTGCCGCCCGCCTCGTCTTCGGTCAGGTCCAAGCATGGCCCAAAGCCCGCCGTGCCAACGTTCGTGCCGTGCTAGCCCAAGTCCAGTCCAAAGTAACTACACACGACAAAAATGACGGCGACAATACTAGCGGTGGCCGCCATCTTTCTTTCTCTTGTACCCACCTTATTAAAAACCTACTTAAAATTCGATTCTATCGTCTCATGCCATTCCACCTCCGAACTTAGTCATCTAGTCTAATGGTATGTATATCTTGATACAAATTAGACTGTGGCGTACGTGGACATCTAGCTCATTGCCCAACAATCTAGCATAGGGCTGCCCAACTAGTCAAATAGAAAAGCTCAAGGAGAGTCATGAGTGCAGTTTACTATAGTTAAGAAATCAATTTTAAATAGTTTCTGGCCCGCTGTACTCCCCGTGTCGTGCCGGCCCGAGCACGGCACGATTCGTCGTGCAGTGCCGTGCCACCCAATGGGTCGGTTTTTCAGGCCCAGCCTGGCCCACCGTTTGTGCCGTGCCGACACAGCTCACCACGTGTTGGATCGAGCCGTGCTTGAGCCGTATCGGGCCGGTTATGCTTCGGGCTAGCCGAAATAAGCACGTTCCAACTCCCAGCTCTACTCCAGGGCTCGTGCGTGTAATCATGGCATGCAAGCAAGCTCCTTGATTGACTGGCTTGTCGCATGCATGCCCTGCACCTGTATACACATATACCGTCGGCGTCTACTCCTGAGCAATTTTTTGCATTCGCAGAGAGAGAGAGAGAGAGAGAGAGAGGTGTATTTTGATCTGTCATCATGCAGCGACTGCTTTAACTTCAATCAAATCATGCATGCATGCGTACTATATATGTGTCTACGTCCCGGAGGTCACTCCCAACGGATCCTACTTAACAATGCCTATAGTACTAATTAGCTGCCAACTAAAATTTGTGATGATAAATTTGTGAAGAATCAAAGAAGAGGGAGGGGAAGTAGTATTTCAAACAAGACATTGTTTGAGCATAAAATTCAATACCAAAACATTGTTTATGAGTTTTTAAGCCATGGCTTATGGCTTTTTCATACTGTGTAATTAAATTTAGAAAAATAAAAAAGTAAAAAGAATTATATCATTATAGACAATACAAAGGAATAAAAGTGAAAAAACAAAAAGGTAAAGAAAACTAAATTGAGAAGTCGACGTGTTCCAAAAGCCAGAAGCTAAATGCAAAAGTTCAATTGAGCAGGAAGAGGGTGAGGGGAGAGAAAGAGGGGATAGTTAGATGAATTTATTGATTGGGCACAGGGATAGACACTACCCTTATATCTGCAACTATTTTCTAGTGATGTGAAGAGATATGGATATTGCTTTGCAATGACTTAATTGGGAATGCCTTGATAGACTTGTCAAGTACTCTCGCTATCCACAAATGTAGATCGTCGTAGTTTCATATGGTCAAGATTTTCAAGTTTTGGCAGCCGCGCGTGCACAGGTGCATACTCGTGCGTGCGGCGCATGCGCCGCCGCGCGTGCAGGCCATCGCCACTCGCCGGCCAGCCGCCGCCGCCGCCGCCGCCGGGCCGAGCGCCGCCGTCAGCATACGTACAGATGCACGGGTGAGAGGAGGGAGAGAGAGCAAGAGAGAGGGATAGATGTAAATGGATAAAGATGAGAGAGATTGTAAAGGATAAAAGAGGGAGATAACGGGAGAGATTAGATTGCTTAGGAGAGAGGGTGAGGTTTAAACGGGAGAGAGGGAGAGATATTAGGGGTAGATTTTTTTTTTGGTGCTACATAACATAGATAGGCCTAATAGGTATTGTTGAGACTGCCATGCGTGACCCCAACCCCACTGGCAGATGAGAATGCCCTTTGGTAGCACACATGGCGTTTTCATTGTTTCTTTATTTGTACAATCAAGCTGTAAGCCCATTTTGTTTTGCTGTTCATAATTCTGCGGAGTAATTGGCAATGCATGGATTTTTTGGGTTTCTAAGGTCATCTATTAGTTCAGTTGTAGAGTTGAATTCGTATCAAATTGATCTACTAATCTTAGTTAGGACCATGTATAAATTGGTAAACACGAGCAACTAAAAGATGAAATTTTGATTCATGCCAGCTTTTTTAATGAACATCATCAGTTCCATCTTATGATAACACACGTATCTCCAAGGGCGATCTATCTCCTTAGCACTTAGCCAAGTAGGATGCGCTAGTCTCACTATTTCCTTTCAAATTTACATATAGTTTGTTTCCGACACAATCTTCTTTCCAATTTATACTAACTGAATTGGAGAGGAACATAAGGCAGGTATCATCTATTTTCCTATTAATCAGCCAGCTATGGCAAATATAGATAGCCAAAGTTCTATACAACTGTGTGGTGATTCTTGAAACCGATATACCAATTTACCTCTCCCTAATTCCACTTGTAGGATGAGTAGTGGATCATGTGAAATCTGAAAAGTATTAGTAATGCGCACAAATACAAACACATGTACCGTGGACACTTTGCTTTGTTATTTAGATACAACCACAAATCCATATGCATTCCAAAGTAATGTGCCTCCGAGTGCCATGTCTACCACATGTATACTTAGCATTTCCATTTTTTTTTTATCTACTCTGCATTAGGCCCATCTTATGTAAGGACCAGCCCTGATTTTAGATACGTACAGCTAAAGTAGTTTCTTAGCAGACCACATAGCATGTTACACGGACACGAGGGGCACAATTTGCCTCGGATTCTGGTGTCCGATTCAGCAAATGTTTAGGTGATAAATAATTGATAATAGTTAATTGGTGATTAATAATTGATAACATTGCTTATTATTATCTAAGGTGTGTGATGTGTGTGGACTGATGTTAGTCAAGTTTGGACGAACTTGTGTCGGAAAAATGTTCTTTAGTCTTTGCATGTGTAGGTTGAGCATAGAGTCGATCGTGGTCAATGATGAGGTAGACCGGGATTATGACAGGAGATCCGATGTTCAAACGGTCAAGGATATCACGAGATGGTCGGGCTGATGCTTGGGGCGTATAGAGATCAAAGATAGATGATATGTGTTACAGCTACGGATGTGTGATCTGGAGTCTACAACACGTGATGAATGACGTGTGTTGGAGCTACGGAGGTGCGGTCCGAAGGCTACGACATGTGACAATTTTGAGGTGTTCAAAATTAGATAGTGTGAAAAAGTTACAATTGTTGGAATTGACAGCGAACTCATGGTCTTAGGGATAAGATCATGATTTAAGCCCTAATATATAAATAAGGGTGAGGCTCTAGTCAAAGTGTTTTTTTATATACTAATTTCGTACTAGAGTTTTAGTGGTGCTAGAAAAATACTAGCTAATGACTTAGAAATAAAATCCAGATTGATTTCGAAGAAACTGTCGGCGGCACTTTTTTCGCATCATCCTCGCCTTATCGTTTCGATTTCCTCGATCGCGCGTGGAAAGAAACACAGAAGATCAGTTCGTCGTGGAGATCGGTTCGACCACGCAACGCAGAGACATACGTCTCGATCCATGCGCCATCAATGCCGTCTTGTGCACGTTGCCTTCGCGCATTGTCCAGAGCCAGCCGTGACTTTTGATTAGAAGGAGAGAGCCATTACGCGTGGTGGACTAGCTAGTTGATTATATATATATATATATATATATATATATATATATATATATATATATATATATATATATATATATATATATATATATATATATATATATATATATATATATATATATATATATATATATATATATATATATATATATATATATATATATATATATATTGCTGTTTTTTTCTTTTTGTGTGGCAAGTTGAAAAATTAAAAGACAGTAAATTTGAAGAAAAGCTTTCATTGTGTATTGCAATTATTCACTCCTCATTTGATTACCATGGATGATCATATAGCTTTGATCTGTGTTCAGCTCTTAAACATATTCAGATTCTCGTAATCAATGCATAGACAGTATATATATTTCACCCCTTATTCAATATATCCTCCTCGGTAGCTCTTGTAAAAGCAGATACGCCAGTAATATACTCTTCACACATACGATTCACAGTGTAAATCTAGCTTCGGTCCTATGTTACGTATATAACAATTTAGTATCAAAATATTGAATTAATTAATTAGTATACTAACTCTATATGATCTAAAGTAACTATATGTAGCAAGAATAATTAATTAAATTGACATAAGTAGAAATATACTATGAATTGGCTAGATGTAAATAATCATCTCTCTACATCAAAGCAGGTCTAAATCATCTTCAATTTTCTCTTTATCAAAAGCTAGATCTAAAAAATAATGCAATTAAGAGCAAATTACTAACGATACATAGTCAAGAACAAATGGATCTACGAATCACCCTTGCAAATCCATGGTCTCCTTTCACCTAATGGCCTCAAAGCCCACCTCCTCAAAGCGACAGCCTGTGAGAACAGATTTGGAATTTAAGATAGATCTGTGAGTGTCGATAAGTCTGTAATTAATAATTAAAATTATGACAGACGATTTTTAATACATACTGTTTTGTGTTGATTTAATTATCACAGACGATTTTTAATACAAACAATCTGTGCTGACTTCATTATCATAGATGGTTTTTAATACAAATCGTCTGTGAAGAATCACAGATGGTTTAAAGAAAAAATCATCTGTGATGAGGCGTCTAGTATTAGCCAGTGTACGGCTGGTGTGGTGCTCATCTAGGATGGCCAAGTTGGCCTTCAATACCGACGACAAGAAAGAGTAAGAAGCTATTTATTTGTGCTTGAGACAAGGAAGATACCCCGCTGGCAAGGTGCTCGTACAGACAAGGAATACATTCAGTACGTGAGATGAAGAGACGCATCAGAGAGCCGAAATGATCGAAGAGGCGCACATTGGGGAGACTTAGCACCATTCATGTGTGCAAATATATATCACAGACAGTTCCAACCATAAGTTGTCTGTGATACGCAACTATCACAGACGTGACGGTTTGTTATACGAACTGTCATCCCATTTCCACTTCCTATTTAGCTATCAGGGCGGCTTTCCTCTGTCCTCATCCTTACCAAGGAATTGGCTGGGAATGGGATCCCAATAAAGCCTAAATTCGAATGATATTGAGATAATTTTATAAATTTACCATATGGTTATAGAGAAATGCATAAAATTATTAATAAATAATATTGCAAAATAATACTAAATGAGTTATATACTATAGATTATATCAAAATATATTAAGCAAAAAAAACTTTGTAGACAAACCCAAACTATTTACACAAATGACATTATAGCCACTTTTTTGAATTTGACCCTCAGACACCACTTTTTGCAAATCTAGCTCATCGGTCTGTCCACATGAATTATTGTATGTGATTTAATTAGTGCTAATCATATTTAATTGATATTAATCATATTTAATTAGCACTAATCATAGCCACTAATTTGCCGCCGCATAGGGGGAGCTCGGTAGCTTTTGCTACCACTATTGGGGTGCTTGGCAGCACCTACTGAGCTCCTGTTGCGTGGCAGGACTGTCGAGCTCAGAGAGGAAGAAGATTTGCAAAAACGGATGTTCAGATACAAAATTTAAAATAAAAGTTGCTACTATGACTTTTATGTGAACAGTTAACTAGCCCATGATTTTAAGCCGTGTGTTATGCTCTGAAGATGATTCAGCCGTATTTTCCCTTCATTTCAACTCCTCAGTCCATTTCCTTAAAAGAAAACCTCCCAGTCCATCCAGATGAGCCGGGGGAAACAGTCAAACTTGGCTTGCCGTAGTAACCACTAGGAAAATGCTCTGCATCTTCCATGAACTCCTTGCTCCATTCGGCATAAGAGCATCTCCAAGAGATACTCTTTCTCATCCCCTATCTTAAAATATTAGGTATGAAGCTAAAAACAAGCCTCCAACAGATACTTTAAAACACGCCCACTAATTTTGGTACTCTAAAATTAAGGTGGATCACCATCAAATATACAGTGCCTAGATGGTAATTTTAGGGATCCAAGTTTAGAGGAGCTGCTGAAGGATGGGAAAGATTTAGAAAACAATTTTTTTTAGGAAGGCTCCCAATATGAGATTTTAGAGGACAAAATATTGAGTCTCTCTTGGAGATGCTCTAAGGCCAGGGCTGCCGACTGCTAGCTGTGGCTGTTGCTCACGTAGTCTGCAAACGCACCGCAGCGACTGTTGGTTTATTTCTGAGTAAAAAATAAAAAAATAGTAAATAACTGAAAAAGTTGAAAAACAGTACTATATCTTTTAGGTTAATGCAAAAGAATAGAGGGGAAAAAACCGAAAAAAAAAGGACCAAAGCCAAACAAACCGAAATTTAGAGGCTGAAGACCGTTTCCAGCTGAGGTCCGCCATTGCGCGTACTATTCCTGTGGAGAATAGCCCTACTCCCACCATACTAGTAGCCCCACCACCTACTCAACTAAAGTTAAAAAAGACTAAAAAAGAGAATAGCCCTACCCAACTAAAGTTAAAAAAAGACTAAAAAAGAGAATAGCCCTACCCAACTAAAGTTAAAAAAAGACTAAAAAAAGAATAGCCCTACCCAACTAAAGTTAAAAAAAGACTAAAAAAGAGAATAGCCCCACCTATGACCTACCCAGCGAAGCTTCGGGGGAAGTCCCATCATTTTTTTCTATTTAATGAGACTGAACGCGTTGGAGCTTCGCGCTCTACAGCTTACTAGAGCCATCATCGCCATCAGCAAGAGTGCAAGACTGCAAGTTCCGATCTCGTCTGCCCAGATCCAGATCTGACCAGATCCAGATCTCGTCAGAGGCGCGAGGCTGTCATCAGGCGCCAAGCCCCGGCGAGTGCAGAGATTTGGACCTCATCGGAGTGCAGAGATCCGGTGGTTGCTGTCTCCCGCCACCGAGCCGTGGCCGCAACCAACGAGGGCACCTGGCGCTGGATCGAGCCTCGTGGCTCGCGTGGGCGTGGCAGCTGCGTGGTGCTCACTGCTCAGCTTAGCCTCGGCTAACTGCCTGCATTTGGAGGTATCTCTATCTCTATGTATGATCCAAAATAAGGACTTAGGGAGGGGGGCGTTAATTCTACTCATCGCCACCGTTCCACTCTTGACTGTTGCTATGCCTTGATGAAGGGAACGAGGCGATAGATCGAGCAGAGCAAAAGCCAAGGAGGAGTTGGGGTAATGGCCGGAGAACTGGTGCATGCTTCCATGGTGGGGTTCGAACCGCTCATTACAAAGCTCTCCAAGCTCATCGGCAACGAATACAAGCGTCTCAAGGGAGTCCAAACGGAGATCAAGTTCCTCCACAGCGAGCTGAAAACCATGGACGCTATGCTTAGGAGGCTTTCGGACACGGAACACGATGCCCAGATCTCAGAGTGGGGGACCAAGGTGAGGGGCCTGTCGTACGACATCGAGGACTGCATTGATGTCTTCCTTCACCACCTCGACCGTGGCGATGCCGACAAAGGGTTCATGGGTCGCATTGCGGACCAACTCAAGAGGTGTCATAAGATTGGCAAGCAGATTGAGTCCCTCAAAGCTCGTGTCGACGAGGAGAGTAAGCGGCACGAAAGGTACAATCTTGGCCAAGGTAATCCCGTTTCAATGGGTAGACTTGAGTCCTCAGTGGATGCTCGGCTGTCCGCGCTCTATGGGGAGGGCAGGGGCCTTGTGGGGATTGACAGGCCAAGGGACAAGATCATGCAGTTGTTGAATGACAATACGAAGAACCTGAAGGTGGTGTCCATTGTTGGATTCGGAGGGCTAGGTAAAACGACTCTTGCTATGGACGTGTACCGCAAAATTGGAGGAAAATTCCAGTGCCGTGCCTCAAGTTCCATGTCCAGTACGCCAGATGTCAAGAGGCTTCTCAAGGACATACTCTCTCAGGTCAGCCCACATGAGCATCAGCGATCAGAGACATGGGAGAAAGAGCAATTGATTCGCAAGGTTAAGGAGTGCTTGCAACATGACAGGTACACCCAGTTTTGTTTGTGTACCACTCTAAATGGGCACTAATTTGCTCCATTTCCTTTAACTTTTTCTCAAGTTTAAA
Source organism: Dendrocalamus sinicus (assembly GCA_036346575.1). NCBI lineage: Eukaryota > Viridiplantae > Streptophyta > Magnoliopsida > Poales > Poaceae > Dendrocalamus > Dendrocalamus sinicus. Next base: position 1,047,053 of record JAYEVI010000181.1, on the reverse strand, counting down.
AAGGGAAAATTATGTTAGTAACATCTCAAAGATTCAAATTTAGGAAATAGGCATCCCAAAGACCCAAATAACCCCAGCTTGTTAATGACAACCAAAATAGCTAGAACTGTTTACTTTGGTCACTACTATAGAAAATGTCATCACAGACGGTTCAAAAACGTCATCACAGACGGTTTTGTGAACCGTCTGAATTTATGAGTCAGTAATAATACGAGGTCATCACGCAGCGATTTTCGAACCGTCGTGGTGTAAATATCACGCAGCGGTTTTAACTAAAACCGCTCGTGATATGCGTTCTTAACTAAAACCGTCATGATATTCCAAGATCACAGCATTTTCAGCGGTAAGAACCGTCATGATACTCCTTTTCCCGCCACAAATACCACGACGGCCTCCAAATTAAAACCGTCTGTAATAGTGTACATCACAGACGGTTTCACAAAACCATCTGTGATTTAGCGTCTAGTATTAGGCGTTCTGTAGTAGTGGGTGTCTCATAAAACATTAATACAGATTCCCTTATTAGTTCCGACTTGGGAGAGAAATACAGAAATTCCCATAATAATCTCTATAAAAAGAACAGGTCTTATTTGTCGATTAAATGTGTAGACTAAATGTGTCAAACTGGTCTAAGTCCCCACGCAATTGTGTGGTTACTCCCGATATATTTCACTTCATATATGAGAATATATATAATCATATCAGTATGGAAAATAATTTAGGAATTTGTAGTGTGTGTGTAACACCCCACATATCGATGTGAGATACTACTATGGAACGTCATCTCCAAAGTGAAAAATGAATAATAAAAGCAATAATGGAAATCACGAGAAAATTAAAACTATAAAAGTACTTTAATAGAGAACCAACAGAAGCTGAAATAAATATTTGAAATATAGGACCAGTCCATTTCTAACCAAATAAAGGACGAATAAACAACAAATAGTGGCAAACCACGGTGCTGCAAACTCGAGTGCTCCCACCCATGCATAATGCTATCATTCCACTGACGTTTTACCTGAGAATGAAAAGAGCAAGCATGAGATTTGGAAATCTCCGTAAGTACCCAACAACGGTCGCAACACGGCGAGAGAAGGTCAAGTAAGCAAGCAAGCAAGCAAGCAATTGATATAGTTTATGTGCAAAAAAGCTAGGTTGTCGAAAACACTAATACAGATTGGAGATAGAGATCACATGAACAGTGGCATTAAAAGTAAATGTTATTTAGCAAGTTATGACGGTGGCACCGGCGATTACTTCCCACATACCCGGAATAGTTAGGTACGCCATCGTTCTCGACTGTATAACCACCGTCGGAGTGTAATATCCTGAGTAACGAAAGTGTACGGCCCCCCGTACGTTACCAGGTGGGTGAAAATCTCCTCTATATGTGGATAATCCCAGGCCGGATAACCGTTATATTATTAACATGTTATATGGTGTGAATTTAAGGAATTAAGAAGAAGTTAAGATAAAATTAGGGAAAGGTGAGGGGATTTGCTAAGGTTGGAAATGATGACACATAATTCCCGATATGAGGATGATAGGGGATGATAATACGGTGATAAGGTGACTGATACATCATGGACAGATTATATAGTATGAATTTAAGGAAACTAGGAGATGGCGAGAATAAGGTTACGATAAAGTTATGAGGAGTGCAAAGATGTGCTAGGGTTAAAAATGAAAAGACATAATTGCTGATATGAGGGCGATGTGGAATAATGGTAAGGTGATAGTGATATAGGAATCAACCTAAAGAGGGATTATAATATAGCTCACGCAAGGTTATCAACCAATCAAGTTTAATTAAGTGATAAGTGATTATTAGTCAGATTAACAGGTTTCATACATACATCTTTCATGGCTCAACTAAAACATCATACAATTATTGGAACATACTATTAGAAAACTAAAACAATACAGCCCTAATATCAAAAGAGTATCAATAATTTAAACCTAAGTTAAAAACATGTTCATATGCTACCCCCATTAACGGTTTAAGTATGGATTCTAAAACACTAATTAAAAACATGGACTCGAGAACATCTTAACTGGGCATCCTAATAAGCATCAAAGCAGATGGAATGAAATGACCTAGAACATCATAGTATGAATATAATATTAAAAGTCTATAATTAGGCTAACATGAACAATATGAGAATAACCAGACAGCATTAGTGATATGATATTGACCGGATAAGCTTTAGTGATATACTGGTAGCCAGGTAACTCTAGCAATATGATATTGGGAAAGTTGATCATATACCCTCCCTTCATTTTGAGAATTCAGGATTTACCCTCCCACCTCAATGACATGTGGGGTCATCATAAGTCACTGACATGTGGGTCATGAGGGTAAATCCTGAATTTCCATCTAAGGGGAGGGTATATGATGAATAAAACCTATGATATTAGCCAGATAACTTTGGTGGTATGGTATCAGCCAGGTAATTTTAATGGTATGATAGTAGTCAGGTAATTTTAATGATATGATATCAGACAGGTAATTTCAATGATACGATATTAGACAGGTAAGCATGAGTGATATGATAATTATACGCAATGACAAGATGATAAGTAATCTAGAAACACATGATATGCCGCACAGAAAGGTCACGGTCGCGAGGTACTTGTCTTGAGCACGCTCGACGGATATGCTACAAATGGATCCGAAATGCGCAATTGCCCAGCCGCTCCCTCAACAGTTACGTGCGAATCTACAGGGTGAAACGGAGGTGAATCAGATGGATGCGAAGATAAAATTGTGAAAAGGCCGGGGGAGATGGTTTGGTCGGCAAAGACCGTGTTCGCAAAGATCCACCGTGCGAATCGCCGTTCGGCTGTACGATTCACCGGTTAGCCAAGCGAAACACGGCCCGCTGCACGACCTAACAAACACCGCGTGAAACGCTCTTCAGCCGCGCAGAACAACACGTCGCAAAAGTTAGCAAAACCTCCGCGCGACCTGACTCGCCATGCCCGGCCAGCCGGCCAGGGCCATCAGGCATACCGCCGACCACCTCAACCGCCGTCGGCGGCCGCGACTTGCCGCCGGCGCTGCCTCGCCGTCGCCGCCATCGCATCGCCGTGCTGCTCGCGCCGCTTCGCCACGCCGCCACCGCCGCTTTGCCGTGCCGCGGTCGTCTTTGCCGCTGCCGCCGCCGGCGCTTATCGCCACCAGCCATCGCGCGCTAAGCCACTCGAGTACGGACCGCCTCGCAGCCATGGTGTGCGCGTGCGCCGCCGCCGCACCACCGCCGCAGCATCGCGCAAGCCGCCGCCACCGCCATGGTGTCGAAGCCGCCGCGCGCGCTCCGCACCGCCGAGCCGCCATCGCGTGCCACGCCTGCCGAACACGCGGCGCTGCTGCCGCTGCTTCACGGCCTTGCACGCATAGCATCGCGCCTCGCCGCCGCTGCCGACGCCGCCCCCTAGCCAGTGGCGGATCTAGGAAATTTTTTTGGAGGGGCTGAAGTACCTTCAGCTCGACCTCAGCCCCCTCTACATTATACATCCATGGCTAAAAATTTAGGGGGGGCTTCAAGGGTCCGGTAGCGGTAGGGGGGCTCGAGCCCCCCGCCCCACCGCTAGATCCGCCCCTGCCCCTAGCCACCGGTGCGTGCACGGGGAGAGAGAGGTTGGAGTTGTGAGAGAAAGAAAAGAGAGAGATGGAAGGGAGAGAGAGATTAGGAAGGATAAAAGAGAGAAAACGGGAGAGAGGTGTGCGGTTAGGTCTTTTTCTTTTCTTTTCTTTTGGGTGTTACAGTGTGCTCCTTATAGTTGTTTACTGTTTACTCCTTTCCTAAATGCGGCGACGGCAGTTTATCCTTTCTTACTGTTCTTTGTTATTTTCCTTTTTTTTCTTTCGATGGCAGCTCCTCTCAGCTTTGCAATGTCACAACCAATGAACGCGTGTTTTTGGGGTTACGTGAATGGAGATTTGGATTTTTGGGTTTCTTTTTTTTCTTCTAATTTCTTTCTTAATACAAATGAGTTGCTTAAGTATATCTTATCTTAACTATGATTATTTTTATGTCTCAAGATTCTTTCTTATCCCTTTCAAAAAAGATTCTTTCTTATCTTTGGATTTAAATAGGTTCCTTAATACTATCAAATGGTTACGATTTATTATTATAATTAGGTCCACTAAAGTAAGTGATGGATGTTTTTAGAATTTCTAGGATATATATATATATATATATATATATATATATATATATATATATATATATATATATATATATATATATATATATATAGGAAAAATACCTTTTACTCCCAGGTGTAATTACACCCACCTCTAATATATATATATATATATATATATATATATATATATATATATATCCTTTTCTTAGCAGCTGTAAAACATCTATCATCAGCTTTTATTATATAATAGATAGATTCAGAGTTCTTTCAAATAGAACTTGGTTATGACTCGGCTCTATCTGCTTGTTTATCTGTATATATGTGTCTTGTTGACATGCTTTCCATATGTAGCATCATAATGAAACAAACAATGCTTTACTGCTTTAGACATGGCACACAATTGCAACTGCAAATCCAGTAGTTTCGTTTACATAAATCATGCTTATGTTTTGAGTGCAATGAGTGACTCACAAATATAGTGTTTAATTTCTTATTAGATAAGAACGGTTCTTTCGAAGTGTCGATATTTTCTCCAAGAATATTAATTTCTCAGCTATATTCTACATTTTTTAACAACTTGCTTATTATTTTACTACAACTAGTTTGACACATACATGTTTTCATAAAATTGTCTCAGGTACCTTATTGTGATTGATGATATATGGAGTACGGAAGCATGGCATAGTATTGAATACGTTTTTCCACAGAATGATCTTGGTAGTAGAATTATAACAACTACTCGAAATGAGGATGTAGCTGCTGCTTGTTGCTATTATCGCCGTGACCATGTTCATAAGATTGAACATCTAGGCAACCAAGACTCCAGAAGATTATTTTTTAGGAGAGTTTTTGATTCTGAAGATACTTGTGCTGAACATTTTGAGAAAGTTTCGGAGGAAATTTTAAAAAAATGTGGAGGTGTGCCTTTAGCCATAGTAAGCATAGCTAGCCTGTTGGCTAGTCAAGAAGTTATGCTGAGGACAAATTGGGAGATGATATTGAATTCTTTAGGTTCCATGTTGGAAGAAAACCCTGCTCTGAGCTGGATGAACCATGTCTTACATCTTAGCTATAAAGATCTGCCTCATTATCTTAAGACATGCATGCTTTATCTTGCTACATTTCCTGAGGATTCTATTATTAGGAAGGACCGTTTGTTGAGGCGATGGATAGCAGAAGGTTTTGTCATTGAAAGACCTGGTCAAGATCTAGAGGAAGTTGCTGAAGGCTATTTCAATGTGCTTATTAACAGGAGCATGATTCAACCTGCTGATTTCAATGAGGGTGGAGATTTGATGTCTTGCCGGGTGCATGATCTAATGCTTGAGCTTATTATCTCAAAGTCCAAGCAGCAGAACTTCATCACTACAATAGACGACAAGAGGGGCTGGCCAGGATCTTTGGAAATTCGTCGCCTCTCCCTCCACTTCAGCAATGCAGAATGTGACTTTGTTCTGAGAAGCATGGATCTCAAGCAAACTCGATCACTTATCTTTTCAGGTCCTGTTCGAGGCATACCTTGTATATCGAAGTTTGAACTTCTCCGAGTTATGGACCTTGATGCTAATTTTTCTAGGCAAAATTCCTATGATCTGACGGATATATGCAGATTCTTTTTGCTGAGATATTTGAGGATCAAAGGTAATTCCTTCAAACTGCCCAAGCAAATACGAGCTCTGAAACACCTGAAGACACTGGAACTTGCTGGTTACCTACTTGATGTTCCGTCAGATGTTTTTGAGTTACCGTCTTTGTCGCATCTGATTGTTCCAGGCAATGCTGACCTGCCTGAGGGGGTCAGCAAGATGAGAGCCCTTCACACACTGAGAGGCTTTAATGTTGCGGGGTGCCCCATGGAGAGTCTTCGGGGTCTCGGTGAGCTAACCAACCTAAGGGAGCTTGAACTCAGCTACCCGGTACATGGGGGTGGCATAAATCCTGGTAGAGAAGCAGAACGTATGGATGCTTTGATGGCCTCCCTAGTAAAGCTCGGCAGCAGCCGCAAGCTCCGATCTGTGCGTTTCTCATCTTGGGATTCTTGGTCCACGCACCGTGATATCCTGAGCCACTGGGACCCAGCTCCACGCCATCTTGAGAGGCTTCATGTGTCCATGTGCTCCTTCTCCGTGGTTCCAGCATGGATAGCACATCTCGACAGCCTCACCAGCTTGAGACTTCAAGTTATGGTGCTACGCAATGATAGTATGGACCTTCTTGGGAAGCTACCCTCCCTCGTCGACCTCCAGTTGCGTGTTAGAGGTGTCCTTGACGAAAGCATCGTCATCTACAACGAGGCATTCCCAAGTCTCAAGAACTTTGCATTCCTTAATGACGATCCGCGCCTGAATTTTGAACAGCAAACAATGCGCAAGCTCCAGAAATTGTCCCTAGAATTGGATGCTTCATTGGTGCAACGGCAGGGCTTCTCACTTCCTGGCATTGATCACCTTTCAAGCCTCAGACAAGTCTCGATGTACTTCAACAGCGACTCACCCTCTCAGGCTATGGAGATTGTTGACATATTAAGCATAGCCATCAGCAAGTGTGCAGTTCGTCCTAGCCTTGAAATCAAGCGTACACGTTGTGCTGTTACAGTACAATATATTTGGTAGGTTAGAGTCCATTGGGATTACAATCCCTTGTACTATCTTGCCCCCCAAGTCTTGTACCTCTATATATACCGCCCGAGAGGCTCAATGCAATACATCTAATTCTACCCAATTCCATCTTCCTTGCTCGTCGCTGGGCCGTCGTCGTCTCCCCCTTCCGGATCTTCGCCGCCCCGTCCTGTGCCGCCGTGGCGGCGGCCGGGCTTGGCCGCGCTCCGTCCCTGAGCCGCCATGGTGGAGGCCGGGCCAGGACGCGCCCCCACGCCCGATCGGGCGCCGCCGGTGGGGATTTGGCCGTCCCCATCACGCCGCCCCATCCTCGCGCGACCGCCTGTCGCGCTTCTTCTCGCCAGATCCGCCGCTGAGGAAATCCTCGCCGGGCCACCGCCGAGAGCGCCGCTGCGTGGTGGTACTGCCGCCGCCGCTGCGGATTCGCACCACCGGCTCCGCCCGTCGCGCTGCCGCCAACGCCCATCCGCCGCCTCGGCCTCGCCGCCGCCCACCGCCGGGTCCTCGCTCGCCGCCGCGCTGTAGCTCCTCCGATTGGACGCCGACCGCCACCTGGATCCGCCCACCCGCCGCGGGCTCCCTCCTTTGCAGCCCTGCCGACCGCCGCTCCACCAGCCCCTGCCCGCGCAGGCCCCCGTGCCTCTCCGACCACTCGCGTCGGCGCCCAACGACCCGTGCCTCTCTGCCGCTTGTTTTCAGGGGAGCCGAACCGATTGGATCTGAGATGTGCCCTGCCTTTTTAAAGAAAAAGAGATAGAGAGCAAGCCTTGGGCGGCGGGGAGTCCGTGAGTGAGCTCCAGGCGGCGGGACCCACGCCGCAGCGGCACGCTGGACTTTTGACCGGCTCTAGGTATGAGTTGCTCATGGAGGATCCCACAACTGCTGCTGTATCTTTTCTTTTTTTTCCCGATCACTGATCGGGGTTGAGTCGCCCACCGCCTGTCGACCTCGCACGAATCTACTCCGACATCGCGCGCGACTACACCACCTCTACCTCTTCGATGCGGCGGGCGGGCCGCACGCGATGCCGAGGCGCGCCGCCGCGCCGCGTCTCGGTCATCCGTCGACGTCTTCATCGCCGATTCGTCATCGCCACCACGGTCGATGCCTCCATCGACTTCTTCCATCGCCGTCCCGCCGCACGTGCTCGGCCTCGATCACCGACAGCGCGATCCACCGGCTCCGTGGCGTCCGTCGCCGAGTACTACGCGCATCTTCTCCGAGCAATAGGGCTGCTGCCGTGTCACCTCCTCGGGCCGCAGCACCACCGCACGTGTGTCCCCTCGCCGTTGCATCTACATCGCCGTCCCCTGTGCATCGACGACTGTGCTGCGCAACCTCTTGTGCGCCATTTGTCTGCACATGGTCTTCGGCATACTGATCGGGCCTTCATCACCGACATCGAGTGCTACCGCCGCCGCCGTACCTTGCGTCAAGATCGCCGCCGCGCCAGAAAGCGCCCGCCGGACCGCTCGCCGGGAAGCGTCGCTCCCGCATCGCTCCTTCTTCGCCCAAAGACAACCACGCTGGTTGGGGCCTCTCCTTGTACGCTCGGTGCGGCAACACCGATCGTGCTTCGTCCCGACAGCGTTGCGGGTCAGCAAACCGGCACACGCCTCGCTCGTGGCTTGATCGCATCGACTTCGCCTCGACCCTCCCGCTCCGTCCCATCGCGCTTGATTGCATCGCTGTTTTTCGTCTACATCCTCGACGGCCCCTGACTGCGTCGACCTCGGCATCGCCCCCCTTCCACGACGACTGCCTCGACACGTCTCCGTCATCACCATGGTGCCTCTTTTGCGCCCGCGGCGTCATGAGCGACGGCCTCGACATCGGTAACTTGACCACGACTACGTCGACCGCGGCCATTTCCAGCACGGCATCCTCGACCACGACTACTCCGCCCTCGCGCTCGGCTACCTCGACATCGGCACAAAGGGCTATCGCCTTGCTTGAGTTACTCGTCGGTTTCTGCTCCAGTCACAGCATACGCGCCGCATCCACGATTATGACTGCGGGGGAATGTTAGCTCTTCGGCTTCTTCTCCAGTCTCACCGTCTGCGACGCTCCGTTGTGACTGCGGGGGATGTTAGAGTACAATATATTTGGTAGGTTAGAGTCCATTGGGATTACAATCCCTTGTACCATCTTGCCCCCCAAATCTTGTACCTCTATATATACCGCCCGAGAGGCTCAATGCAATACATCTAATTCTACCCAATTCCATCTTCCTTCATGTGCATTGGGTGTGTACACGACTGCCTTGCAATGGGTATTAAATTAAACGCGTTTAAGGCTTTAAGCGATGTATATCGATTTATGTTGTTTTACCTTCCGTGCGTATTATTCCCAAATTTATTGTTAATCCGTAGCTTCTATCCCAAAATGCATGTAACAAGTATGGGTTTTGATAAGTATCTCCCGGATGTTTTGTTGCCAAAAACATTTAAATTTTTTGTGTGTGGTCGGAGCTACATTGTTCTTATTCTTGCTACGATCATTTTCGTTTGATTAGATATTTTAATTCCATTGTTCTATAAGTTAAGGATGGCATATAATCAATGCTTGATCAATTTGAGCAAGAACAAACCATAGGCTTTACAACATGGTTGGAACGTTTGGCTATGGGTATAGCAATGCTTTTGCCCAATGATGTTAGGAACTCTTGTGAAGGGGTACATGGTACAATGAACGAGAGAAACGGTGCTAGAAATGATGAGTCTATTTGTATGGATGGAGATGCAGATAATAAGCCATTCCAAATTTCCGATGCAAAAGAAATCGCACGTAACTAGCAACATAATCCGAGAAGGAATTAAAGTTGTTCGATTTGATCTACTAACTATCATTTGGACTCGTGTGGCGTGATCAAGTGAATAAGAAGAAAGACAAGAGCGCCGTCTTCGCCTCCTCTTTCCTCTCCCCTCCGCCTTGCCGCTGCTGAGCACGCCGCGCGCGCCCGGGCGGGTGCTAGGAAGCGGCGGCGGGCTGTTTCTCCGGATCCGGGCGGAGAATCGGATCAGGTAGCGCCGCGGCGCGCCCATGGGGAGCCGCGCCGCCCTAGGCGCCGCCTCCACCGCCGCGGCCTTGGGCGCCGCTACGCGCCTCGGCCTTGGGCTCCGCCGCGCCGACCATCCGCGGGCGTTTCGGCCGGCGCCACCGCGCCGGCTTGGGCTCCGCCGCGCCGCCTTCGCGGCCGTCTCGGCTCGGCGCCTCATGCTGCCCCAGGCTCGCCGCGCCGGCCATCCGCGGCCGCTCGGCCTTGGCGCCGCGCCGCCGCCATCCGCGCCGTCTCGGCCGCGGCCGGGCGTCGTGTGCGCCGCCGGTCGCCGCTGCCGGGCGCCGTCGCCTGCCGGCGTCGCGCTGCGCGCCATCGCGCGCACTCTGCTGCGCAGCCGCGCTGCGCTGCCGACCGCGCCGCGCGCGCTGCGCCGTATCGCGCCGCGCCATGCCGTCGGGTCGTGTGCCGTCGGGCTTTGGGCGTCGCCGCCGTGAGGATGCGCCGCACCGCCGGCGGCCGCGTGTTGTGACGTCGAGCGCCGCCGGCCGTCGGAGGATGGTAGAAGGTGATGCCGTGTTTCGCGCTAAGGAGCGAACAAAGCAAGAACATCTCCGCTTGGTTGCGCCGGAGCAAGAAGACGGTGGTGTTCCACTTGCCGTCATGTGCTCGTAAGGCGTTAGGAAGTTTTGTGTCGAGCCTTTCATTTGTATTGCTGTAGGTTTGATCTCGTGGCTCATGTCCCCGATCTCGCTCATTGGTGGCGCTTAGACGCCGCGATAGTAGTTTCTTGATGGCGGACGCGGCGAAGCGGCTCGTCGTGGAGTTCAAGGGTGGCTATGCCATGGCCTTGAGGCTTGCGAGGCCCCGAGTGTTGGTGGCGGTCTTTTTGTGTGTGGATAGTGCGTGGGATGTTGTGGAGGTGTCTTGGCGAAAGCCTTGCGGTGCTCTTACCGGTCTCGACATCAATGACGCCGGGCGCCATTATCCTTCCCGGAGGTGTGTCGTGGCACTACATAGCTCTCATATTTATCGATCTCCGTGTGAAAACCTTGCCTCGGTGAGGCGGCGCGTCGGCGACTCTCGCCGCTTCTTGAGACGTCGCCTCGGAGGTCCATCTTCACGCAGCGAATCAAGTTTGGATGGCGCGATCGGATGAGGATAGGGGCTTGGCTGTAAGCAAGGACGGGGAAAAATGCTGGAGCTTAGCTTTTCTAGTTTTTTTTCATAGTCCTTAAGCTATCTTTCTTGTTGTTTTATGTACCTCAGTTTTGAGGCTTTGAGCCTAAGAGCTCGTGTAACTTTTGGCTGTGTATATCCTTCGTGGATATAGAGGCCGGATTTTATATCCTTTATCTAAAAAAATTTGTATGGATGGTGTAAATGTACAAGGAGCCATTGACAAGCACATTTCTCAGCAAGGTCACAATTTGAAAGAGTTTTGTGTCAAACAAGGTTTAGAAAATAACATTTTTCTCATCCTTCTCTTTTTAATTTGTGGAAAACATATTTCTCTTTGTTCTCATTTTTTTTCTCAGATCGTGCATCTAATAATAAGAGAAAAAGGACATTTAGCAACCAAGAATCTGACATCACCGGGTCTGCAGTTTTGTATCATCGTCACTGTGTTTCTGAAGCCCAAGGTCAAGTTCAAAAGCAAGTCACTATTTTCTGAAAATCAACCGTATGTTGTCGACGGTGGGTCGAAAGGGATTAATCAAGTTCATATTCCTATCAATCAAGTCTCTCATGTAAGTGGTAAAGGCTTGTACACGTGCCACCCTTTTTTTGACTTCATATGTAGTGCAAAAAGGATCTATAATTTATTGCATATGAAAGTTTTGGCTTGTCTAACACAAGTTTATATTGTTTTTTTATGTAAAAAGGGAAGCATCCCTGATGTAGCACACAAGAATAGTGAGAATGTATATGTTTTGTCTCAATTGATCAAAGCATCCCTGCTCTTCAAGGTAAAAAAAATTTCACAATCATTTGTGTCTTTCCTTGTGTGTATATAGATGGATACAATTCTAAAGGATTTTGAACAACTGCATAATATGAATGAAGAGAACAACTAGCAATAAGCATAAAGAAATTTTGAGAGATTAGTGGTTTTGTTTGTTATCAGTAGCTTCCCTATTCCCAAACTATTGGGAAGCATAGTGTTTTTTCTGCCATGTGTCATGTCAGTGCAGACTAGCCGATGCCTTCAACTCATGATTTGTTTGAAGTTCGACCTCGATAATGGCCGTTTTGTTACCTGCCAGACTATGTCTATATGAGCATGTAGAATATGCTTTGGCATAATTGATAATGTTAAGAGTATTAGAGATAGAATAGGAATTGTAATATTCCTTCCTTATATGCCTTTATATTTCCTTATCTGTATTTGGCATAATCCTCTTGTCCTCTCTATATATATTGCCCATTGAGCCTTTTTAATATACAAATAATATTCATAATATGGTATCAGAGCAAGGGTTAGGGTTTACTGTAGCCTCCGCTCGACTTCTGCATCTATTGCTTCCGGGAGGAGCGATCTCCACTCCTGGGGCGGCCATTGTCACCGTGGTGGAGCCCGTTCGCTGGCCATCGCCGCCGCCGGATCTCATCGGGCCATCACTGGATCCCGCGCCTCCTGCTTGGGCCACCGGAACTCGCCCGTCGCCATTGCCAGAACTCGCCGAATCCAGGCTCGCCCAGCCTGGATCCGTCCAGATCCAGCCATCACCAAGCCCGGATCTGGCCATCTCCATCACTGGCCATCTCTGCACTAGATTTGGCTGGCCTTTTCTCGCACCGCCGCCGCCGCACACTGAAGCCATCACCACCCAGAGTCCCCGCCAGCCTGTTGTGCCCGAGCTGCGCCAGGTCCGACCCTCCCCGGCCGCTGACCGACCTGGCCAAATCCACCCTCCGTCTCTCACTTGGCCTCCCCTTCAACTGCTGCCGCCGCGCCCGCGCCACCGCCATCCGCTGCTCGTGGTGGAGGAGAGAGGAGAGAACGAGGGGAGGAGCAAGGAAGGAGCTAATGAAGCTGAGCTAGGCTGGCTTTAGTCTTGGTGTTGAGCTACTGGAGAATAATGTTGCTAGTATCTGCTGTCTTTTGAGTCAGTCTTTGAGTCTAGTATCTGCTGTCTTTTGAGTCAGTCTTTGAGTTTTTTCTTTTGAGTCTTTTGGTTGTGTCCATCCCAGATCCGTAGCTTCTATCTTTCAGTTCATTCAAGGTGTACGAGTACACAAATTTATTGTTAATCTGTAGCTTCTATCCCAAAATGCATGTAACAAGTATGGGTTTTGATGAGTATCTCCCGGATGTTTTGTTGCCAAAAAAATGCAAATTGTTGACTGGTGGTTTTGTCTAGAGTATTGGGCTCTTGATCTAGACTTGGTTTACTGTTTTGAATTTTTTTTCGCTCCTCTATTCTCGCGCCATCATTTCCCATCTTTATTGTCCGAGAGAGACGGAGGGCAGAGCAGAGAGAGAGGCTCTACCGCCGTCCACACCCACCGGGGCTTAACCAGAGTGCGCCGAGGGAGATAAAGGGAAGAGATCACCGCTGCATCCCTATCCCATGTGTTGTTTTTTCCTTCTGGATTTGGGAGAGAGAGGGAGGGGGAGAGAGCAGGGGTAGAGAACTCGGGACAACTGAGCCATCTTCACTTGTCGGCGGTTAGCTGGAGGAGTGGCGACGGTGATGAAGGTGGAGAAATCAGTCCTTGCTTACTTGACCTCGCGTGCTCGTTAGCTTTTCTTGTGTTTTGAGATGGTGAGAGAAGTGCGAGGGCTACATCAGTGTAGTCGCCGGCGTCCAATCGGACTTGACACCAGGGTGATTTGGTGTGGATTTGTGCTACTTGCGCACTAGTTTATTTGGTTACTTTCTAATCCCCCTTCTAATGTTAGATTGATGGGAGAGAGAGAGAGAGAGAGAGCAGTGGGAGCAAGGAGAACTTTTCAGATTTTTGTTAGGTTAAGACTTTGGATTTGTGATGATAGTAAGGAGGGAGCGAGAGGAGAGATAAAGGGTTGAGGAAGCTAGTTTTGTATGCCCTGTTAATTTCACAAAGGGATGCATTGTGCTTTAATCAGCATTGCTTGCTTTGCTTCTTAGTCCAAGGGAAAATTGCGCATGTACCCCATAGTTAGTAGGCACTTGTAGATTTACCCCACACTTAAGTGGCATTGTAATTTTGCCCCATACTTGACATGCCCTCTTATTATTTTGCCCCATTGCCCATTTAGCTCCTATTTTAATTTCGTTTTTCATTTTTTGGGGCTGTAAAATTTCGTTTTACAAAGTTGTCCATTAAATGCCTAAAACATTTTCTTTGCTCGGCCTGTGAAAAAATATTTTTTACTGCATTTTTTCTGCCCCAAAAAATGAAAAACAAAATTAAAATAGCAGCTAAATGGGCAATGTGGCAAAATAATAAGGGGGCATGTCAAGTATGGGGCAAAATTACAAGGCCACTTAAGTGTAGGGTAAATTTACAAGTGCCTACTAACTATGGGGTACATGTGCAATTTTCCCCTTAGTCCAAAACCCTTGTGTCTCGTGCGCTTTTTGGTTGTCTAAATCCAAACGATGTAGACTATCTTCTTTTGACTATTGGCCTATGGATTGTTGAAGATCTAATTCCTAAATGTCCAATTGATGCATCATTTGTCTTGTGATAAGTTTTTTTGGTAAATACTTTTCATGTAAGACTTCCAGATTTTGTAGTTAAATTATTTTCAGATTTAGACATGGAAATTACTTCAGTCAATTTCAGGTGTCGTTTTGTTCCTAATGCTAGTTATGCCTGAAGAAATTATGCTACAATAAACACTTTTTATCAAGATTTTTACAGAAGTTGGGTTCCATATGGCTTGGATGAATCTAATATACTCTCTATTTTTTAGATAATATGTAGTTGTTACATATCTTGTGGCCCTTTTTTGTTGTAGTTCTTTACCAGAATAGCACATCTTCACATATTTGTATTATTTCCTTCTCACAATAGTTCTGTAGACAGAATGAGTTTTTTTACTATGGTGATGAGATTTAGTTGGCTTAAGATAGAGTCAACCTATAAAGGAATAGCTTAGGTTAGTAGGAGTTTTTTCAGGGTAAGGTCCATCAAATTTGGCATATCAATGAAAATGTAACTTAACTGTGAAACTATTATAGAGGTATACTGAAATGTGTTAATTTAGCAGTGAAAAGAGATTGCATCTTAGAAGTAAATTTTGTGTGTTCTGTTCAGCAATATAAATGCGTGCATTGTTTAGATAAGTGTTAACTATTAAGGTAGTTTTGTGTAATGAAACCTAGTTCGGCATTACAAATTTTTTCAATAGGAGATGGCGATGTTTTAGCCTCCCTAAGAGAAGTGCCGCTCATGAGCTTTTTCCCAAGCACCAAGATTTCTTAATGGGAGACAGTGAAGTTCTAGTCTCCCCAAGTGAAGTGGCGCTTGTGAGCTTCATCCCGAGCGCCAAGATTTTCTGATGGGAGACGGTGACATTCTCGCCTCCCCAAGTAAAGTGCCGCTCATGAGCTTCGTTCTGAGCACCAAGTTTTTTGATGAGAGGTGACGACGTTATTGCCTTCCAAGCGAAGTGTCACTCATGAGCTTTGTCCTGGGTGCCAAGCTTTTTTGATACGGGATGGGGTAACATAATACCCCTAGTAAGAAGCAATGGACGAGCTTTGTTTCAACATTAGGCAAGCAAGAATAGCACAATCCTGGTAAATGACACAAGCAACTGTAGTCCCATGGCACCATTGCTGAAGAATGTCGTGTAGACATTAGGCAAGCAGCAACAACATATGTCTAGTAAATGATACAAGCAACTGCAGTCCCATAGCACTGTTGCCGAAGAACACCATGCAGCCGCTAGATGGGGCAAAGGCATCCCAATACCATGCCATGCTAGTCAGTGTCCGAGCCAGCATCATTCCTCATGCAAAAATGTGTCCTATCATCTAGGCTAGAGGTCTGCCGTGCACCACCATCTCGGCTCAGATTGATTCCACCGCCGCTACTGCTATCCAGTCTTGACCCAACAGGATCCACCCACGATGGTCTCGAGCGCCTCCTTAGCTTCAAACCTGCCATGCATTCGGTGCAAGTCTAGGCTAGGGGTAGTAGGTCTAGCTGTGGTGTAGACGCCTTCTCTGTCATCTAGGACTCCACCCCCTAGACCAGGCCAGTGCTACCCCAGATGGAAGGTCGGTGTCACTTCCGAGAAGGTGGTTCACTTCGCCTGCTACCTTGGCCCTTCCAGTGTGTTGACGAAGCTTTTTAGGCATCTTGAGAGTGATGGCTTGACCCTGACGTAGTTCAATTGGTCTTGATGTCTTCCCCTCAGTCGAACTTCATTCTACCTTGACTGTATCTACCTAACCATGGACTCTCTTTCTAGCTCTATGGATAAACAAGTGATAACCAAATCATCTTCTTTTGTTGAGGGCCACATCCCATTTTGTGGAGTACTCCATGCTTCGTAGTCAATGCCTCGACGAGTCAACCACACAAGCATCGGCGAATCGACCACCTTGCATTTGGGTGCATATCTCCTCACCTCGAAGGCTAACCCACAGTGAGTTAAGAACTCCTTGCGAGGTCATACCTAAGGTGAGTTGAGTATCCAGCACTTCTATGCACACTCACGTGCACTATGGGCAGCCCCTCCGGGAGTCGGTTAACAAGCACTTCGACACACGTCTCCTTGCTTCATGAGCAACTCACTAGCCCATGGTACATCACGCCCTAACGCGCTCCTAGCTGTCGGGTTAGTTCACCTAGCAAAGGGCAACACTCCATGATGGTTGTGCCTCCGTGTAATATGACTCAGCATATAGGGCATTCTCTCACCCAAGCTCAACCCGACCAATTGGCATCCCCTCGGTTAGGCGCGCCCTTAGGTTGATCACTTTACATCAACAAGTTACAGCATGTCACCTCAGTGCATGGCACATTTTCAAACTTCTATCGCCATGCCTCAGTGGTTTGAGTAGACAACGGCTCAGCACTTATCCCCTTACCTTAAAGGTTGGACCTCATCAGGCTAGTCTCAAGTACGCTCGTCGACCCCGAACATCTCAAGGTGTTGGCATGCATCAATCGATCACATCTCAATATGTTGTCCAACTCAGCATCACCAATTGAGCTTGTGCATAAGGATGCGTACGCCCTAGTTAGCTTCATGCATCTTGAAGCTCCATCGCGCCTGAAAGGTACATCCATGCTTAATCTCAACAAGTTCACACGACGACCTGATTACACAAGGACTCCACGCATCTTGAACTGGCTAGTAAGGTGCTTATTTCATGTGGGTCAACCTTTGCACCCTTGGGTTCTGTTGTTCTTCGGTGACCATGCCCATGCAAGTTGAGCTTGGCACTCCCGTGCATACCTTCACATCTTGAATGCCATGGGTCGAGAACTCACTTCACGAGACACTTCTTTGAGCTAAGTCCTAACCTCACACCTGCACACGACTTCGGCATCTAGGTGGTCAATGCATGACTCCATAACTATTTATGACAATGTGTCCTCCTATGCAATGGTGAACTCCCCAATATGACCCAAAATAGGCCGAGCAGAGCAACGACCCTTTGGCGAACACCAGGAGAACCCAACTCGGAGGCACGGGCATGATCTATCATCTAAAGTTCACATGAGGATTAAGGTATTTTGACATATTTTCTGAATGCATTGTAGGCTACTAGTAGGATCGCTAACCTAAGACAGCGCGTTGACCCCTTTTGCAAGTTGGTGCACTGTCCTGGGCGGGCGGTTGATGATCACCCAAATTGGCGAGGGGCTACTATTGAGGGAGGGTCCCCACGCTACCTCGGGCCTATGACCACTTTGAAGCGACAGTGCTTGTTGGAAGATCTATCCTAAGCCAAGCCCACAAGTCAACCTCGGTGAGGTTTGCAAGCCCAACATCGGTGAGGTTCACAAGACCAATCCTGGGCGAGGTACACAAGCTCAATTCCTAAGGGGTCCGAGGCCAATCCCAGGCGAGGTACACAAGCCCAACCCCGGAGAGGTCTGGGGCCAACCTCGGATGAGGTACACAAGCCCAACCCTGGAGGGGTCCAGGGTCGAGATGCATAAGGCCAACCCTAAGCAAGGTACGCAAGACCAACTCCAAAGGGGTTCGGAGTCGAGGTACACAAGGCCAACCCAGAGGGGTCCGGGGCCAACCTTGGGCGAGGCACACAAGATCAGACAGAGTCCAAAGCCAGCGACGAACCAAACCCGAAGTCCAAATGTGTCGGGGACCGTGTGGGACAAGTGACATAGATACACCTAGGAGTACGCTAGGCCTCGAGAGCAAACTTGTAACTTCACTCAACCTCCCCTCTCCCTCTATAAATAGGACCCCTTGTAATAGGAGAGAAAAGGCCATTTGAAATACTAGACACTCATATTAAATACACTTAGTGCTTGTGTGCTTCTCCTTGAGTCCCTCCGCATCATCGATAGTCTTCGCACCCAACTGAGAGTGCTTCTAAGTTTACTGTCTCATACTGACAACAAGTATCTTTGCTAAGTAGAGCCTCATTTGGCACATTGGCTGATTGGGTCATCCATCTACCATATATCACCATTTATATTGGTTGTGATAAAGTAGATTGCTTCTGTTTTTGTTGCATGTATATATATTGCCTTCGAACACAATTGTTTGCAGTATGAAACATAAAAGTACAAAAGTGTAGATTTTAGGGATTTGCTCATAGTAGACACAGACTGTGAAAGGATTTGTTCCCTTAACTTCAAGGGTAACAGTCTCAACCATTCTCTTGGTGATTTCAAGCTTGAGTCTAATAGCAATATGATCAGTGCACTTCAAGAAAATAATCTCATTCTGCAAACAATTCTCCTTAGCTTGTCCTACTTTAGTAGCTATTTGGCCAACTAATTTCGAGGTGAGTATGCTAGGAGGGATGCCGTAGAATTTGATAGTAGATTGCAAGTACCTGAATATATATGCAGAAAATGGCTTGACCTTTTGATATGGAAAATACCACTCAATGAGAAGAACATCTTTACCCGCGGTCCATGGCTGCCTCTGCCATACCCACTGCAAATGATCTAGCAACCTGAAATGAGCCATGAACAAATTCGACATGATCTGTGTAGCTTCATGGAAATATGATCCCCATGCCATTTTCATTGAAGACTGAAAAGAGTGAAGAGAAATCGATCTAGCTGGTTTGGAAGCTGGGCTAATGAGGAAGAGAAGGTTGAATGAGGTTGAAACATTGGCTGTGGAGCGTGGAGCTTCAATTGTCACCTTAACCTCCTCTTTCGAGGTGATGTTTAAGGATTGGAATGGGAGCTCAAGTTCTGGAATGGTAGAAGGTGGAGGAGATGGAGATGATGGTAGTACAGGGGATGGATTTGGTGGATTCATGGTGGAATTGATGTTGGATTGGTAAGGGAGGGGGCTGTTTGGTGGATTCATGGTGGAATTGGTGTTGGATTGGTGAGGGAGGATGGATTTGGTGGATTCATGGTGGAATTGGTGCTGGATTGGTGAGGAAGGGGGATGGATTTGGTGGATTCATGGTGGAATTAATGCTAGATTGGTGAGGAAGGGGGATGGATTTGGTGGATTCATGGTGGAATTGATGCTGGATTGGTGAGGAAATGAGGATAGATTTGTTGGATTTTGAGTGTCATGCTCGGGGAAGTAGCGGTCAGACTAGTCTTTGGTTGACTATTTGACTAGCCGAGATACCCATGATCTAGTTAGACCACTCCCCTGTTACCGGGTAGGTAAAGGGTGGTCAAACTGGCCTGGGCTTATTAGTCTGACCGGTGCTGGCAGCAGTGTACTGTGAGTACACTATTGTGTGTGGCTTTTAGTCATGGGTTGAGTTTTTGGGTCTAGGTCATTGCATTCATGATGCACGAAGCATGTTAGGCTAATGTAGGTCAAATTGTGAAGAATTTGTGTCTAAAAATAGTTTCTTGTTCTTTGATGTGCAGGGTGCTTGGAGATAGCTATGGTCGACGACATGGACTAGAACTAGGCTTGGGGATGAGCTGAGGTGTAGTCAAGGAAGCCTGGCAGGATGGTTAGGCTCAAGCGGGGCATAGGAGAAGACAAGTGATATTGAAAGGAAGGTTTGAGTAATGGTTCATTAAATGGTACGATCGGTGCAAGTGAGGCATGATCGAGGGGAATCGACATGAAGCTGCCGATACGTGAGCCATTGGTGAACCTACAAGTATGGAGATTGCTTGCAAGGAGGAGATGACAATAGACTAAGCTCAGGGAAGAAGTGAGGTCCACAATCAAGGTAAAGAAGTTTTAGCGTGGAAGCCAAGATACTAAATGTGGCAAAGGGACCAAAACCGCAACGCTTGGAGGGTGTTTAGAGAGCGGTTTAGGTCATGGAAGTGCTGAAGATGCAAAGTGGATGAAAGCTTGCTCCTTAACGGGTTTGAGCTTATGTGTTTTGAGAAGCATGCATAAGTCACGCATTAAGTGTAAAACCCAGTGTGTGGGGTTAACGGGATACCCTGGTATGTGATCCTTGGATGGATTAAGTTTATGATATACTTGGTAAGGTGTGTGTGCAAAGTTTAAATCATTTTTACTTGTATTTTGGAGATTGCACCTTTTTTTAGTTTTGGCTCAAATTGTTTTTCCTATTCTAGAATAGGGGACGGTTAGACTGCACCTTATTAGCGATTAGACCAGTGCTCTCGGGTGGTCAGACCGCTAGTCGGTCTAACCGCTGTGCCCACACCAGTTTGACCGGTTGTTAGGAGTTGAAGTCCGTTTTGCTTTCACGTTCTTGTAAGTTCTTTCTTGGTGGGCTAATATAATCTTCCTAACTTTCAGTAGCTAGTGGAGTGAATGTTTTGAAATACGATCTAGGGAGGTCGAATTTAAAGGAATCATTCACCCCCCTAATTGACATCTCAGGTCCTATATCTTCCACTCATTGTATCCTTTTCCAGTCATCTTGAACTCCGTGGGTTGTCTCTGGTACACAAAGCGTGAGCATGACAGCCCGGTGGCTCGATTTATCAGCCAAGCTCATACAGCGCCATTGCCCTGGTGTTCTTGCTCATGAGCTTGATGAAGACTGACACAAACGCATGGTGTGCCTGACTAAAGCCATTGGGGTAGAAATAGACTGCCCATCTATAACCGCCGATGGCGAAGATGCCGGATGTGAAGAACTCACTGATGCCAAGGCCAGCCTTCTTGAGGTTGTACTCAACGATCTTGAACTGGTGCATGCTACAGATAGTCTATGGCATCGTGCATGTGGATTCCATGTTCGGCGAGGATACCATTTCTGATAACAAGCTATCGATGTGATGGTATTAGTTGACAAGGTTGTGTGTACATACTAGTTGCATGTGGATGGTAGCAACTAATAGTAAAACTAGGCCAATTAATAACTGAAGAGCATGACCTTAGAAAAAAGAGAACTAAAGAACATGAGGGGTCAATCAAGATTATTGATTAGAGATTGTGGAGATTGAAGAGAACTGCTTGGTGGTTTTGTATGAGGAGTTTTCCTTGAGGATTAATTAGAGGTAATTAAGCTCTTTGGTATTGTTTGCCGAATCTAGAAAATTTTCACTGGGTGTGCACGTTTTAGGGTTAGGGTTGGTGTGGTGCACCCAATTTGGGACGAATTTGAAGAATAAGGCAATTGATTCCTACCCCCTCTTCTTTCTTGAATTTGAGTTTACTCTTCACCTTAGCACCTTTTGTTTTGAGATTTTGAGAACAATTGCTTTTTGGAGAGCATACTACGATGAAAGTTGTATGCTGTGTTGGGGGGGGGGTTATTGTCTATCGTTGGCCTCTATGGTAGAACCTGTTAGGAAGGCAGATGTCAGTAGTTCGAGTTCATTTATCTCCAGCCTATGAGCTTAGTGGATACTATTATAGCACTGAATTTTGCCGATTCGGCAGTTCAATTTATGATTTTGTATTCATGGATGTTGATAAGATCCTTCTATTTAGGAGCACCTTAGGATGGCATAGCCTTAACATTAATGGTGAGGTTCAAAAGAAGAAAGGCTTGCGGTGGATACCTAAGCACCCAGAGACGAGGAAGGGCATAGCAAGTGATGAAAAGCTTCGGGAAGATGAGAATAAGAAAAGATCCAGAGATTCCCAAATAGGTTAACCTTTTAAAATGTCTACTGAATCCATGAGTAGGCAAGAGACAACATGGGGTGTGTTTGGTTTGCTGAATATGGACGGCCGGATCCCAGCTCCACCGTATATTGCGAAAAATTCGGGTGTTTGGTTGGACGAATTTACTGTGGAAGCCTGGATCCGCTCGTCCCCACATACGGTCTCATCCAAGACCGGGAGTGAAGGCCATTTCGACCGAATCTGCCCGTCCAGGACCGAGGGAGTCGAGCAAGACCTTCATACTGACCTCATATACACCTACCAATCACATACTCATTCACCTGTATCCACGCATATATCGAACCAAACACTCTTCTTTTTCAAAATACGGCCCTCCTCATCCAGCTTCCCCTCATCCAGGATATACGATCCCACTACCCAAAAGCAACCAAACACACCCTGAACCGAGATGTCATAGTAGCCAAAGAAAAAGAAAGCAAAAGCAATTTCCGTAGTAGCAGCAAGTGAAATAGGAGTAGCCTAAACCGTTAAAATGGGATTGTGGGAGAGCAACACAAGCGTTGTGCTGCTAGGGAAAGCGGTTGAGTGCTGCACCCTAGATGGATAAAGTCCATGAGTCAAAAGCATCACTAGGCTTTTCATGGTTCTCATCACTGCAACTCACGATATTTGTGAGAGAACCAAATTCAAGTTGGTGAAGATCATGAATTGGGCTGGCATAGTAGTTATTATCTTTGAAATTGCGGTTCAAATCTATGCGATTTTTATCTTTTTGCTCAAAGAATGAATAAAACCCCTTGTGGAGGCATTGCTGATCACCTGTTGGTAGGTCGCTCGACTCAGCCGAAAAAGAGCAGAGTGTCGACTGCCGAGAGGGGAGTACACCAAGGATCATACAAATTTTGTCCCCAGTACAAACCTGATTACTCAGGGTTATTACATTAGAATCATCGAGTTTACATTTGAATGTACATATGATCATCAGATCTAGTATACGCTGTTAATATCTAAATAAACAAGAGTTAATCACTTAATCAGCGGCGGAGCTACAGGGTATGCCTGTATGCCCCTACATACCTCAAGTGATCCAAAGAATAGCTATATATATATATATATATATATATATATATATATATATATATATATATATATATATATATATATATATATATATATATATATATATATATATATATATATATATATATATATATATATATATATATATATATATATATATATATATATATATATATATATATATATATATATATATATATATATATATATATATATATATATATATATATATATATATAGGAAAATTACATAAGGCACCATGGTGCCTAGGCACCAACATCCGATACACGTGTATGATTGATAATTTTTTTGAGTTTGGGTATGAAAATGTTTTATACCCTTGATATATTTATGGTAAGTAAGTTTTGAACTCAGTTCAAATTAGTTTGAACTACTTTTGAGTTCAATGCAACTACAGTGAGTATATACCATAAAAATAGTTCAAACTAATTAAACTGAAGTTGAATTTAAATTTTTTGAGTTTGACATCTCAAATATACTTTTTATGGGTATATGAAGATACCCACATCAAACGTTATAATCTCAAGCAAATCAACGGTATTGATATTGGTGCCTAGGCACCATGGTGCATAAAACACTCGTCCTATATATATATATATATATATATATATATATATATATATATATATATATATATATATATATATATATATATATATATATATATATATATATATATATATATATATATATGTAGTTGTAAAAACAAAAAAAAGAACGTCTTGGACAATGGAAAACTAACGCAGCAAATGCCGCTTGCCGAAGATGGACTTTCCTGGTTTCCGTGCCCACGCACCACGGACGGATGCCCAGAGTCCCGCCCACGCGGCCATACGGACGCCGGACGGAAAGTTAAGGTCCCGAGTCCCGACGCTGGACTTCTAGGCGTATTATCTAACCAACCAGAGTAAAGGACTCTCGTATTAATTAGTCTCGCCCACTGGCCGCCGTCTCGAGTCTTGAATCTTCCCGGCGCCGACCACCGAGTACGCGACGTCGAGGATCCGTCCAGCTGTTCGTTCTTTGCCGCCGCGTGCACCATTAACGCGCATAGCTCGATCGCTGAGCCACCGCGGTGAGATTCAATCTCTGCTTTTTTTTCTCTTCGTCTTTCTATAGAAAAATCATGTCTATTTTCATGGCTAACATCATCGAGTCATCCCTAACGCAGCGAGATCGGGGATTTGCTCAACATCAGAGACGATCGAGATTGAATGATTGATCAATAATTTAGTACATATCATGTGAGTGTTTGTGTAACCACATATGAGGATTCAATCCGTGCACTTGCAATTTGTTTAATTGTTTGGCATTGTGTTTTTTTAATAATTGTGTAGTTATGAAGAGAAGTGGATACATTGCATCGCTTTTTCAGAAGCATGCAGCAAAGAAGGCGGCGGCGGCTGCTGCCGCAAATCCTTCACCTGATCCGGTTGAAACTATGGTGGAAGAGCAGCCTGAGACAAATGATAGCTTCAAAGGTCTAGACAATATTGTTGATCTCTCAGTTAAGCTTGTTGAAACACAGAGGCATAAAGTGTATGATATGGTTTACTTGCTTATCAAATTGGTATTACTTCTACCGGTGGCAACAGCAAGTGTTGAAAGGGTATTTTCTGCAATAGTTTTAGTGAAAACAAAGTTAAGAAACAAGATGGATGATAGTCTTTTGGATGATTGTCTAATCACTTTCATTGAGCGGGATATTTTCTTTGAAGTGGATGAAGATGATATAATCGAGACATTCATGTCCCTTAGAAAGCGTCGGCTAAAAAAGTCAGATAAGTAGTATTGTAAGCCTCTTACTCTCTTTTATGCCTATATTTTGAACTATCAGTATGGCGTTTGAACTATTCATATTGTAATTTGTGAATGTTTTCAACTTAATCTTCAAATTTAAGACTTATCGTGTTATTTAGTGCATATATGCCGAATTACGTTGCAAATTTTACAACTGTTATCGAATTGCCAAATGGTTTTACCGAATTATATATGAAAATTTTTGGACGACATACCCTTAGGTAAAATCCTGGATCCACCACTGCTTAATCAACGCTGGAATTTAAGAACAAAAATACGAAAAGGAAACAGTAAGATCAGCTAGATAGCAAATACTCTTATATTAAAAAATTGGAACATCGAATCAACTGCAAGAGATTGAACTCGGTAGCTACTAGCAATAGATAATCTTAGAAAAATTAATTAACATACAATCCAATGATTCATCGATCGAGATTGCATCATAGGCGCTCAAACCACATATCATCTTGCATGCATGGCACTCATCATCCTTCCAATCCAACGGAAATAAATTGAACACAAACGTCTTTGAGGGTGTTGCAATAGTGTTGATCAGCTAAAGCTAGCGTAGCTGCCACGGTCTTTCCATCAAGGGTCCTGCACAGGATAAGCTCACATATCGTCTTCAGCCTATCCATGGCGTATCGATCAGCCGCCTCGACAAGATGCCGTATCATTTCGTTGTAGTCGTCTGCCCCAAGATCATCCGGGAGGATCAGCGTATCACTGTAGATGAAATGGAGCAGAGCCTTGAAAACCAAAGGCTGCATGTCGTCGATGGCGATCTGCCTCATGTTCCCCTTCCTCATCGCCCCGTAGAGCTCCGCCTTGAACACCGGCGACCGCATGGCGAGGACGACCTTGTGCGCATGGAAAGCCTCTCCGCGCACATCGAACGTGACGTCCACACCATCCTGCTCCTCCAGCAGCTTGCCGAGGTGCTTCGACAAGTCCGGCGGTGGCACGTTCGCTTCAGAAAACGTCATGGTTTGGGTCACGACCGACTCCTGGACGACGTCGAGGACGCACTCGATGGTGAGGCGGTCGTCGCGGACGTACGCCGACGCGTCCAGGTCGCTCCTCGCCATGAACGTGCGGATGCCCCTCTCGCACTTCTTGGCGACATTCGCCTCAAACACCGTTGCCTCCGCCCGCCGGTACACAGAGCACGACAGACCGGTGGTCCGGTCGATAAGCCTCAGGTCGAAGAGCGCCCACAACTTGGCGTTCTCGGTCACGAGCTTGACGAAGACCGACACGTAGGCATGGTTCGCCTGCCCGTCGGGGTAGTAGTGGATCTCCCACTTGTAGCCGCCGACGGCAAAGGTGCCGGAGGTGATGAAGTTGCCGACGCCGAGGCCCTTCTTCAGGCTGTACCCGACGATTTCGAACTGGTGCGTGCCGCGGACGGTCTTCGTCGTGCATGTGGACTTGGTGCTTAGTGAGGACGCCATTTGTGATGGCTAGGAGCTAGGTTTGTTGCGACGATTCCCACTGACGACGACGACGCCGTTGTGTATATATAGATGGAGAGGGCAGCAAGTTCCAAGGATGTGAAGCAAACGGCCTGTTAATTACTCTACTGAAGAACGCGAGGGGTTCAGACTTCAGAATTTCAATTAATTTGAGATTGTGGAGATCGAAGAGAACTTCGTGTGTCTCTAGGATGAATATTTTTCGGTGTGGATTAAAGAAAAAATTAACTCTTTGTCTTTGGTCTTTGTGCTCTCCGGGGGCTCGTGCATGTAGTCATGGCATGCATGCAAGCTCACTAATTAGCTGCCAACTAAAATTTGTGATTACTTGGAGGAAGAATTAAAGAAGAGAGAGGGGAAATAGTGTTTCATACAAGATATTGTTTGAGCATAAAATTCAATTCCTAAACATTGAGGGTAGTGCTTATTTGGCTTTTAAGCCATGGCTTTTGACTTTTTTGTACTGTGTAATTAAATTTAGAAAATAAAAAAATATAAAAAACTATATCATCACAGACAATGCAAAGAAATAAAAGAAAGAAAACAAAAAGCCAGAAAAAACTAAATTAAGAAGCCGATGTGTTCCAAAAACCAGAAGCTAAAAGCAAAAGTTCAATTGAGCAGGGAGAGGGAGAAAGAGGGGGATAGGTGAATTTATTGATTGGGCACAGGGATAGACGCTACCCTTAGAGCATCTGTGATGTATGAAAATAGAGGGTCATAAGCCACTTTAAGATCGACCTTATACATTACAGGGGTGACCTTAAGTAGGCCATGAGCAAAAAAAGCTTGAGGCTGGTCCTCAAGTTAAAGACCTGGCCACAAACATTAAAATACAATTTTTTTACCTCTATTGTTCTCTCTCTCCAACCACCAACTGCCACATCCCCCTTCTTTACAACCGAGTGGACCCACCTTAAGAGCCGACGATGGCCTCAAACGTTGCAGCGTAGGTCTTAAGAATGATGCGGGGCCCACCTTAAGAGCCAGCAAGCTATATACACTACAGATGCCCTTATATCTACAACTATTTTTTGGTGATATGGAGGGGTATGGATATTACTTTGCAATGTCTTAATTGGGAATACCCTGATAGACTTGTCAAGTACTCTCGCTATCTGCAAATGTAGATCGTCGTAAGTTCCATATGGTCAAGCTTTTCAAGTTTTGACTATTAATATATATTAAAATATATAGATTGACTATAAAAAAATAATACAATTGAATTTGACTTGCAAAATACCTTCATAATATATATCTTTATTATTTTTGGTAGTATATTATAATAATAAATCAAAGTCTTACATAGATAATAAAAAGTCAAAAATAATCTATATTCGCGGACGGAGTAAGTACACTGCATATCTAGCGTGGAATGCAAATGTTGGCCGACAACTCGAGTGCGCTCAAATGCTATGTTCCTTCTTGCGAGATAAGTGAGATTTTATTGATTACCTACGGTTAACATTAGAACCCTCGAGTATATAGCATTTGTATGTACATATGTACAGATAGGATATATGCTCAATCACAAGAAAAAAAAAAGATACGATATATGCATTAATGTCTAAAGAAGAGTTAATCTACGCTGGAAATGAGAATGAAATAAGAAGAGAACATTGAGAGCTAGCTTGACACAAATATACTCTTATATTATCGCAACATATATCAAACCATCTGCAAGAAATCGAAATCTGTAGCCACTACTAATAGATACGATAATCTTATAAGGACGAATTAACAAGCAGAATAGCAGATGAGATCATGATCGAGCACACTAGATTACTATACCACCATCTTGGCAACACATCATCCTTCCAATCCAACGGACATGAACTGAACACAAACATCTTTGAGGGCGTTGCAATAGTGCTGATCGGCTAATGCAAGCGTAGTTGCCACGGTCTTTCCATCAACGCTCCTGCACAGGATGAGCTCGCATATCACCTTCAGCCTCTCCATGGCGTATCGGTCCGCCGCCTCGAGAAGATGCCGAATCATTTCCCTGTAGTCGTCTGCTCCAAGATCATCCGGGAGGAGTAAGGTGTCACTGTAAATGAAATGAAGCAGAGCTTTAAAGACCAAAGGCTGCATGTCATCGATGGTGACCCGCGGCCTCATCCCCTTCTCCTTCATCGGTCCGTAGAACTCCGCCATGAAGACCGGCGACCGCATGGCCAGCACGATCTTCTGCGCATGGAAAGCCTCTCCTCGGACGTCGAACGTGATGTCCACCCCGTCCTGCTGCTCCAGCAGCTTGCCGAGGTGATTCGACAAGTCCGAGGGCGGCACATTGGCCACGAAGGAGGCGACGGTCTGAGGCACCCATGTCTCGTCGACGACGTCGACGACGCACTCGATCGTGAGGCGATCGTCGCGGACGTACGCCGAGGCTTCGAGGTCGCTCCTCCTCATGAACGCGCGGGCGCCTCTCTTGCCCTTGCACTTGTTGTGCTCGATCGAGTAGTCGAACACGATCGGCTGCGCCGCCCGGTACACCGAATGCGACAGCCCGGTGGTCCGGTCGATCAGCCTCAGGTCGAAGAGCGCTGTCGCCTTGGCCTTGTAGCTCATGAGCTTGACGAAGACCGACACGAAAGCTTGGTGCGCTGGCCCGAACCCGCCGGGGTAGCAGCGAACGGACCACTTGTAGCCGCCGACGGCGAAAGTGCCGGACCTGACGAACTCGCCGACGCCGAGGCCCTTCTTGAGGCTGTACCCGACGATCTCGAACTGGTGCGTGCCGCGGACCGTCTGTGCCGGGCCCAAGCATGTTGATCTTGTGTTTGGTGAGAGGTGTGACGATGCCATTTGTGTCTGTTGGAGATGCATGAGCTAGTGTTGCTGTGCTGATGCCCGGCCATGAACGCATGCGTGCGTGTATATATATGGATGGAGAAGATAGCAAGCTATTCCAAATAGCGAAATCCAAAAGCTAATTGAACTAGTATCTACTCAGAACACGAGGGGTCGATGTACAATAATGGTCTTATAGCCAAGCTAGTCAGCATTTTTGCTGATGTGGAGGAGAGAAGAGAGGAGAGAGATGAGAGCTTGGCTCTCAGGGCATCTCCAATGGTTATAGCTAGCAACTAACTATAAGACTTCCACATCATCTATATAGTACACACTAAAGTTAGCATTCTAAAGAACTATCTATAAGGATAGCTATTTGATGCTTACATGCACACACAGAATTTATGGAGGCTGCCTCGTTTGGTGCTATAGACTATCTCTAGAGCTGTAGAGAGCTACGTTCTCTTTCTTCATTTAATATCTTCCACGTAGGACAGTTGATGACATGGACTCTCTTGTAGATAGCTGCTATAGACCCATTGGAGATGCTCATGCAAGCAACAAGCTGGGCACGGGAGCCTATGCAGTGGGGGGCCAAGATAATAAATGTATGTGAGGATGAATAGGAAAGAGAATGTGAGACATGGTACCACATAATAATAAAAAAAATCTTTTGTAGACAAATAGAAGACAAATTATTGTATAACTTGGCTCTTATAACTTGACTTATAGTCAAACACTTGGCTCTATTATTGGACTTGCTCTAACTAAAACTCGAGTGTGTGTGGAGATCGAAGAGATTTTATTCTTTCGTCTGTAGAATCCTTCGTGGATATCGAATTAAAGAGAGAGAAAAAAGACGAAGTATTGAGGTGAATTAACTCCACACTTGTCCAGTCACTCATAGCCCTAACACGAGCGTCCACCAATTGAAGGGTGTATTGAAAAGGTGCGGGACGCTGCCAAGAAGTATTCTGTGAAGGAGAAACTTCGCTGAGTTTGATTCAAGGGAGGAAAGGGTCTCCATACAAAGTGATGAGAGTTTTGGACGCTTGCTTCGTGTTGCATTCTTGGCCTGTCTATTTTTGCTAAATACACTATGCCGTGTTTGCATTTCATATAAGGGTTTTGTTAAACATCATTAGGATATTTTTTTTCCTAACTATCATTCAGATTTAGGACTATTGGATTAGAGATCCAATGGCTATGAATTCTCCCCTCTCCCCTTGAATTCTACCCCTTTCCTTTGAAAAAAATCTCCCTCCTTTAAAAATAAGGAACCTCTTAATCTCTAATTCAAAGGTCACAAATTTAGATGATAATTAGAAAGAAAACATCTGAGTGATACCTATACACTCCCTTCATATAAAGAAACCCGGGACAATCAGATTTACCATGTTATTCTTGGCCAGTGTTGCTCTTTCAATAATTTACCATGTTATTCTGACTGACCTTTTGATACTTACTGGGTAATGCATCTTGATATCATCTCATCAACTAAAAGCAGGAATGTATGTTGCCTTGATAGGAGCCTTATATTGAAAGTACCATACCAAGACGAGCAGAAAATGCTCTGTCCAAGGTTTAAGCCATGCTTGCTATTATTACTATTATTATTGTTGTTGTTGCTGCTGCTGCTGCTACCACGGAAGTGGTGTCAGTATGTTTAGTTGTTTTCCATCCATTTTCTAGTTTGTACTGCTAGTAATGTGTCTTGGTTTCTTAGAAGATAAATCAAGTTTAATTCTAGTTACTAGCTAGTGAGTGCAGATATAGTAATGATGGTGTTAGTTTGTAGTAGTACCAGAAATTAGATTGAGAATATGATTTGAGAAAAAAATCTCTCTGATTTTTTTGAGACAAATTAGTTGGGAACTTTGATCATACGAAAATTATGAAGGAAAAAAATATCTGAGCCGGTCACTGAGCTGAAGGTCGAAGCCTGCCTGCCTGAACAGGATATCTGACATAGGATCCATGCTGAGCAAAATTATATGTTTCCATATTCTATATATCTAAATCGCATTCAGTATATCTCCATTCTCCAGTGAAGCCACATCTAGCATCTGTCAATGTCCTCTAATCTAGTACCCTTTTATGCTGCATCTTCTGTGCCTACTGAATAGCCGAGTCCAATATCTGATAATTCTTGTGTCTTGTGTTCTGTATTAGCAGATTCGTCTTTTTTTCCCGCCCTTTTATTACTAAGTTCTGTTTTCTCAATTGCATTTCTAGGTACATGAACATGTGAGCTATGAGAAGAGAGAGCAGCCTTGGTGGACTGGTGTATCATTGCAAAAGCAACAATTGTGAAACTTGGTGATCTAGTCAGAAATCCCTTGTGCCAGAATTTCCAATATGTTTCTTTTGTCAAATTTTTGATAGGATGCTACATATGAATGGCACTTTTCATAGCTCGGCAGTCGTTGGTTTTTCCCCCCTATGGATCTAGGGTGTTTATTGTTGAGACTGAATAATTTCCAAGTCCTTTGCAAATGGCTTCTTGGGATGTTATATCTGCCATTTAGATTTTGCTGACTTGTTTGGCTGCTAAACGGCTGGAGAAATGCTGCAATGCCCTTTTCTCCCTTGAGTGAGGATCTTAATCACTGATCTTGTGTTTCTCCTTGGCAAATTAGTATGGTTCTAGATCCGGACGATGGGTGCGTACGCTGCTTTCATCGTTGGATTCCCGCAACCAACGGTTAGATGCGCAACAAGCGCTGCTTGTTCCTCTTCCTCCCCGCAGGAGTTCCTAATCCTCCGAGAAATTCGTTCCGAACTCCAAATCTCTAATCACTCAGCTAACTAGAAATTTCGAGCACCTGCCACCAAATCATTAACTCGGCAAACAATTGGATCACCTAATCCAAAGAATTGAGAATCCACTACTAGATTAACCGTTTTACACGCCTCCTCCGTCAGTGGCGTATCTAGGCTCGATGCCACTTGGTTATACTGAAATAAACTGGTTTATACTAAAATTACATTGTAGTTGACTAAAATTACACTGTAACTAGTGGTGACTTATTTAGTATAACTAAATTTAAAAATAGAAAAACATGTTAACCCATCACAGATAACGCAAACGAATTTGAAAAAAAGAACGAGCACAAACTCACCAGGAAAAACAAATTTTAGAAATAGTAAAAATTAAATCAGAAATTAAAATTTTAAACCGAAATAAATAGAGCCTAAAATAAAGGGGTGCTCCTGGAACTCTTCTATCTCTAAATTTAGTGCCACTTCCTTCATAGATGAATACACATACTCAAGGGGTTATCCACTATCCGGCCAGTGGTAAGGTGAGCTTTAGCCCCGGCTGTCGCTCACGCCCTTCGTGCCTAAGGCCCCATTTGATACAGCTCCACCACTGGATCCTGGAGCTGTTTGGAGCTGTTTTGTGCCAAACGGGTACAACAAAATAGCTCCACCCAAGGAGTCCCTTAAAACCTGCTGAGACAAAAATAGCTCCTTGGGTGGAGCTGAAAAAAGTAGTTTCACCCAGCTCCACTTGTGAAGTAAAAAAAATAGCTCTACTTGTGAAGTGGAGCCGTACCAAACGGGGCCTGATTGTTGCACAGATTTGTCTAATCTGGAGCCCATGGTGCAACAAAAAATCACAAGAGATTTTGTCTCCAGCAGTTTTAGGCGATGATCTGCGTGGATTCAAAGTTAATTCATACTTAAATTTAATTCGAAGTTAGACCGGATCGACCAGGCCAGAACATCCTACACACGAGTACTGGTGTACTAGAGTACTAGGATGTGCGCACATGGCTCATCTTCTCCCACACATCAACCAGCAGAGCAGGGGACGACGCCTTGAGCTGCTTGTGCCCTTGGCTCGCCACCACGCCGTCCCTGTTCACCGGAGAGGCGATGAACTCGACGCAGGCATCCTTGAGCAACCTGCAATGCTGCCCGTCGGCCTGCTCCAGCGTGGTCGCCGCCGTCTCCACGTCGAGGCTCCCGCTGATCAGCTCGCGCTCGCATATCGTCTTCAGCCTGTCCATGCCGTACCGGTCCGCCGCGACGAGCTGATTCCGGAGAAACTCTTTCTTGCAGGTGTCCATCTCGTACGGCAGGCTGCCGGTGTAGATGAAGTGGAGCAGCGCCATGAAGACCTTGGGCTTCATGTTCTCCACCGTGATCGTCGGCCGCGTCCTTCGGTCCCTCATCGGCCCGTAAAGCTGCGCCTTGAAGCCCGGCGACCGCATGGCGAGCACGAGCTTGTGGACGGCGAAATCCACGCCTTGGACTCTGAAATCCACGTCCACCGCCTCCGTGTCCTCCAGCAGCAGGCCGAGCTGCTCCGGTATGTCCGACGGCGACACGTAGGTATCGGGGAGCGACACGGTTATCGTCACCGCCCGCTCTTTGAGCACGCTCAGGGCGCATTCGATCGTGAGGCGGTCGTCCTTGACGAACGGCGACCCTTCCGGCAGCTCGCTCTTCTTCAGAAAAGCCAAAAAGTAAGAAAAGGATGAAATTTAGAAATAATAAAAAATAAGTTAGAATTTATAAGTTTAAGTTGAAATAAGCAGATAAAAACTAAAATGCCAAAGGAGAGGTAGTTTTCTGACTTTTGATGGGTGGACATTACCTACCAAATACCCCTGCAAAAGAAACATCCCGTTCAATTCACCATCAAAGGTACTTACATATTTTAAGGTTCATCCATATATAAAGCAGTCAAGTCAGCCTAATAAAAAAATAGAAGTGTTCATACAATATTTGACTATTTTTTAAGATAAAATTAGTTAGATTTTAAGCCGTTAGATGGAGATCTAACGCCTTAGATCATTTTTTTGGAAGGGGCTTGTATGGGTGGATCCGTTGAATGGAGATTTAACATCTCAGATCAATTTAACTATTTTTATTCTAAAAAATAATTGAATGTTGTATAAATATTCCTTAAAAAAATCATATTGCCAAACAATCTTTGAGAAAATGCTACGACAACCATCGACTGCAGCTAACTTTTCGACCAGACACGAACAAACAAAAAAGGAAGGCTACGGGCCGTGGACGGAAAAGCCAAGTACCGAACACAAACAAACAGGGGGCCGTGGTGCGCCCCACCCCACCACACACGCTTCTTCCTTGCTTCCTTCCTTCCCGCTTCCCTCGTCAACCAAATCAACTCCTCCCCAACGCAACCCAACCCCAACCGCCTCGCATCAACGCCGCCTCCCCAAATCTCTCGAGCTCCTCCTCTCTACCCATCCAATCCCAACTCCCTGCTTCGATCGAGCGCCCGCCCGCCCGTCCGCCCGCCAAGGCGTAGCCGGAGCCGAGGTCCCGATCGCGGCGGCCCCCGATGCTTCTCCGGGCCCCTCCGGCGGCGGAGATATGATCCGACGGGGCCTCGCCGAAGCCGCACCAGATGGAGCCCGCCGCGCGCCCGGCCGTCGTCATCGACAACGGCACGGGGTGAGCACCATGCCTCTCTCTCTCTCTCTCTCTCTCTCCCCCCCTCTCTGACCCCGCTAGTTTTTTTAGTTTACCAGTACGTGATTCGCGCGCATGCTCTAGGTAGTGCTAGGGTTTGCGCGATGGATTGTCTATGTGTGTGGCTTGGGGGCGGCGAGTGAAATGGGTGGCGGTGCTAGGGGTTACGGCTGGTGGCTTGGCTTCGGCGTAATCAGGGATTTCCGTTGCCTCGTTAGGTTGCGAGGCACTGACGAGAATCGCACCACATGGCGCACCATTATTCGGGTAGTTCGGATTGGATCACCGAGTGGTGTGGGTCGGAGATGCGTTGGGGCCATGTGGTTTGCGTTGCTTGTTGTGTCACATTTGTTGCCAATTGAACAGCCCAACAGGAACTTTCAGAGTGATAGGCTTCAATAAAAGGGCAAATGATCATATACCCCAAACTTGAGGTGCAATTGATGATTTGCCCCATAGTGTCTCATTGACATGTACACAAAAATGGCAAATGATCAATTGCACCTCAACTTATGAGGTATATGATCAAATTCTTCTCAATAAAAATTTGTGAAAATTTGTCATAGGTCTGCTCGTGTTGTATGGCATTCTCAAGGTATACAGAAGGGGAAAGCAGTTACTAGCTTCCAGCCTACAACTTGAACAATCGGTCTATGATTTTTCCACAGCCATCTGTGTCGAACTAACATTTTTTAGTTGAAAGAAGTGTGTTGTTCTTTCATAATTTGTAAGGTTTTAAATTGACATAGTCAACACCTTGTAATGACATGTTTATCTGGCTCATGGTTCAAATTTACAAACTCAAAAGCTTGAGATGTTGCCCATTTGGCAATGTAATTAAATTGCTTAGACATTTCCTAAAGGAAATGTAAGAGGACAGGAAATAAATGTTCCTAGGATGGAAACATTTCTCTTGAAGATGGATTATTTTGATTTCTCCACAATTGCTTGACTGTTGCACATTTTTGCTCTACTAAGGTTATCAACGTGTTGATTGTTTTTTTACACCATTTGTGTGCTCTTATGTTTAGGTATAGCAAACTTGGATTTTCTGGTAACTCTGAGCCGTCCTTCACCATCCCTACTGTAGTAGCTGTGAATGAATCTTTTCTGGACCAGTCAGAGCTGTGCAGCAGTGCAAATTGGACAGCACAGTATAATGCAGGTGTCATGGCTGATCTAGATTTTTTTATTGGGGATGAGGCTGTATCGCATTTTAGATCTAGTGGGCTGTACACTTTAAAAAACCCAATCCATCATGGTCAGGTATGTGTAGACATTTCCTGTTCATGGTATTGTCCTTTTTTGTGTGTGCTATGCCAC
Source organism: Dendrocalamus sinicus (assembly GCA_036346575.1). Lineage (NCBI taxonomy): Eukaryota > Viridiplantae > Streptophyta > Magnoliopsida > Poales > Poaceae > Dendrocalamus > Dendrocalamus sinicus. Next base: position 1,011,197 of record JAYEVI010000181.1, on the reverse strand, counting down.
TATTTCATACCCTTTTTCTGTTTTGTAGGTTGATGACTGGGATATGATGGAGAGATTTTGGCAGCAATGCATTTTTAACTATCTACGGTGCAATCCTGAGGAACACTGCTTCCTTCTTACAGATAGTCCTGTCAGTACACCTGAAAGTCGTGAATGTACAGGAGAAATAATGTTTGAGACCTTCAATGTCCCTGGTTTATATATTTCTGTTCAATCCGTCCTCAGTCTTTCTGCCGGATATGCCTATCTGAAAAGTCTTTCTGATGAGAATTCAGCTTTTACGGTAGGTTCTGAATTTCGTGCTTTTGTTTGATCAAGTGAGACATTGGTTGTCAACACATGGACTGCATCTCCTTGACAAGCATTATCTATATTGAAAAATTGTAAAGATAGCTAATGTAAACTTGCTGTATTGATCTCATACCACCATTAAGATAAACTCTTATTTTACTTTTATATAGATTTTGTTAAAATAATTGTGTGTTTTGAGGAAATATCTGTCCATTTTTGCTTGTTGCCTGTCATTTTCTGGAACTTCCATTCCAGATTGGAGCTGTGTTCTGATATTCTTTATGATAGTGATAGTGGTATGCAAATGAGCAAGGGTTGCGAAAGGTTTTGAGCGTGAAGATAAGCAGATATTTATGTCATAATAAAGGAAACTTTTTTGGGGCCACTATAGAATGACTGTTGTAGATATTTAGTCAAACTGATTATTTCTGTTTAAACTTTGCTGCTTATATCTCACTTGCAAATGCCACAATGAGTGCAGTAGTGCACTTTACTTTATTATCCACCAAAATTTATTATGATTGTTCTGATTGTGAAGCTCTGTAGAGCTATTTTAGTGTTTATTGTGTACTTGACAGAAATATACCAATGAAGATGCAAAATTACATGTAGCCATGACCGCAAACTTATTGCTTATTTAGGCACTAGGAGAAATCAACATTGAGAATAGAGTTATTTAAATTTCATCTTGAATTGGCAAATTTGATTGACAATAAAGATTTTAGTTCTTAGCTATCAAGTACTTAGCTCATGCAAAAGTTTTAGCACCCATAAGGTCATAACTGTTGGGTCTTCAATGTTCTTGCCCCGTTTTAATTAAATCCCTATGCTTTCTGGTAGAATACATTATTTCTTTGTTAAGTTTGACCAATATATTTTGTCAGTCTGATATGACAGGTGTAGTAGTTGATATTGGGGATGGAGCTCACAGATTGTGCCAGTTGTAAACGGCTATGTAATTGGGAGTAGCATAAAATCTTTTCCTTTCTCAGGAAGTGACGTGACTCAGTTTGTTTTGCAGCTTTTACAGGTATGTTATCTTCTCTTCTCATTTTCTGGGGTTACATTGAGGCATGGAAGTTCTCATGTTGTGCATGTTATGAACCTTAGTCTAGGGGAAAGATTAGATCTAGGAATCGGTGAAGAGGGCACCGATGGAGGGAGGAATATATCTAAAATAGCTGGTCAAAGGAATGATTACAGCTGGACTTTAGGGATTAGGGACTTGTTTATTCATCTTTATTTGATTAAAGAAGATACAATGCCATCTCTTTTATAGGGATAACTTGACTTGACCCCTAAGAAATAATCTCGAATTTAAAGAAACAACCTAATCATATTAATGTAATCCTTAAGAAAGGAAACTAATAGCGGGTGAACAGTACACATACGCTACAGTACCATTGTGAACAGTGCATGTGTGCTATAGTACCGCGTAACATTACACCCCTCTCGGTGAAACAACTCGTCCTCGAGCTGTAACACAGGGCGACAAACTCCTCCGATTGGGGGGGGGGGGGAGGGGTGGTGGGTGAATCTGTTGGTGCATGATCTTCAACATCATCATCATCTACTCCATTATGTTGTCTAGTAGGGATAACTCGGCAACAGGAGCCATGGTGTTGGCTCTGATACCAATTGTTATGAATCTTAGTTCATAACGGAATAAACATTTGTCGGAAGGAGGTCGAACGACGATGACTTAAGGTAGAATGGAGCTAGGTGAAGGAGGGCACTGATAGGGGGAGAGGAATGCATTTAGAGTAGCTAGTCTAGGGGAGGGACCAGAGTTATAAATCGGGGACTTGGAAATAGTTTTTCATTATTCATTGCTTGATGATAATAGATACATGCTAGCTCTTTTATAAGAATAACTCGATTTGACCTCTAAGAAATAATCTCTATCTCTAAAGAAACATATATATAATAAATAGAACATATATATGTATGTGTACTTCCATGTTCCTCTCCTCTGGCCCCTCTCCTCTCCACCCCCACCCCTCCTCCCCTGCCCGGATCCCTCCTCGCCGTCGCCGGAGCGCGCCACCGGTCGCCGGTGGACGCAAGGAGGGCGGCGGCGGGGCTTTTCTCCCTTCCCCAGATCTGATCGGTGGGGAATAGTGCTTTGGTCGCGAGCTCTCCGGCAGCGGCTCCCCTCGCCGGCGGCGGATCCGGTGGCCTGGTGGCCGGATCTGGCTTCCCTCGGCTCGGATCTGTTTCCTCGGCTCGGATCTGCTAGGGTTCGGCGGCTTAACGTCTTGGCGGTGCCGCGGCGGGCTCCTGAGCCGGTGAGGCCCGCGGAGAGGAGGAGGACGTGGAGCGCGCTGGGAGGGAGGCGGAGGAGCGCGGTGGGGTTGAGGAGCGGCGGGAGGGTGTACTCGTCGGTGGGGAGGTCGCGGGTGTGCATCTGGTCGGGCAGGGCGAGTGGGCACCGGTGTAGGCCAGCGCGGGAGCAGCAGGAGAGGCGACATGGTGCGCCGACGGCCGTCGCGTTGCCGACGTTCTGCTCTCCGCAGTCGGATCCGGCTTCTCTGGGAGAGGATCCGGCGGCCCCGGGCGCGGATCTGCCGTGCGCAGGAGCGGTGCTATCTCAGCGACGGGTTTGGAATCAGTGCAGTGTGCCGGTGAGGTTGGAAGGGTGGCTCTGTGCTCTTCCGTTGTATTGCTGTAGGTTTGATCCGTGGCTCATGTCTCTGGATCTGCTCAGTGGTGACGCATAGGCGTCGCATAGTAGTTTCTACAGTGGTGGTCGTTGCAGGTAGCGGCTCGTCGTGGAGTTCAAGGGTGACTATGCCATGGCCTTGAGGCGTGCAAAATCCCGGTGGGTTGGTGGCGGTCTATTTTGTGTGTGGGTAGTGCGTGGGGTGCTGTGGAGGTGCTGGCGAAAGTCTTGCTGGTGATCTTACCGGTCTCGACAACAATGACGCCTTCGGGCGCCATTGTCCTTCCTGGAGGTGTTGTCGTGGCACTCCATAGCTCTCATGTTTACTGATCTCCAAGTGAAAACCTTGCCTCGGTGAGGCGGGTGGCGTCGGCGATTCTCGTCGCCTATTTGGAGACGTCGCCTCGGAGGTCCTCTTCTCGCAAAGTAGACCGAAGTTTGGATGGCACAGTCGGATGAGGATAGGGACTTGAAAGCAAGGACGGAGGAAAAGTGCTGAAGCTTAGTCTTTTTAGCTTTTTTCATAGTCCTTAAGCTATCTTTCTTGTTGTTTTATGCCTTTCAGTTTTGAGGCTTTGAGCCTAAGGGCTCGTGTAACTTTTGGCTGTATATATCCCACGTGGATATAGAGGTCGGATTTATATCCTTTATCTAAAAAAATATAATAAACCCAACTAATAAGGAAACTAACTGTTCTTATCTCGATCCTAATCAATTTAAGCTTGTTATACGTGATGCTACAGTACATGGCACTGTTCACTCACGTGAACAGTGCGCATGAACAGTATTTTCAGCACATGACAGTTCATCACTAGGGCTGTATCTAGCACTGGCATAGTGCAAATACATTAACAGGAGCAAGTTTGAGTAATATTTTGCTAAACCAAAACATTGAATAACATTTTGATAAATTGCATAACTTTTGAGTATGATGGAGGTAATTTTCCTGTAAAAAGAAAATTTGTTACTCTATGTTTTTGTTTGTAGGATTGCTTTACCCTAACAAGATGTCACCATTAGGGGGTGTCAGCAGATCGAATACGAATCGAATAGTGGTCTTCCCATATCTATATTCGTATTTTTAAACGAATACGAATACAAACTCAAATATGCTCGAATACGAATCAAATACTTACTCAATTCAGTCGGATGCGAATATCCTATGACACAATAAAGTTTAGCAAATTGACACCAGTTTTATCGTAATATTTATACCCCTTTTCCTCTAGTTTATCACGTAAACATTGATCATTGTGCCATTTTACCACTAATCCTAATTACTTCTAGATATATTGCAAATAAATCGGTTATAAACATATTGAATTTGGCTAAAAAGAGCATGCAAAAAGCTTTATTGGAGGATGTGATAAAATGAAAAATATGAAATACCAAATTATAGTCCATCATGACAATGGGCTCGTTAAGATGATCGAAATGCATGTACAATATGCCAAATTTAGAGATCAAATGCAAAAGATACGTCAAGTATTCCACGTACCACATTCAAATCTGGATAATATTCGTATCCATATTCGTTTAGCACCGTATTTTGCATACCACATTCGAATTCGTATTTGGGGAAAAAATTCGGATACTATCCGGATCCGTATTCATTTTATAATTGAATGCATTTACGCTTCCCACATTCGCTACCAACCGAATTGGATACGGATAAAACGGATAATTTAGATTCGATTGACACCTAGTCACCATCGAGTTTTTAGTTATGTCAACGAGAAATATTTTCATGTGAAAATATTGGTCTAGAAATTGAGAAGTTCCGCCAATGTCCAAGAATGATAGAAGGAAAAACTAGGAAAAACCGGTTGAAATTTGAATATTAAAATTTGAATTTAGGATGTTTTAAAACCGGTAACTGGAAAGGTTACCACGCAAAAACTGGAAAGCTGCTACAAAAACCGGAAAAACCGCTACCAAAACCAAGAAAAACTAGAGAAAACCGGTTATGGGTAATTAGCAATTGGAATAATGCAAATATTAATTAGAAAGTGTTTAATGAAATAACAAGCCTGATACATAACGAGCATGATGTCTAGTTAGAAATTTGTAAGGAGCCTGATGTTGTATATAAAAAGACCTTCTTGCTAGCTTGACTATCTAAGCCCTCTCCTCCAAGTGATACATAAGGAGCTTGATATCTATTGAAGCATATTTAGCTCATACAATAGGTAATCTAGCACAAAAAAGGTTTAAACCAATCTAGAAAGTGCATTATGTAATCATAAATTTATATTTTAATTTGAAAAAATTCGGGATGTTTTTTCTCCAAGTTCCCACCGTTTTTCTGAAACCACCGTTTTTTTCCGTGGTCTGGATATTTCAGTGAGAGTGATAATTGGATTACACTGCAATATGGTCAAAATTATCATGGTTTAACTGATGCATGACAAGTCAAATGATTTATTGGATTAGCTTTCTGAAGCCTCCCAATTTGTGTTGTTAATGCTGGGACCCTAGATAATAGATATGTTGTGCTGAATTGCTTGTTATCATTAATGCTAGTTTTACACTGCTTGCTTGTCTGTACGGATGCTTTGATGAAACAATGTAGCCTGTACTATGCTGTTTGGTTATCTTAGGTTGATCCATTGACATCGTAATAATTAGAATTACTTATCAGAGCTAGCATTCCTTGTGTTAGGAAATCTGTAGTTTTAAGCTCCTAGTATTGGCTTGCAGACCATACATTATCCACGAGAAACTCATTTTGTGAACATGTAGTCTGATGAAACCTGGCTATTGTTATTTGGATCACTTGCTTCTAGAATAAATGTGAATCATATGCTATTCACTAGTGCTGACATACTATTTTAGTGACCTCTTATCCTCGATAACGACTGTATGAATGAAGAAAAATCTGTACTTCAAAATAGGAAAGTAGGCATTCACATGTTGCAGCTTTTTTTTTTAAAAAAAAACATTCACTTGTTGCCGTAGCTAGTCATCTGGATAAGAAACCTCATTTCACTGCAGAACCACTCTGAACCTAAATCATATTTGCTGTTCTTAAAGTGTTCTAATGTAACTTTGAGTTACTTTGCTCTAAGTAGTCAGTTCTTTATGCCCTCAACGATTAGTTGTGGTTGTGTATTGCATTATAAAATTCTTTTAATGATTAGTGTCATCTTGTGATGTGCAGGAAAGAGGTGAACTTCTTCCACGTGAGGATTCTTTGGATATAGCTCGTAAGGTGAAAGAAATGTATTGCTATACTTCTTCAGACATTGTCAAGGTATTTGTTTCTTGGAGCTAATGTCTTGATAATATTTTTGTCCTTGTATTGTCATGTGGTCTACACAAGTACATTGTTTAATGGAATCCTTGAGAGTTGAAGCCTCTCTGTTGAAGTCAAGCCCATATATAAAACCCATTCTCTGTGCAAAAAACTGACGCTAACCTGTATTTGATTTGTTGAGAATTAGTTTAAATGCTATTTATGATTTCTTGTGTTGCTTTAACAATGACTATGTAACTTACCTTTTGGTCTTCAGCGTCTTGCATGCTATCTCATTTGTGCATTTTTTTCCTTTAGGAATTTTTTTGTTGACAAGTATAACATGAGGTTAAACTTCAAATTCTACCAGCAAGATTGAACTATAGAGTCTAGACATCTGTGTTAAACAAACAGAAGGATATGATTTTCTTATGTGTGTCCATTACAATTTCAGGAGTTCAAAAAGCATGACAAGAAGCCTGACAAGTATATAAAACAGTGGTCCTCAATTAAACCAAAGACTGGGGTCCCATACACAATTGACATTGGATATGAGCGCTTTCTTGGACCAGAGGTTTGTTCCTATTTCTATGATCTAATTTCCATGAGGATATTGCTCTCATAGTGTTCCTCCAAATTCATATGATCAACAATCATTGTTTGAGCGACAAGTACGCAGAGCGCTGCACACATGATGAATTTTTCATAGCCTTTGATCTTTGTCATTACCCTAATGATAGCGCATGTAATGTAAGTAGATTGAAAGCTGTGACAGGAGATTACATGATGGCCTGTGGTTACTCTATAATAAGAACAAGAAAATAAGCTCTATGCAAGATCTCATATGCTTCTCCTGTGCCCTTCTTTCTGTCAATCGTGTAGTAGTAAAGGAGCTGATTGACATTGTGTCAATGGCCACACAAGCATAGATCCTAGAAAATATACAAACTACACTAAATGGCCTAATGTATAGCAAAATCAACATTACTTGATTGCAATCATTATGTCCATTACAACAACCATTTGTTGCTGTGCTGGCTCGTGCTGAGGCAGCATCAACATAGTTCATGAGAACACAGATCAGTGATCAAGGGCGTACTGTTAGCCATTCATACTGATTGCAGTCCTATTTGTTGGTGTAATATGCTGATCCTGTGTTGTACAATACTCATATACGTTTTTGAAATGAACTGAAAGCTCCATATTATAAGGGAATGTGTATGATTAACTGAAGAAATAATTTCATTATAAGATTTACAGTAAAAAGGCAACGTTGGGGCTCCAACGGAAGAAACTAGTAAGTTTGATGGCTCACATGTATGTAATTGTGTTGAAGTTGAACCACTAAATTCTTATCACCAGGTGTATCACATCACATGTAAGGGAACGTGTTTGATGTCTTATTTATGACTATCATGTCACCTTTGTATTCAGCTGCTTTTTAAGTATCTCACAATTGTTCTAGGACAATGGTTTACCATCAGTCTTGGTGCGTTATGAAATATATCTAGAAGCTCTAAAAGAATTGTAGGTGCTAGTAATCTTATGTTTGTTTTCCAGTGAGCTTAATGGTGTTGGTAGTTAACTTATTTAATAGAATAAACAGTAACATCATACAATAGTGCATTTACTCTTGAACTTAACACAAAAAAGAAGAGAAGTCAGAATCAGATGTATTCTAATATTCTAATAATACAAATGCAGATCTTCTTCAACCCTGAGATTTACTCTGCTCACTTCTCTACTCCTTTACCTGAACTGATTGACAGCTGTGTTCAATCTGCACCGATTGACACAAGGAGAGCTTTGTATAAGGTGCTTTCTTTGAGCTCAGCTGACACATCTAAGAATAGGAAGTGATATATGTTATTAATGTGATATTCTATGGCAATTTCACTATTTGTAGAATATAATATTATCTGGTGGATCAACTATGTTTAAAGATTTCCACAAGAGACTCCAAAATGATATAAAGAAGATAGTAGATGATCGAGTTGCAGCTACTAATGCCCGTCATCATGTGGAGGTGAAAGTAAGTACAATGATGCTTGATTCTCGAGTTCATTTGTTAATAATGAATTGTTTCGTTTATGTTTCTGTTTCAATTTCAGCCTGTTGTGGTCACCAGTCTATATGTGAAAAATTTTAAGTGTTTCATATGTCTATTGTTTTGATGCCAGCCAGTTGAAGTCAACGTGATCACCCATCCTATACAGAGTTATGCCGTTTGGTTCGGGGGTTCAGTAGCTGCATCTAGCTCTGAATTTTACGAGGTACCTGCCACTTGACACCTCATTTTGTACAACATGCTATAGTCACCAATTAAGCGTATGTTTCTGCTATATGAATTGTTAATATGTCGATAGAATACGACTATACAATTGCAAGTCATCAGTTCCATGTCCCTACATTGTCGTTGCACTCTGAATTCAACCATATTTGATCTACACATGAATTGATTGATACAGATGGAATCTAAGTATTTTCGGTTTTCTCATTCAGTGTTGCCACACAAAGGAAGAGTACGAGGAGCATGGAGCAAGCATCTGCCGAACAAGCCCCGTTTTTAAAGGAATGTACTGAAGCTTGGACATAACCAATTTTTTAGTAGGAGCTCGTTTAGGCTTCTCCAGATAGAATATAGTCAAAATTGATTCTTTTTGGCTCATGCCGCCAATCGTCGGGGCCATCCTAATTAGATTGGTAGGTCGGTTTGTAGTTCTCTCTGTTCTGTATCGCATGATGTGTATAGCCAGCAACTCGGTTCCTGTTCGAGGTGCAATGTTTGTAGCCAAAACCTTGGGCAGTGAGTCCCCCCCCCCCCCCCCCTATATTTACTTTTATGCAGAAAATAATTTTTTTCTTATTTCAGTTGTTATCCAGATAGATTTGTGAACAAGTTTTGTTAATAAGAGGCCAGGTTATATATGGGATTGTGTCCAGGGCACTATCTATGGACCGAATAAATTGTTCATGCATGATCTTGAACAGTATGGCAAAATATCATTATTCTCAATGAAATATATGTTCAATTATTTTCCATGGATGCAGAAAAATGGTGTTCTAATGAGGGCCAAAGATCACATGGCGCATCTTGCTAGATACCAAAGTCTGCATTTACTTAGTCCACTCGAGCATCGAAAAGGGAGTGGAAAATTCATTGTTGTATACATCATATAGTTGGCAAGGTCACAGAATTCGGTTTTTGCTTTTTTTGCTTCCCCGAATGATTTCTTAGTTGAACTGTTTTTACCTCAATTTATTTAGTGTTCTAACTTACTGTAATATGTGGGAATACATTTAAAGTCATCTTATCGATTACTCATCTACGATTAAGTCATATTCACCGTTTTTGATTTTTTGTTCGGTTTTGATGCAACATAAAAATGTCAGAACTTTAGTAATGATTTTCTTGATTTATGATTAGAATAGGTTCCGAACATTCTAGAGAAAGCACATACCAAATTTCAAGTGATTTGAATATTTGGTTTGAGAGTTAACTCAATTTTATGTTTTAGCTCGATTTTAGTACGGTAGAGCTTCACGGACTAAAATATTATAATTCTCTTAAGTTCTTTTAAAATTTTGATTAGGATATATTTTTAAAGTCATGATTTAGCATTAGTTTAAGTTTAAATCATTTGGATTTACGGATCAAAAGTTTCATATGTTTTTGGATTTAAAATAGTGATGTTTTTGCACTGTTCATGGGGCTAAAATTTCTGTAGCACTGAGATTTTTCGGAATTTTAGGTTTTTTATCTTCATAACTTCTGTAATACCACTAAATTTCAAAGAAAGAGTAAAAGCGAAGAGGTTGCCGTCAGACCAATCGACTTTTAGAGTGTCGATTTAGTAACGCTCGTAGAGGTTCTCAGACCATCTAAGGACAGTCGGCACTGTCTAGAGAGCCGGGTAGCGCTCTCAGAGGTTGCTAGACCGCCCAGGGATAGTCGGCACCATCTCGCGACATGGGTTCTCGTCATTCGGCAGAAATCTTATGCTTACCTTTTACCGACTTACCCGTTGCAGTAGAAACCCCAAAACCAACAAAACACCTTGGACCAAAATGCCCTTGGGTAGTCAGGTATATGGGAGAGGAATGGGAGGGCCTTCACAAATGCAAAGGGCAGCCCCTAACCGTGCTCTTATAAGCTAGCACCATGCAGCCAAGCCCACATTTCCCACCTCATTTCCTCAACCAAGGTAAGAGCCAAACCAGTGGAAGCCACTCCCCATTCCTTTCACTGTCAAGGCCGAGAGCCAACCCCAAGACCCGAGCACATCCGCACCACCAAAGACCACCACAGGGACGAGGTGAGGAAGAGGAAGCTCGAAGGAGAGCAAGGGCGGCGACAGTAGGACGACGCCGTCGACAACAACCCAGGGAAGTCCACGATCGCCAGGAACCCGAGCCAAGTGAGGTTGGCCTCCCCAACCATGCGTATTGTAGAGTAGTAGCATGCAGACGTATAGGCAAAAGCTCATGCATGTAGTAAGTAGGGGAAGAGTGCACTGCCTTGACCGTAGGGGTGGCCGGCCGGCGAGCTTGGCTCCATTGGGGGCGAGGCAGAGTACCATTGAGCCGAAGCTGGGATGACAGTCGACGGTGGCGGGTGGTGGCGCAGTTGACCGAGAGGGAGGCGCAGGGTGGCCATGGCCGGAGCCGAGGATGGCGGCCACTGGCCGTGCCGACCGGGCGGAGGCGCCTAGCGCCCCACCGCGCGCGCACGCAAGGAGAGGTGGATCCGGTCTGGACTGGCCGGATCCGAGGCGAGGAAGGGGGTGAGCAGCGAGGCGGGGACGGCGGTGGAGCCACCGTCGGTGGGCTACGGGCCGGCGACGCCGAGCTTGGCCGCACTCCGCCGCGCCGCCGGAGGTGTGCCCGAGAGCAGCACATGCGCGCGCACGCGCGCGCGAGAGAGAGAGAGAGAGAGAGAGAGAGAGAGAGAGAGAGAGAGAGAGAGAGAGTGAGGCGGGGAGGAGAAGGAGGAGCCACGAGGCGCGCCGCGCCGCCGCCGGCCCTTGCGCCAGCGCCCGAGCGGAATCGGTGAGCAAGCAGGCCATTCGGCCGGTTAGAGTAGGAAGGGAGAGAAATGGCATGGAGAGGTTAGGGCCATTTGGCCGAACCAGATAAGGAAAAAATAGAGAAAAAGAAGAAAAAGAGAGAAGAGAAAGAAAGGAAAGAAAAGAGGAGAAAAGAAAGAAAAAAATAGGGGGTTGGTACCTGCGGGTCCTTAACCCCGTGCATTCTATGCTCGAGTCGAGTCAAGCATGTAGGATTGTCGTTGTTCACTTAAGTCCTGGTTTTGATTCAATGCATTGAGTCGGGTTGACATGTGCACAGGTGGAGGTCCTGGGTCGGAGCCGTCCACGCATCGTCCCCGAGGCTAACCAGGCAAGTGCATGTTAGAATAGTGGATTGTGGTGGATGATTGATTTTTCATGTCTTCTGAGCCATGTTCTACAATACATATGATTTCGTGCTAATCGTACTTTGATGGGTGTTGCTTATGATTAAGTGCCAACAGTGACATCATGTTGCATTATGCATTGCACTCATACACAGACAACAGGACCTGCTTCAGTAGGTACTCCACGGGAGTGGAGCTTGGATCCCCGTATAAAAGAGGACGGGGATTGAGTGGTTTATCGACGGGTGAACACTCCGCTATACTGGTATAAGCTACAGTTACAGACGCATTGCATGAAAACAGAACAGAACAGATGTATTGCATTGCTTAAAAATGATGATAGTGAAACAATTACAGAGTTACCGATGTACAGTTCATATAAATGGGAAGTGATAACAGTAAAATAGTTCCAGAGATAGTGATGTGCAGTTCACAGGAATGGGAAGTGAAAACAGTAAAATAGTTACAAAGATAGTGGTGTGCAGTTCATAGAAAAATGGGAAGTGATAACCGTAAAAAAGTATAGAGGTAATGTTGTACAGTTTACAGAAATGGGAATCGTTAAAGTGGGGGTGTTAATGCCACTGTTCTATTATGTACTTGCTGAGTCGGTAGACTCACCCTTGCTTTGTTGATGTTTTTATGTGACCGTTGAGGACGACAAGCACGGACGGGAGTAGCACATGAATAACTGGCACGAATCAGCAACACTCTTTGTATCACCTTTTGTTAGTGTATTTTAGCCTTTACTAGACTAGAGTAATCGCTAAAAAGCAATGGTGTATCTGAACACAGCAATATGAATAAACTTAGTGTTGGCTTAAATTCTTCTAGTGTTGATGAAATGGTATGAGTATGCAGTGGTGGTAACATTCTGGCCCAGAGGGTGGGCGGGGTGTTACAACTTCTCATAGTTATTGGAGTGAAGAATTGATGAATACTTGATGAAAAATTATTTAAAGGCATTATTCATCCTCTTTGTTACCATATCGATCCTACAGTATAATAGATCTACATATATTGCTGCTAGAAGAAAAGTGTTCGAAAATTTTACTCGTTTTCAATTATGAAAAATTAACTAACTAGCTAAATAGTGTTGGGTGGTTCACTGATGCATAAAGTTGGAAAATCCTTGTTTGTCAACTCAAATAGCACACCAAGCATGCATGTGATTACCTTGATGATCGAAAGCGTGCGTGAGTAGAGCAAACCATAACTGCTTCAGAAATCGGACTACGATTTCTTATTCCTTCATGCAACACATATATTGTGCAGTAGTATATATTTAGAAGCAACTGTTGGTAATATCAAATACTATATAACTAGTTAGTCAACCACACAACCCAAGCAGCTGCAGCTAGCTTCTTCTCCGTTCGATCCCGGTGCATGCTTAAATCAGAAGAAGGCCCGGAGCGCCGCCTGCGCAAGGCGACCTGCAGCCATGGCCGCCACGGGGAAGCGGCGGCGGTGGAAGGAGAGCAGCACGAGCGCCACGGACGCCGTCCACAGGAGGAAACCGATGACGACGTGACTGTCAGCGGCCCGAGGTACGGCGGCGCGGAGGAGGAAGAAGGTGCCGAGCATCATGTACGCGGCAGCGTGGAAGTGGAGCCGCCGCTCCAGACGGCGGTCGGCGGCTGGGACGTCCCCGGCGTCGACCGGCGCGTTGTTGTCGTTGAGGAATGGCGCTGGAGGAGCTGCCATCGGGGGATATATCGGTGGAGTACGTGCCGTACGTGCGCGCGGAGCAACCTACTTAGCTGCGGCACAAGGCTTGCCTAGCTAGCTAGCAACTGTGATAACTATGATAAACACACATTCAATTCAGCTAGCTAGCAACTCTTATCTATATATAGAGAGAGAAAGGCATGGGGTGTACAAGTGAAGAAACCGGTTTTGAACAAACCTATTGCATCCTCCAATACGAGCTTAGTAATTGAAGGACGGGTCGCGATATTAGTAATTACGTGGTGAATTAACAAAGGACTAGGAGATAGTATCATGTAATAATGTGGTGAATTAACAAAGGACTGGCCGCGATATCCTCCTGACAACTTTTATGTACACACACAACCTGGTAAAGGTGCTGCACAAGAACATGCTTCCGTGTCCAATCACGAAACTCGACGTTGCAAAGTCTTTTGATATGGTCATCAAATCGTGAAGGGTCAACCACATCATAATCTCGGCCCACTCAAAGTAAAAGCCGTCTTTTTCCACCACTTGCAACAAACGGATCATTCCGGCCGAGACGTACGTACTTAACTGGGATGATACATCGTGAATGTCAGTATATTTTATCACATAAAATATAAAATTGATATGAAAAAGAGAGACAAAACAAGAAGAATTAGATCGTCTCTAATGTAGTAGTCGACTGTAACATAATAAATAAGACATATTGTATCATAAAAAAACTGTCTATAGAGACTTAAAAAATAACATATTATATAAGCTGTCTTTAGTATCGTCTATAGAAAACATAAAAAATATTATAGACAATAGTTATCTGTACTATTATACACACCTTTGCTAGTTATTCCTCAGCTTAAATTTTTTTCGTACGCAATTGCTTGCTAGCTCCATCGCATCCAGTTCAACCACGGGTTGCATGGAAGCTTCCGCAATGGGTCCTCTCTTCTCCGTCACCTATCGATCTGTCTATTTATAGGTACCCGCAGGAAATCTGACGAGATAATTAGTCGCAGCATTTTTGTGGTCGAAACACAAGTCCCAAATCACCTTCTCAATATAACTTACACAAATTTTAAAACAAAAAAAAAAGTAATCACTATTTATCTTTGTTCATGTTTAATATTTGTGTTTCACTAATTCTTCACTCTAATATCTATGAGAAGCTATGAAGATCAAGAACTTAAAATTCTAAAAAATCTTAGTGTAATAGTAATTATTAGACTAATAAATCACAACTAAAAATTATAATCCGTAGCTTAAAACAACAGACATGTTGTCGTCTGCTCAATCAGATGGATTATCGGAGTCCAAGGAACGAATATGACATTCTTGATCCGATCAAATGTCGGAGTCCATGGAACGAGTATTACACTAATTAATCGAGCAAGTGTTGGATGCATCATGCATGCAGGCATGGTCATAACGTAGTAAGCGGAGTACACTACAAATTAAAAGTAGTAGCTACAAACACAACAACCATACATGGCGTATATACATGGTCATATATATATACGCAGAAGCGAAGCTAAGCCTCAGACTGTCAAGCCAATGGCCCGAGATTCAGCTAAAAAACCCTTATATTTTACTGTAGCTATTAATAGTAAATATCTTGATATTTTTTTTCTTACAGTGGACTCTTATGGCTGAAAAACACTGTAGCTAACTGAAAAAACACTGTAGCTGACAGAGACTTATTTAGCATAATTAAATTTAAAAATATAAAAAATATGTTAGCTCATTACGTATAATACAAACACATACGGGAAAAAAAACCGGCAAAAAAGATCAACAAAAAGCCAAAAGTTCAGAAAAAGACGAAATTTATGAATAGTGAAAAATAAACCGAAAATCAGAAGCTGAAGCCCAAATGATCACACTCTATGGCTGTTCGAACCCGGGCTATACGGGTTGGATCAAACCGTTTTGTGCAGCATGGAAGGAAGTGGAACATGCATGCAATGGATGGAGGACAGTTTAAAAATGGATGTATTCAGGCTTCCGTAGCTTTAAACGGGTTGACAGCGGGTCGACGCAACCGTTTTTGAACAACCCTATTGCATCCTCCAATACGAGCTAATAAGTAATTGAAGGACAAAGCTAATTACATGAATAATCATCAATAGCGACGGTAGGTACGCTTGAAGGCCCGTTCCAAACAAAATACTCCTTAGAACACGTTGATTTTTTAATACGACTTTTTCTCTCTCTTTTTTCTCTTTTTATTTTATATTCTTCATGAAGATATAATGATATTTATTATTTTATTATTTCTATTTATTTGTTTTTAATTAAATATCTCAGAAAAAAAACTAACAAACACTACGATGCTATTTTAATAAAAAATTAAAAACCACTACAATTTCAAGCAAAGTAAATTTGTCGTGGAGACAATATTATCAGCTAGTTTTACCATATCAATGGCCGCACGAGAGAGACATCGTCAAATTAAAGTAGCTGCGGTGGCAATTGAAACTTTAAGCAGCATATGTGGATGCATGGATGAAGAGATCATCGTCAAATTAAAGGTAGCTCGACCGTGCTGCTGGATATATTCCCGTGATTGTTATCATGTTAGGTTGAGTGGCAGTTGTGTCTTGACTTTGAGGCTTTGGATCCGAGTGCTGTGCTCATTCTGCCTTTTCTAAGTTTTCAGCTTATTTTATATTATAGTAATTTTTTATACTATAGCTACCGGTAGTTTTCTCAGTATAATTAAATTAAAAAAATATATATCATCACAGACAATACAAAGAAATAAGAAAAAAAGAAAATACAAAAAGCCTCCAAAAATAAAGAAAAAAAAACGACGAAATTAAGAAACTAGAAGTTAAAGTTGAAGCTCCTACGAGCACGACCAAGAATGTTGAAACTTCTAAAATTCTCAACTAAAAAGAGATGTAACTTTAAATACATTTTGTTTAAGATCTCAGGAATATATTTCATCAAAAGATCATATGGATTTTTGTCAAAATTCTAACCTTTCCTAAAGAGAAGTAAAATAATACTAAAACTAGACAAACTCTAAAATCTTGGAATATGACTTGCTCGTAAATAGAGGATAGCCAGGATGGCTCTAGATGGATTCTCACATGTCACAGCAAGCTATTTCTCTCAAAGATTAGAAGCAAAAATCATGGGATCAAGAAATCTCAAGACAAGGTCAAATCCAAATAAAATCAGATAACTTCGAAATCTTGCAAAACCTGATATCTAGATAGATGAAATTTGATCTTCATAAGTCATCTCCATCACTTACACATCATTAGCACATAGAAAAATCAAAAATAAAATAGCAGAGATCAAAACCAATAAGAACAAGAGCAAATTAACCACTACAAAGATATCATGAGTGATGAACAAAGTTAATCTATTGTTACTTAAATATGAATATTTTATTACCACTCCATATGGAGGATAAGAGAGTACGCCACATCACTCACTTTTCTCCAACTCTAGTCCCTAGAACACAAGGGTGGCATGGTTTGATAGTTAGCTTGTAAGCTTCTATTCCTAACCCGTTAAGAGCATTTTCATATTGGCTTTTGGTTTTGACTTATAAATAGTAACAGCGTATAGAGAAACTTATAGAGAGACACTCACGTGCAATTTTTACCGATATAAATGAAGTCAC
The DNA here is from genome assembly GCA_036346575.1 of Dendrocalamus sinicus. NCBI lineage: Eukaryota > Viridiplantae > Streptophyta > Magnoliopsida > Poales > Poaceae > Dendrocalamus > Dendrocalamus sinicus. The sequence goes on along the minus strand of JAYEVI010000181.1, from coordinate 994,270 downwards.
TACAGTGTGTACTACAATCAACTAATAGACCCTGCCTTGAAAAGACACCCTATTTGAAAATTAGATACTATATAAAAGCTATTTACTGTAGAAAATCAGTTTTTAGAAGTCAATACAAATAGGGCCTAAATAGATGAGGTAACCACACATCTAACATAATGGATACTATCTATTAGCACATTTGAGGAAAACCCGTTAACCGCCACAACACAAGTTTTACATACTTACGCACATTTTTTGATGAGGACATCAAACTTAAGGATGCAACCACTACTTCGCCCTGTGGCACTGCATCCTCTACTTCAACAACATCCTCTCCAATAGGACTTTCGGCTGATGCAAGACCATATTACCCAATTGGATCGAGCTACGTCTACATGCCATGGTGCTACGTCTACATACCATGGTATTATGTCTACAAGCCATGGTGCTACTACATGTGCCAAGCTGGATACGTTTTGGTCAGATCAGTTCGGAATCAGCCTGACAGCATCAATTTCAAATGGGCATAACTTTCACATACAGAGTCCGTTGGAGGTCCACGAGTACTTGATTGAAAGCTTATTTCCTCCTCTTTCCAACGGATCCAGCCTCATCATCAAATTCCTTCTGGACTGATCGCAATCATCAAAAGAAGACGTCAGATCACTTGTTTGGGCCAATCTGGGCCTTGTAATCATCTTGAACTTGGCCCATCGCCGGCGGCCCACGGAGGGCGTATTACTGTTCATGTGAACAGTAAACCGTGACTTTAGTCCCACCCGCTGGTTTTATTAGATGTGTAGCTCCTCATCCCTATTTAAGGAGGTCGCACCTCTAGTTTTCTTGGATTTTGTTTAGTTAAAGTTAGCCTTGTTGCAACCGTGTATTGGCTTGTGTCGATTAGACCAACCATAATACCGCTTCAGAATCCCAACTCAATTCAATATTTCAATTCCTATTTGCAATTTCAGATTGCTTTATCTTTTCTTGCGTGCTTCTTGGTGTATGCGAGAATCGACCCTCGTGGTCGGTCATCCGGTATTCGTACGGGTTGATAACGACTTGTCGAGCGGTTCAGCGATTGCGTGACTTGAGCCTTGCGTGTTCGTAGCGGGATCGTGAGAGTTGGCGGCGCCTACGAACTTATCGTTCTCATCGAAAGATCGGGCCAACAATCGGACCTTTGGGTACATCAGGTGGTATCAGAGCTACAGTTCATCAGTGAGAATTTTTCTTTCCTACAGTCCAAATAGCCAAAATTAAACAAAAAGAGTTAATTTCCGCTGTCCAAACCCCATTGTGCCTTTCAATCTGTTAGTTTTGGTTTGCTAAATTGAATTTGTGTCCGTTTTAGCTTTGTCTAGTTGCTGGTCATATCTTTGTTCCATTAAAAATCCAAACAAAAAAAAATTCCCCACCCCAAACCCTAATTCCAATTCGGCTGATTTTTCCTTCCTCTGCAGCCACCACCAAAAACGCCATAACTTGTGATTCCGAGATTATTTTTGAGTGAGACCACCTCCATTAGATTCAAAACTTCATTATCCATCTATCTGTAAAATTTCACGCCATTCCAGCAAGGAAGTTAAGAGATATCTGCGGTGCAAGTTGACCTAAAATTCCAGATTGAATCTGCAACAGTTGGCACTTGTGAATTTTGTGCGAATTTTTCGGTCGGTTTCCAGAACTTGGCCCCAAAACAAAAGTTGTAGAAAAAGCCGTCAGGAAACAGAGAAAAAAAATCATTGAAAAAAAGGCAACTGACAAAAAGTTACGGCTAAAATACCGACGTGCTGTCCAGTGAACAGAAATCTCCAGTTTTCAAGTTTTGGGTCAATCCTTGTGCTCTTCAATTCTAGATTGCATTCAATTGAATTATCTTGTATTTACCACTCCTATACATTACCATACACATATTTTAGCCTTCTTCTATCCTTGGTTGATCAGCAACATAGGCTAAGTGCTAGATACGAACTATAATTCAATTATGTGCAATTTCTGAAATTAATTGATTGTTTTCCTTTGCTACAAAATACATAGCATATCTAAGCTCCACTTCCTACTAACTCAGCAGGTGCCGTCCCTGTAATCGTTGGTCGATCGCAAGTGAGAGTATCACGAACCACCACCGGTTGTACCACTTCTTTCTTTGCATTGGTAAGAACTTGTAAGAATTGGGTATAAGCTTGAGTGTGAGTGACTTGTGAAACTCCAAAACCTAGTAGTTCATAGGGACATATATCTGTGATCTGTTCTTTGTTTTCTACTAACAATGGCGGGTTCGGGATCACAAGGGGAATAGCAGCCCCATGTTGAGGAAGATGCACCTCTCACGCCTGCACGAAAGACATCATGCAACGCTTTTCACGCTTGTTGAGTCAACATTGGAGCGTATTGAGCGAGTTCTAGATCGCACCAATAACGATCTTGCTGCGATTGCTACACGTGTGGAGCAGCTGAAAACTCCCCCTCTGCTGCCCTTTGCTATTGGCGTTGCACAACCTTGCCTTAATCCATCTGTTGCTCGCTCTCGCTCTTGGGCGATGAGGTGGAAGAAGAAGAAATGAACAACTACACTGCTGATACGAAACAGATGGAATCAATGTTCACAATGATCGCAACCATCGTCGGCTTCATCACAATCGTCAAGGTATGGGACGACATCAACATGAGGTACGTGACCATAATGATGCAGTTGGTAAAATTAAATTCACGATGCCATCTTTTGCTGGAAAATATGATCCCGATGCTTATCTCACATGGGAGCTTACAGTAGAACAAAAATTTGCTTGTCATGAATTCCCTGAAGATAAAAGTTAGGGCTGCTACTAGTGAGTTTTCTGATTTCGCATCTATTTGGTGGAGTGAATATGGTCGTACTCATCAGGACATACCTAGGACATGGAATGCTTTGAAGAGAGCAATGAGACATAGATTTGTACCTTCATATTATTCACGTGATTTGCTTAATAAAATACAACGCTTAAGACAAGGTAGTAGTTCCGTAGAGGATTATTATCAAGCATTGCAAACTGGTTTATTGCGTTGTGGTTTAGATGAATCGACCCTCGTGGTCAGGTCATCCGGGTATTCGTGCACGGTTGATAACGACTTGTCGAGCAGTTCAGCGATTGCGTGACTTCGAGCCTTGCGTGTTCGTAGCCAGGATCGTGAGAGTTGAGCGACGCCTACCGAACTTATCGTTCTCATCGAAAGATCGGGCCAACAATCAGACCTTCGGGTACATCATTTTTCAAAACACATGAGTCTGAATCTGCTAAGTCAAGAGCTTTTAATTCACTTGATCTTTTCATCATATCCTTGACCTAAATTACTCTCCCAAGCATCGTGGTTTTGATCCACATGATTTTTGGTATTTGGTCACCTTACTAAAATACGCTTCCTTGACCTGGTCACTTCTTTAGCCAGCAAGCAATCATCATGCTTACCACGTATAGACGCACCAATAGCCTGACTCGTATCAACAAATCTTTCCTGTTCCAGTTTCACCAGACCACGTCTCACTTGGATCGATCAAGTTACATGGTGCAACCCGTCGCTTGAGTTTTCCTTCAATATTTTTCATATTTCTTATGTCATACTTGAGTTTAGTCATCTCACCCGGTATTCTTGACCGTTCTAGACTTCAATTCCTCCATGAGCATAGCCCACATCCTCTAGTTCAGAGTATATGTACATATGCGCAACAAAAGGAAGAGAAGCCCAGACCACTCTACATGGAGGAAGAAATAAGAGTACATGTACATATGCACAACAAAAAGAAGAGAAGCCCAGACCACGCTACATGGAGGAAGACGCTGGCTTTACCAGTCCAAGAGACAAAAGACTATTCACAACACAATCGAGCCTAAGCCTACAGCCTGCAGTCCAGTGATCAAATGAAGCGGGTATATCTGGGAATTGCGCTGTGCGCATTAGCAGGAAAGGTGGGGGAGTTGAAATTGCCGAGATCAAGCTCACCAGGAAATCCTCAATAACGACCAACCTTGTACTTTCCAGATCTAGCATTTGATTTGAGCTTCAAGAAAGACCAACTTTGCCGCAATCAGCACTGGTTTCTGCCAATGTGGCGCAGAAACCCTGATGTGTATCATCGTATCATGCTCTCTGAACCAAACCCAAATGTTTGAACTTTGAAATGGCAAAGCTCCATCATGGAAACCTGATGTAATTGTGCACTAATGATTTGGCCGGGATCACAATGGTCTTGCCGAGCACAAACAGCACAAGAGTTAACTCGAGCATCAGAATCGTGTTGAGGAATGTCCGGTCGACAATCCAGCCGAATATCGTGATGCCACCCGGGTTGGCTAGCAGATACAGCACTGCAGTGCAACAGAGAAGAAACAAAGCATGAGCACACTAGGAAGGAAAATAAAATATGATGTATGTACTGCTAGCATAAAAGCAAAGCCGTATAAGGTGAAATATATGCATCGAATTTTTCATGCTATCACATTGAATAAAGATTAAGCGATGCAGACTTAAAGGAAGCTTTAGATTACTAACCAAGTGATTCTCTCTTGTGGTATGAAGACATGTAAGATGCCAATTGAGCTGTGCTACGAGAATTGCCTTGCACTGAGCCACCCTCCAGAGACTCTAAGTCGATTTCCGAAAAATCTCTCAAGAACAGATGTGCTAGAAAGGGCACAAGGTTCCCAGAACTGTTTGGGGTGCTTACATAAGTAGAATCACTAGAGCATGTTACCAAAGCATGCCATCGACTAGCTAATGAAGCAATATTTTGAGCTCTGTGAGAAATTTTAGCAGCTGCATGTAAACAAAGGACGAGACCGACAACTTGAACAACTGAAGACACCTGCAGCGTACAAGAAATATGTTTATGATCTGATTTTTTGACACTGTATGCAGAAGGGGAAGTTTATGTCATTTTCGGAATAAACAAGCATATAATACTCACAGCTATATCACCACCATTGGTGAAATTGATTGCCCCACTATATGCTGTTGTTTTGAAAAGAATGGCAAACTGGCTTGCTGTAACAGAAAAGAAGAGCAGCAAAAGGAACATGCGGAACCTGTGACTGATTTTGTAGAGGTTATGGCGGAGCTGCAGGTGCTCTTTCAAATAGACTAAAGGATCTGCATCTTGCTCTAGAATTTTGCCGTAGTCATCAAAGTGAATGACTTGTAGGTTACAAACCAAGTTGAAAAGCATGCAGGAGGATAATATAATTGTCGTCAAATACATCCATGACATGATCGAAGCAAATAAAACAACACATGATCTCCAAATTGACTCGTGGAAGATGTGGGCAAAACGGAATATTTCTCGGGTAACCTTCACAGCAAAGCATGGTAATATCCACCACAAAATTGTGCGGAAGAAGTCCTGTCATAGAGGTTTTGCAAAATTTGTCAACACAAAGTTAGAATACCAAAATTCTTTAGCATGATGCATAATGAATGTATGATCTACGATGGTTGCCATTCTAAACATTTTTTTTCTAATTTAAATTTCCACTAAAAATTAAGCATGAGGTAACTCAGGAAAGACAAAAGCAATTCAGTCAGCCAGACAGCCACAGACCTAGGTAGGATAGAGCTTGCTTTTTTAGAAAGAACAAACTTTGGCATGCATACATTTCTTAACCAAATATTGTTGTAGATTAGGCTGTTAGATCGAACCCTAGCCCTATGCCTAGGTCCAACCGGGTTTACTCCCCGGGCCACAGGTCCAAACGGACTGAACACGACTAAACCCATAGGCTACTATATGTATACCCTAAAGCAACAACTTTATAAGTGGTATTGGGTATTCTCTCTTAAAAAAATTAGTCCAATGGGTAAGGGCACCCTCACACTTAAAGTTGTGCTTTTTTCTTCCCACAACTGATGTAGGACTATTCCTAACATTCTCCCCCTCACACATCGGAAGTGCACTCCTGCCCCGATAACCATGAAGTTCAAGTAGATATTAGGCGTCTGGGTTCTGATACCAATTGTTAGATCGGATCCTGACAGTATACTTAAGTCCAACTGAGTTTACTCTCTGGGCCACAGATTCAAACAGGCTGAACACAACTAAACCCACGGGCTACCGTATGCATATCCTAAAGCAGCAACCTTATAAGTGGTATTAAACCTTCTCCCTCCCAAAAAACCAGTCTAATAGGTGAGATCACTCTCACACTTATAAGTTGTACTTTTTTCTTCTCATAACCGATGTGAAACTATTTCTAACATAGGCTAGAACTTGCATCCTATCATCAGTAACACATCAAACGGGTCTCCATGCTTCGATCATTGCCTTCCATTAGAATTGGTTAAAAAAACTGACGAACAACTGCAAGTGTGTCTTCCAGAGCACAAATCTAATCATGCATCCCCGTGTAAACAAACACAAACAGACATGCCGGCACAAGCACAGAGTATCTGGCCCTGATCAACTCGGCTTCGGCTTCTGGTTTCTGGCTTATTTTTCACTATTCACAAGTTTCGTCTTTTAGAACTTTTGGCTTTTTGTTGAGCTTTTTGCGGTTCTTTTTCCGTATTTGTTTGTATTATACGTAATGGGCTAACATATTTTTTATTTTTAAATTTTTAAATTTAATTATGCTAAATAAGTCTCTGTCACTCTGATGCTTTTTCACCAACTCTGATGTTTTCAGCTATAAGCCACGAGCTTTTCAGCCGAACCGATCACCACCTCTATCACACACGGACACACCCATCACCTCCATTCACATGCATATATAACTGACAGGATCGATCACCTCAATTCGCCCTTAAGGACAAACCCATGAATCCAAGGTTCCATAGATTTTTTTTAAAAAAAAAGATCCAGGCAAGAGGTTTCAGACTTTCAGTAGTCGGCAGCTAGTGACCGTAATGTGCACCCCTCCTAAATGTAAGCACAAAAAAATAATACAAAAATAGCCTCAAAATTCTCCATGTCTCCTCCTTACTTGCACAATGCAAAGCAATCAGAGACACCTGAAATCACTAATTCCTCATCCAATTTCACAGGCTGCACTAAATTTGGACAAAATGGTTTGTAGTTGCATTTTAATCTAGTCATCTAGTAGTAGTAACTAACCGAGAAACTGTGCTGACTAAAGCAACCATTTTGAGCAGCTACTCGCTATCAATTCGAATCAAATTTCACATTTAGAGCTAAATTACGAGAAATCCACGCGGGATTACGTCGATTAGAGGCCGGAGGCACATCACCTGGATCTTGGCGACGTACTCCTTCTGGAAGCGGATCCGCATGCCGAGCTCCGGGTCGACGAAGAGGAACTTGCGGAGGCCGTGCATGGCCATCTTCCTCGACACACAGGCGAGCGCCACGGCGGCCGCCGCCGCCTGCGACAGCAGCACGCACACCTCGAACTCGTCGCAGCCCCTCCCGCGGCCGCGGCACGGGGAGAGCACCGCGGCCACCGCCGGCAGCGCGAGGCCCACTACCGCGAGAGCGGACGCCGCGGCGGCCACCCCGAGGGGCGTGTACGCCGCCATCCCCGCCACCGCGAGGAACGCCTCGAGCCGCCGGAGCCACCGTGCGAGCGGCGCGTCGGCGTCGTCGGGCTGCAGCAGTGGCCTAGAAATCGCCGTATGGTTCTCCGCCGGAGACGGAAATGGCGGCGGTCGAAAAGGTGGAGGAGGCGGCGGCGGAACTCCGGCGAGGCGGTCGCCGGAGGAGGCCATGAGGGCGGAGAGGTAGGGGCACAGGTGTAAATAAACGGCGGGTGGGCAGCTGCAGACGAGGAAGTGAGTCCTTTTATGCTCGCCGTCCCGCGGGTCCCACATACTATGGGGCCCACATGTCAGCGGGCTCGGGGTGGCGTGGTGACGGGGCGAAGGGATCTGTGCTTGGAGTATTTGTGGCGCGATCGCAGGTGGGTATCGGTGACGTGGCGGTGCGATTTGAGTGGAAGCATGTGTAATAGAGGAGGCCATTGCTATTAGACGGTGCGCTGCAATATTTATTGTTTATATATGTAACGTGTCGGTCATTTATACAGTAAAAAATAGTTTGTTTTGCAATATTTTTTCTTGCAGGCATGTGGTAATCAGTGGCGAATCCACCGGGTAGGCTTCATCAGGTTGAAGCCTACCCTCCACCAGTTGACCGACACCCCCCTCCTGGGCTCCTGGCTCCCCCGGCGCCGGCGCTACTAGCTCGCTGTAGTGAGTCTGCGGCTGCGAACTGCAAACAAGAAATCAAGAACCGAAGAAGCAAGGTCGAAGCAGCCAACGACAATGAGATCTGGAGGCGGGGAGCCGAGGAGGTGCCGAGTGTCGACGCCCGACGACGACGAGATCTGGAGGGGGGAGGCCGGAGGCTGAGGCGGGGAGGCGCTGAGGCGTGGAGCCAGGGAGGCGGGGGCACAGGGCCGCGCCATTTGAAGCCCGCGACGCCACGAACTGAGAACGGAGACCGAAGGCGGGGTCGCGTCGGGGTGCCGGGAAGGCTGGAAGCGGGGAGGGCCGGGTCGCCGGGAGGCTATAGACTGGAGGCCAGTGAGAGGCGAGCAAGGGCGGAGTCGACGGACACTCTACGGGCTGCGGCTGCGTGCGCTGGGAGGGATTAAGTGAAGGCGTGAAATGAATCGTGTGATTTGCGTGCTGAAGCTGCTGCTATTGACTCGGGTCACTCGACGAGTACAGTACTGTCCTGGATTCCTCCGTACGGCCGAACTATTTTGCACCACTCAAACTCATTGTATCATTCCTCAATTAATTGATTACTTGATTAGCAATTTATTAGAAAATAGAAATAGTGTTGTATTGTTGTATATACTCAATTAGCAATTAATTTATAGGTTTGTAATAATAGAGAAACGAGCTTTGCATAATTATTTGATGTACAGATTGTTACCTACCGGAACCATATTTACATGTTTTAAGGATTCACTTGTCATTAGCGAGGTACCTCTATTGTATCTCTCTTTTTTCTTGGCTTTTATTCATGTATGAAACTATGAATTTGATTACACAAGAATACAAAACTATGTTTCTTACAAATTAGTTTAGTCATTCGAGGTGTAGGGCCAACAATTCGAAGAAAAACTTATGATCTGATAGAAGAATGCATAATTTTTAGCCTACCCTTATTTTTCGTTCTAGATTCGCCACTGGTGGCAATCGGCAACAACAGTATGATATTAAGATTTTTATCAAATATTTTTATTGTATACATAATTAAGAAATATTACATATATAGCTAAGAAATATTGCATCGAAGCGTACGATAGGAATAATCTTATCATTCTTTATTTTTTTTATTATATATATAACGAAAAAATGTTGTATATAAGAGCGAGAAATGTTATATCGGAACGTATCATGTGCTCTTATTATTCTTTATTTTTTATTACATATATATTTAAGAAATATTGTATACATAACTTTAAAATTATGCAACTGTTCGACCTTTTTTATTCCTCCGTACGTATAAATAATAGCCTTTCCCGATAGAGGAGGCTAGAGGGGGGAGCCGACAGAGCATACGTGTGAAGGATGCCAGAAGGATCCTCATGGCTGCCTTTCGTGTGTAGCCTCCCTCAGTGCAGGGGTCGGGTGTGAAAGCAGGGCGTAGAATTTTGGCTTTATCTATTAATTTTTTACGCGTTTCATAGAAATTTTATACGAAACAACTCAACTTTGACAGGAATGCTCCACTTCTCCAGCTATTAGAATCCACAATAAAACTCAGGTGCGGTCTTTTCAATTGTAATTTATATTCTATGATTATGATTTTTGATTTTTGATTCTAATATAAGTGTTTATGTAAATGAATGGAAAGCCGATAAGACACTTTTTTATCTTTCATCACGTCATTGTTCTTTTCCCCTGCAGCACTGATCCTCCCATGACGACGAACGTACCAGGTATCGAGTTAAAACAGAGACGATTGATCACACACAAAGAGAAGCACATCCATCAGCATCAACACATGTTTGATTGGTTTTTGGCAAGTCGGTCGCGCATCCAGACGGTATATGGGTGACTACTCGAGAGACACCAAAAGTATCACTAGCCTACAGTTCAGGGCAAACATTCCTTAGTCATGCCGATGTATGATCTCGATGTTAGCTTACAAGCCATGATTCATTCCTCCTAGAAAGGAACATACATGGCTTTCAATGCATTGGGCAACTAGAGCCCGCTCGTTTCAGCTTCAATTTCTGATTTATTTTTCACTATTCATAAATTTTATTTTATTTTTCTTTTTTCTTTTTGCTTTTTTGCCGGTTCTTTTTTTCCGTATTTGTTTGCGTTATCCGATATGAACTAACATATTTTTTTTTCTATTTTTAATTTTTTTAATTTAATTACGCCAAATAAGTCACCTTCAGTTACAGTGAAATTTCAGCTAGCTGTAGTGTATTTTCAACCATAAACCACAGCTTTTCAGCCCAACCGAGTAAGGGCTATATCGTTTAGTCTCATCCATTCGTGCCCTGTGTCGCAGGCAAACCGTTCATGGATAGGATGATGGTACCCCTTGCGTTGCTTTGGAAATTCGTAGTATGCATTGATGCTATTTCAGCCAAGAATTTTTTAAAAAAAAAAACGTTATTGCACAGAACTATCTGACCGGAGAAGATCGGCTCTTTCTTATTTGCAAGTACCAAACGAAACTTGTTTGGCTGCTGATGAATTCTTCGCCATCAATTTAAGCAGCTAGGTTTTTTTCCCCCTGATGATGTGAGCTAATGCAATTTCTCAAGTATTTTGTCAGCTTTCCTAGTATGGTTGATCGTCCATGCAATAAACAAATACTACCCGTCGTACAAGCGAAAAGCTTAGCTATTGCACAGCACACTGACAAATAGGTTCATTGAATTGCACGGACCCATCTGTCAGTCGCTATTTTATCACTATTGTTCTAATTTCTACACAACAACGGCGCAGAGGGGTTAACAACTTACTTAAGGACAAGATGATAAGGCTGCCGGCAAAGTTTAAGCGAAAATGCCCGAGTCACCAGCATCCAGCGTGTCATCACCCAATAGCTGGGCTCGATCTGCATCAGAAGATCAAGAGAAATGTATCAAGAATTATTATTATTGGATCTGATGATTATTCTAGTAGGCAAACTAGTTCTTTCTTGGCATCAGGGCAAGTGAGAAAGGGCATGGGAAGAAAAGGGGCAATAATTGTTAGTTTCTGGAATTATATTAGTGGAGACTATTACTATTTCTAATAAATATGAAAATAATTGGACCAATATTGTCATGATTACTTAAAAAAAGAATTTAGTGGCAAATGTTTAACTCAATGTGAAGGCTTTGTGTGCATGAAAATGAAATTCTAAAACAGGGTATATAACATGGTGGGATATTGAAGCTTTTTTGCCCCAGGCAATATAACTAAGACAAAGCATGTTTGCTTAATCAATCAACTCTCACCAATGTAAAACAAAATATTGGTCTCAAGCAGACATATCAAACAAAATAGTAGAACAAATGATTCATGCTCAATAGCCATTAGCCCATGAGTTGAAGACAGCTAACTAACTCAACTGTTAAAGGTAACCACGGCAATACGACAACAATTTATGCGGCTTGTGGTTTATCTAGGTCAAACTGTGAAACCATCTGTTTCCATTCATAATTCTGATGTATAGTAGTCCTTTCACTGTTATTCCAAAAACAAAAAGGTTTCAACCATTGCCTTCCCTGAAAAAATTCTAATCTTTTGTTTTCAGAAAGTCGATAGTTGATTACGTTTATTGGGCAAGATTGTTTTAAAAGGTTATTCCAAACGTGAGAACCAAAACAAGACGACATTAAAATCAGGATACACGTAAACATACAAAACACGCAACGAGAAGAGCTACTGGGACCCCTAGATGTTCGAAAATGTGAATAGATAGGCATATAGTCCACAGAAGCCACATAAAATTTGAATAGATTCTTAACATCCTAGGAAGGACTTATGTCATGTTTCACTATATTTAGATCAGTAGTTTGAGAGTTAGTTTTTTTTATTAGATTGTATGCAGTGTTGTTCTATACTTCCCACGATAAGCAGTCCGATTGGCAAAGCAAGCAATCCGACCAATGCCAACAGTCACACCGCACCTAAGCCAACGTGGCAGTTAGACCGTACCTAAGCCAACGGTCACACCAGTTAGGGCAAGAACTCCGTTGCTGAGTTGTTTTAGTGAGCTTCTGAATTTATATTTCCGCTAGGTGTTGTTAATAATACTGTGCTTGAGTTACCCCATATATGTATACAGAACATTTATCAGAAGAAGCTGGATTGCTGTAGTGAAGGTGAAGCATTTGGCCCACTAAAACGCTAACAAAGAGCTGAAAGCACAGAAGATACTCGTTGGACTCCAACCTGAGCGGCTCGCTCGGTAGATACTCGTGGCAGTCAATTTGAGTTGACCACCACATGCCCGCCCTGTCATTCCTCATGAAATCAAGGGCGAGTCTACCCTCCAATACAACATATTCAGTAGTATCATCTTGAAGTTTTGCTTGTGGTTTGCTGGGTGTCGAGGGGCTAGGCTCATCAACGTTTTCTGACTCCCGGCACACGAAACTTAGGTACACCATTGGCCTCCCGTAAATGGCCACCTCGGGCTAGGAGGCAACTTGCATGTAATGTCTCCATGCTTAGTGCCATTCACCTTCATGAGCTACCACACGCCATTGGTGCATGTGATCCCCTCGATGGAAAGTTTCATCGCCATTTCCTCCGTGGCAAACTCCCTTCGGATGTAGCTTCGTAGCTCATGAATATTCATGACGCCGAGTCTCTCGGTCTGGAGCACCTTGTATTAGTATGTTGATAGGTTCAACCCATTGGGTCTAGCCCATACAAGAGCATCGTCGTAGACATTGTCAAGTGTTCCATGTCTGCAACTACCTGAAGCCAAACAACCAAATCTGCAGTAAGCATTACAACAAAAATGATAATATGCGTATAACTACATATGAATACTTCATTAATTACCGACTATTTGACTACCCATATGAAAAATTACCTGTATTTTCGGAGAAGCAATCAGCACTACTGCATCCTCCTACTGTGTCCTTAATGAGCTATGCACTTGCTTCTCAAAATAATTAGCTGCACACTCCTAATTTTGAGCGACGACCACGAGAATGAGCTTCTGCGATGAGCGACTGAGATGACCGATGACCAACTACGAGATGTTCATATTTATGGCTGAGCGCAAAGGGAACCCGGCGCACTCACGTCACAAATTAAGGACTCCTTGTTGATGCGCAACACTTTGGGCGAGGGGGACGTCATGGTAACACTGACAAATGTGGAGACGAGGGTGGACGACATAGACAAAACGACAGTAGTGCGGATGAGGGAGCGCGCGAGGCGGGACGACACAAGCAGAGTGACAATTGTGTTAAGGACGTAGTGGAAAAGAAAAGATAGTAGCAACTGGCCAACATATGTGCGAAGGACAGAGGTCACACACTTCAAAGGTGCATGGGCATCGCATATCGCTAATTATGATAAAATTATCACGAATTAACATGATAAATTTGGAGCACATAAAATTTCCAAAAAATATACAATTATGACAACTATGTTGGGAGGTTCCAAATAAAATTTTATAATTTTTTGAGCTCGCTTGCTATATGTAACAATTCCTACAAATATCAAAATCATACGATTTTTTGAGCAATATTCATATGGGATAAAATTGTAAAAAAATTAGACAATAACCATAACTATGTTGGGAGGCTTTAAATAAAATTTTGTAATTTTTAGAGCTTGTTTGCTATATATAAAAACTTGTACAAATATCATAATTGTATAAATTTTTTAGCAACATTCACAATGGATAAAATTACCCAAAAATTATACTATAAAGTACATTATGTTAGGAGAATATACGTAAATTTTCATAATTTTGAGCTCATTTGATATATTTAAAAATTTAAACAAAAAAATATGGTAGATAATTAAGCCGACTAATTACCAGCTTAATTACCTGCTGTCCCCTCACCGGGCAGCAGGCTGCCTATTGTCCACTGGGGGCGGCAGGCGCCTGCCATCGGCGGCCTCACTGCTTTTTGCCTCGCCAGCGCCGCCGTCCGCTCACAGGACGACAGAAGTGATATTTTTACAAATACAATTCGTATACGGCTAGTTTTATAAATACGGTGCACAACAATATCAAATCCAGCTTTGTCTCTAGATTCTAGTATATGTAGAGAACATACACATGTGTACTGCATAGATTATCTATGTCTGTCTTGTACCCCTTGGAAAAAAATCTGTGTCTGCTTTGTTATACTTCTTACCACTCGTCTAAAGCCAAGGCCACCTCACAGATTCTAAGTGGGTTTTTTTGACAGTAACTTGTGCCTTTTAGTTTAAATTTTTGAATTCGGACTGTTCACAAAAGAGAGTACGAAGAGGGACACTCGTGCGTGATTTTGACTGATATAGATAAGTTCGGTATAATGTCTATTACAATTGACTTATAGACTCTGCCTTGAAAGAACATAACGTTTGAAAGCTAGTTACTGCAACATAAAACAAAAGCCATAGCCAAAAAAAACCTAGCATATAACTCCAACTGTCATGGGACCACAAGCCCATATACTTTAATACTTACAAGGCTCAAACCCAGTTGACCAAATATATTTTTTAAGGAAGACAATCCACCGAATAAAGAGAAATTTGATGATTTGCCCCACCTTTATTTGCAAACAACTCATTTGCCCCCACAGTTGATATCAATTGATTATTTGTCCCATCTTTGAATTTTCAGTTGATCATTTGTTCTCTTTGCATTTTCAAGCTATTTTCTGTTTTTATAATGCTAAATTACCATAGATCTGAAGCTTTCTGAATGAGATCTGATCGGAAGCTTTCTGAATGAGATCTGATCTCTACTTGTACTGGATAAGGATTCGGTCGGAGATTTTTTGAGCGGGATACAATCTCTACTCGTATTGGATGTGGATCCAGTTGAAGTCTCTATATAAATAGGCGCATTGGGCTATGGGTTGAGGTAGAGAGAAAAATACACACCCACTGAAACCCTAACTGCCTCCTTCTAAAAGCTCTGCTGTGCGTACTGGTGTTAGCACACTGGCGCACAGTGTTCCATCCTTAGACTATGGATTTTGGTAGAGACACTGCTATGACTACGGTGATGATCGCGACAATCAAAGGAGAAGATACGATTGACTCATAGAGATCAACTACAACTTAAGGACAATCACCTTCCGAGGACGTTAGATGATTGACTACTTCCACTATATGAACACACATTTCGTTGAACCAGGTTACTTCAAATCTTCTTTCGCTGCACTGTATGTCTAGTGGTAATAATCTATAATCTCTTACTTGCATGGTTTTTTGATTTATGCGGTAGAAATTTTAATTTGCGCAAGTACAACCTACTCGTCTTCCAACACACTTAGAGCTAATTTTTTTTTACTTGCGCATGACACTGGTAGTTTTAGTGTTTAATAACTCCTTTTCTTTTCTTTTTTACAAAGTAGATTTGTGATTTTCATTCCAGCTGCTGTAGAATCTCGAGGTAGCCTTGCTGTTTCATGGGCTCTGCACAATTTGAGTCGGAATTCACGTTTGCACAATCGACATGCATGCTTTTTTCGAGGAAGGCAGGATGCGCAGCTAGCGGCCTAACAAATCGTGGTAACTTGGGGCTTGGCCGGCTGAAAGCAACTTACACCAGTGGCACCCCCCGATTGCTTTGTTGACTTGACTCATCGAGCGCTCTCTTGCTTCCCAGGTGTACGTGACGTGAAACTATGTACAACTGGAGCCTGTTTGGATAGCGAGACATGAAACGTGATTGGAATTGAAATATAAGGTGAAATACATATCTCTCTCAATTTTTCGATTCAATGGTTAAATTTATCCTATCTCGTGCCCTAGTCCTATCGCACCCATCATTTTCCACTGTCCAAACGGGACACTGTTACTTGCTACCCTCACACAAGTTCATTGACAACGGAGAACGAGTACGAATTTATTTTTTATTTAGATAAAATTTGGTTTATCGAACTCCATGTTTGGGCCATGCACGACGTTGGACGACAGGGCGGGCAGCCGCACGCGCGCATACTTAATTCGAGGAGGCTAGAGCGTAGAGGAAGGCCTCGAGCGCGGCCCGAACGGGAAGCGCTGGTGCCGGCGGAAGGACGGCGGCGTTGAAAAGGAACGCCGCGGCGAGCATCATGTAGATCGCGGCGTAAAAGCGAAGGCGGCGGTCGATGCGGTAACCGGCAGCAGCTGCTGGGACCTCGCCGTAATCGAGGCCATGACGAGAAGAAGGTCGTGGAGGAAGAGCACGGCAGGAGCTGCCATTAATCTTTGGCCTGATCTCGGTACAGGGCAGTCGTACTAGAATATTAAGTTTCAATTAACTTATAGCTCAAATTTATGGCTATGCCTTTTGATTAAAATTGCAGTGTATTGATCGTTAGCTTTTTCTGAGAAAAATAAGAAAAAAATTAGAAAAAAACAGTTATATCGTGTTGGACAATGCAAAGGAATAAAAAAAGTCAAAAAAGTTATAAAAGCTAAAATAAACAAAAATTAGAAACCGATATGCTCTAAGTAGCTTGTAGCTTAAATAAACCAAAAGCAAAAAAAAGCTACAAGCTGAAGATATTTGGAACAGGGCCTAAATCTATCTTATGTGACAGATGTATATAGATCTGCTTATATTGGCTTTTGCTTCTAATTTCTAATTAGAGAAGTTATAAGCCAATATAAATATCCGACATCTTGAAGCGGCTTTTCCACTCCTCTCGCTCTCGTCTCGCTCTGAGGATAAGGTAGGGGACTCATCTCGCACCCCACTCCTTTCACTCCGTCTTACCCACACATCTTTCCCTCACTTCCCACTGCTCGTCCTTTCTTCTAAAAACTATTTCTTTTAGCTTGTATTCATTTTTAACCAAAAGTCATTAGCCATAGCCAAAGCCATCCGTGGTAGCCAATATGAACACTATACAGAGATGTAGGTCTAAATCTCTCCTCTTTTGTGGATAATTTTCAAAATTTATTTCATTTGCCATTCTCTCATCAGGCTTATGAACAGTTCTTAGAAGTTCAGCATTTGGTACAACATACTCAGTTATCTACAAAAGATCATATTTGGACTTACATTTGGAATTATGGACAGTACGTATTCGTCGGTAAAGGCTTACGAGTTCCTTATGTGTCATACTCAGCTTCCACCATATTATGGTTGGCTTTGGAAAAGCACTTGTCAACTAAGGCACAAGATTTTTTTTCTGGCTACTAATTAAAGACAGACTGAACACAAGAAATTTATTAACAAAAAAACTTCAGACTAGATGATTACAATTGTGTATTATGTGATCAACAGAACAAGGAGAACATATATCACCTTTTTTTGGAGCTGCTCGTTTGTACAACCATGCTAGGATTATATCTGTTCTTCAAGAACTCAAGGCATTTCGGTTTATGACTTCATCCTGGAACTGAGATTATAATTCTATCTGTATGGGCAATTTGGAAAACAAGGAATAATAGGATTTTCCAACAAATCATCCTAGATTTCGTAGGATAGAGGAATATTTTCAAGCATGAATTTACCATGGTTATCCATATGGCAAAAACTTTTTACAAATAATTCATCATGGATTGGTTCAAAGTCTGAACTGATTTTCCTTTTTTACGTTTGTTTGTTTTCTTTTGTAAATTTTACACGTAAACTTTGTTTGCTTTAATTAATTTCTTCAGTAGCATCCTTTCCTACTGTTCTTATTAAAAAAAGAGAGGCGAGTATGTCTTCCAAGCTCTAGACACACACAGTTGTCGACAAGAGGGAAGTTGCTGTGTACGAAACTACGAATTAATCAGGCGGTGTGGTAAAGAAAGATGGAACGTGGGAAACTTCTTGGTGGTTTCTTAATAACGTGCACGAATTAATCACTCACAATGTGGATGTGATGTTGGTCTTTTTTTTTTCAATTTTTCAGTTGTTTTTTAGTTCTAACTTTTTTTAATAATTATTATTTATTAAACTAATAAACTATAGATAAAAGCCATAATTTGTAACTCAAAAGAACGTCAGATGGAACATCGTAGTCCATGGAACGAATATGACATTCTCGATCCGATCGAACGTCGGAGACCATCGAACGAATATGATATTAATTAGCGCCTTGAAAAGGATCGAGCGAGTGATGGATGCATCATGCCTGCAGGCATGGTCATAACGTAGTAAGCGGAGTATACCACAAATTAGGAGTAGTAGCTACTAACACGACAATCTCTTCGGCTCCTGTACGAGTCCAGGTCGCATATCTACGGTGCACGGCACTGAAACGGACATGGTGCAATGAGCGTGCATATGTTAGGTGGATCACTGATGCATAAAGTAGGAAAATCCTTGATCGTCGACACAAATAGCACACCAAGCATATATATATATATATATATATATATATATATATATATATATATATATATATATATATATATATATATATATATATATATATATATATATATATATATATATATCACTTTAGGTATACTCATATACTAATTATAAGATACTCCAATGTGAACCACATGAAAAAAATTGCAAAGGAATCCATAGTTTTTAGCGTACTTTGTAAATACCTTCATATACGTATATAAAAAGGAGTATGTCTAAAAAATATACATACCACCTCTAAAAAATTGTACATACCACCTAGATGGTCTTAAATACTCGTATACTACATATACATACTCTCCGTTACGCGAGATACTCCTTATGTTATGAGATACAACATAGGGAGTAATTACACCTGGGAGTAGAAAAGAGGTTTCCTATATATATGGTGCATTACGTAATTTTCCTATATATATATATATATGTGTGTGTGTGTGTGTGTGTGTGTGTGTGTGTGTGTGTGTGTGTGTGTGTGTGTGTGTGTGTGTGTGTGTGTGATTACCTTGATGATCGAAAGCGTGCGTAAGTCAGCAAACCATAAGTGCTTCAGAAATCCGACTATGATTTCTTCCTTCATGCAACACATATATTGTGCTGTAGTATATATTTAGCCGCAATAGTTTGTATTAATCATATACTACGTAACTAGTTTGTCAACCACATAACCCAAGCAGCTGCAGCTAGCTTCTTCTCCGTTCGATCCCGGTGCATGCTTAAATCAGAAGAAGGCCCTGAGCGCAACCTGCGCAAGGCGAGCTGCAGCCATGGCGACCACGGGGAAGCGGCGGAGGTGGAAGGAGAGCAGCAGGAGCGCCACGGACGCCGTCCACAGGAGGAAACCGATGACGACGTGACTGTCAGCGGCCCGAGGTAGGGTGGCGCGGAGGAGGAAGGAGGTGCCGAGCATCATGTACACGGCAGCGTGGAAGTGGAGCCGCCGCTCCAGACGGCGGTCGGCGGCCGGGACGTCCCCGGCGTCGACCGGCGCATTGTTGTCGTTGAGGAATGGCGCCGGAGGAGCTGCCATCGGGGATATATCGGTGGAGTACGTACCGTGCGCGCGGACACTACTACAGAAAAGGTCATCACAGACGGTTCAAAGCGTCATCACGAGCGGTTTTGTGAACCGTCTGAAATTATGGGTCGATGATAATACGAGGTCATCACAGGCGGTTTTGAACCGTCGTGATGCAAATATCCTGACGGTTTTTAACTAAAACCGTGCGTGATAGTTATAATCACGACGGGTTTTAGTAAAAAACCGTCAGCGATATATAATTATCCTGAGCGGTTTTAGTTAAAAACCGTCTGCATGATATATAATTATCCTGAGCGGTTTTTAGTTAAGAACCGTCGTGATATGTATAAATCATGACGGTTTTAACTAAAACCGTGCGTGATATTGCCTTCTACTCTAAACATATTTACATTTTATTGGTTAGCTTCAGGAAATGCTAGCCATACCCTCTGAAACAAGCAGATCAACATGTACATGTATATATCCAATTCATATCTCAATTCATTTCACAAACATAAAACATCCATTTTTATTAATATTAGAGTCTACCATTACAATATTCCAAAACAACGAGCAGGTTACATAATAAGAACAACGAGCATGTTACACAACAAGAACAACAAGAACAACAAGAACAACGAGCAAGTTATACAACAAGAACAACGAGCAGGTTACACAACAAGCAAAGATCCTCTATGCCTTTGACGCCCACCATCCTTCTCGCCCCTGATGCAACGCATGAGCTGGATGTCTTTGACGTCCACTATCATCGCCGTAGACTTGTGCGTCGTCTGCAAGGATGTGGACAGCAAGGAGGAGGAGGACAGCAAGGAGGAGGAGAACAGCAAGGAAGAGGACAACAAGAAAGAACAGACCAGCAAAGAGGCTGAGTTTGGGTTATATTTATAGGGGAGGAGAGGAGGAGAGGCGGGAGTTCGAAATTTTTGGCGCCGAGGCAGAGAGGTAGAGCTACGATCCGTGGGGTGAGTGCGGGATCGACCGCCCAGTTGTCAGATTATTATAGACGGTTCTACATATAGAACCGTGCATGATGAATGAATATCACGACGGTTCTACATATAGAACCGTCGTGAATAGACCACACAATTTTATATACCGATGCAATACAAACAACTAGTATGAAAAGATAAAATAGCAATGTTCTATATGACTTATATATACTCATTTCAAAGGTTTAGACGAGATCTACAACTTTGCAGTTGAAGAAAAATCCAAATTCCGAAAATAAGACCAAGAAAAAGGGCAAAAACAGAAACAAAAAACTTGCGACGCAGGTTTAGGTCCAAAGATGGCCGATTTTCGGGGTCTTGGAGGGCGACTGGCGCAAGCGGTCGTTTTTTGGATCGGGCTCGTCGTTAGCTTTCCAACGAGTACAAGAACGTCAAAACGGACACCGTATGCAAAAGTTATGCCCGTTTTCTGAAGGTGTCTCAAAACTGAACCATACTCGGACTTAAGCGGGAAAATATGAAATTTTGAGGATTGCAAGGCGGAAACGTATCACGACGGTTTTATTATAAAACCGTGCGTGATACTATAATATCACGACGGTTTTACAATAAAAACCGTCGTGATATTCAGATTATCACGAGCGGTTTTATAACAAAACCGTCGTGATATTCCAATATCACGAGCGGTTTTGTTATAAAACCGTGCGCGATATCTGAATATCACGAGCGGTTTTATTATAAAACCGTCGTGATATTATAGTATCACGAGCGGTTCAGCGGTAAGAACCGTCTGTGGTACTCCTTTCCGCCACAAATACCACAGACGGCCTCCAAATTAAAACAAATGCGTCTGTAATAGTGTAAATCACAGACGGTTTCACAAAACCGTCTGTGATTTAGCGTCTACTATTAGGCTTTTTGTAGTAGTGGGAACAACCTACTTAGCTGCGGGACAAGGCTTGCCTAGTCAGTGAGATCGAGTAGTAACTGTGATAAACACACATTCAATTCAGGTACCTAGCTAGCTAGCAGCTCCATCTATATATGGAGAGACAAAGGCATGAGCTCAGTCATTAAAGGGCGGATCACTTTATTGGTCATTCAAAGCCTTCTTTTTTATCTAGACACAGAACCCACTCTAGACATAGTACCCACTCTACACACAGAACCCACTCTAGACACAGAACCCACTCAAAGCAACTTCACCCCACTAAGTACATGCTTTCTCACCCCACTAAGAGCAAGTATAATAGTATAGCCAACTAGTGGCTATAACATTTGTCCATTTCATATATAGCCTTCAAAAAAATAGTTCATACAATAAGGTAGCTATTACAATAACTATTTGGCCCCATGTGTAAGAGAGTGAAATGCATATTTTTACGTGCTATAGCTAGCTGTAATTTAGTAGCCAGCTTCCTTCTCTCTCTTCCTTTCTCTCTCTGCCACGTAAGATTTTGTTGATATTATATTTGCTATAGTCTGCTGACTAAGCTTTATTGTACCTGCTCTAAGTACATGTCTTCTCCCTTTCCACCACTTGCAACAAACAGATCATTTCGGCCGGGTGCTAACTTCAATGACGCACTCAAGGGCGAATCTACTGTAAGTGCTTAGGGCATCTCCAATGGTTATAGCTAGCAACTAACTATAAGACTTCCACATCATCTATATAGTACACACTAAAGTTAGCATTCTAAAGAACTATCTATAAGGATAGCTATTTGATGCTTACATGCACACACAGAATTTATGGAGGCTGCCTCGTTTGGCGCTATAGACTATCTCTAAAGCTGTAGAGAGCTGCGTTCTCTTTCTTCATTTAATATCTTCCACGTAGGACAATTGATGATATGGACTCTCTTGTAGATAGCTGCTATAGATCTATTGGAGATGCCCTTATAGGTGCTCCAGTAGGGGTGAAAACGGATTAGATATAATTGAATAGTCTCAAATATGAATACAAATTTATATTTTTAAAATGAATATGAATATGAATTCGAATATTTTCAAATACAGATACGAATATTCTCGAATACGAATACGAATTCGAATATTCTCAAATACGGAAATGAATATTCTCGAATACGAATATGAATATTTTCGAATATGGATTTTCTCGGATACGAATATCGGATAAAACGGATTCCTAGTAGTTTTGCCGATTTTTCACCGGTTTTTGACCGGTTACCGGTTTTTAAACTGCCTAAATTCAAATTTTGAATCACATAATTCATACGAATTTTTAATGGGTTCTAGAAACAGATAGAATACGAATCGAATAAGTCTCGAATACAAATACGGATACGAATATTCTCAAATACGAATATGAGCATTTTCGAATACGGATTTTGCTTACCACATTCGTGTTTTCTCGGATACAAATATCGGATAAAACGAATTATCCGTTACCGTTTTCCACCCCTATGCTCGAGTACCCCCTCCTCCCACCAAAGGTTGAAGAAGACTCGGCCGATCCAAAGGTTGAAGAAGAACCAGAGGTTGAAGAGGAGCCAGAGTTGGAGGTTGAAGATTGAACAAAGCATGAGACCCAATCGGTGTCTTAAGGCCTAGCGCCCCAGCCGGCCCAAATCAGTGGCAAATCTTGGCCCAAAATCTCAAACACAATCAGAGATTCAAACGAGGAAGATAAACAGGAACAACAGAACGCCCGAATAGTAGATAAAGCCTCTGGGACCGTCACCGACTCACCGTCGAGTCGGCAGCCCAGCGTGGCGGAGGGGGAGGGCCGGAGGAGGAGGCGGTCGGCGACTCGGTGTGGAGGGGAGGCCGGAGGCCCGGCACGGAGGGTGGCCTAATGCGGAGCAAAGGGGGAGGTGGTTGGCCACTCGATGGCGGCCAGGCGCGGGCGAGGACGAGCGGGGTTGGCACTTGGCGGGCGTCGTGCGGCGGCATCGGCCGTTCGGGCGCATCGGCACATCCGCATTGGAGGGGACGAGGTGAGGGAGTGAACGAGTGAATCCCCAATTTGTGAATGAGTGAATCCCCTAGTTATGATTGTTGTCCTAGTGCAAAATTGCAAATTGTTGTTTAATCGACTGTAGCCATTAGTTGATTTGTTTATTAGTGGTTCATTGGTTTTCATTTCATTTTTAATATTTATGAATATTCATAATTTAATATTGTATCTCTAAATTTGATATTTCTTATCTATAGATCGGTACTCGCATATTTATGAATATTTGGAGGCATATTATCTATTAGTAAGAGACTAAATTTATTTTATTGTACATTTTCAATTTGTTATCTTTCTATTTATATATGAATTTGATATTCTAATGGCAAAAGACCAGTAGATGTAGATTTGGTATGCTTATGTTATGCTATAGTCTTAATAGTAGAGCTCTCTCTATTTTAATTCTGAATTTGCCACTGTACGTACTTACTAGTTATTTCTCAGCTTAATTTTTTTTCCTACGCAATTGCTTGCTAGCTCCATCGCATCAAGTTCAACCATCGGTTGCATGGAAGCTTCTGCAGATGGGTCCTCTCCTCACCGTCACCTCTCTCTCTCTCTGTGTCAATCTATAGGTACCTGCAGGAAATCTGACGAGATAATTTTAGTGGCAGCATTTTCGTGGTCGGAACACAAGTCCTAATATTGAGTAGTGCTTCAATGCATCAACAATTCAATATAACTTACATAAATCTTAAAGCAAAAAACGAAATAAGTAATTACTATTCATCTTTGTTTATGTTTTAATATTTGTGTTTCACTATTTTTTTTACTCTAATACTTATGAGAAGTTATGAAGATTAAGAATCTAAAATTCTGAAAAATCTTAGTACTATAGTAATTATCTATTTATTACTAAAAATCGAGAACATGTCTTTTAGAGTTGCTAAGAAAAATAAACATATGCTAGAAATTCTCATAAAAAAGCAAAATATCTGGCTCTTAATTTAGTGGACCCAAGTTATAACGATTCAGATTAAAAAAGTTCATATCAGTTACAATTCAAACTAAGAGACAAAACTAAGAGCTCTCATAAAAATATATTAAAATCTCTACAACCACCACCGCCGCAGGAGCGGCTAAGAGGAGTATGCGGAGCACCGGCAACTACGAGGCAACGCAAGAGCTCGGCGGGGGCGGTTCCAACGACGACGTCAAGACGTGCCACCGCCACTCCGGCGAAACACATGTCCTAATATTGAGTAGTGTTTCTATGCATCAACTTCTCAATATTACATAAATCTTAAAGTAAAAAAGAAATAAGTAATTACTATTCATCTTCGTTCATGTTTTAATATTTGTGTTTCATCCGTGGTAGTGTAGTTACTGTGTGGGCTACAATTGGGGATGGACAGATGTCCTGGCCAGCGCATTATCTAGCGCGTTGTCGGCCGTTGGGCGGTTAGTAAGGTGGCCTTTCTGTGCTCCGGCTACACTAGTAAGGGTAAAAAACGGTAACGAATAATTTATTTTATTTTATATTTGTATTTGAGAAAATACGAATATAGTACGTAAAATTTGTATTCGAAAATATTCATATTCGTATTCGAGAATATTTGTATCCATATTTGAGAATATTTGTATTCACATTCGTATTCGAGAATATTCGTATCCGTATTCATATTCGAGACTATTCGGTTCATATTCGATCCGTTTCTAGAACCCAGGAAAAATCCGTACAAATTTTGTGATTCAAAATTTGAATTTGAGCGGTTTAAAACCGATAACCGGTCAAAAATCTGGCAAAATTGCTAGGAATCCGTTTTATCCGATATTCGTATCTCAGAAAATCTGTATTAAAAAATATCCGTATTCATATTCGAGAATATTCGTATCCATATTTGAGAATATTCGAATTCGTATTCATATTCATTTTAAAAATATGGATTCATATTCGTATTTGAGACTATTCGATCGTATCCGATCCGTTTCCACCCCTACTAGTAAGTAGTCACTAGGTGAGCACCACTACACGGCGGCATCTCGAGTGAAAATACGACTCCGGTGAAACTTCCATTTTCATCAAACTTATAGGTTTCCAAAAAATCTCAAAAAATTACAATGTGTAGTAGAGGAAATGTTCTATATTTCTCTTCAAAATTTTAAAATCAAACTTGATCACATTTGCGATATAAAAAAATATAGGACTGGCATGACAACAGAGGGATGAATGGTGCCTTCGAGTTTTCCCAAAGTATTCACCACTACAATAGCCATGAGAAGCTATAAAGATCAATAACACAAAATTCTGAAAAATCTTGGTGCTACAGTAATTTCAATCAGTGAACAGTGCAAAAACAACACTATTTCAAATCCATCAAACTTTTGATCCAAAAGACTTGAAACTTGAACCAAAACTAGATCATGACTTTAAAAATCTATACCAACCAAAAATCTTGGAAGAACTTAAGGGAAATGAGATCTTTTCATTCGTAAAGCTCTATTGCATCAAAGCCTAAAATTGAGCTAACTCTCAAACTAAAAATCTAAATCGCTTAAAATTTGGTATGCATCTTCTATAGAATGTCAAAAACCTATTCCAATCAACGATTAAGAAAATCATTGCCAAAGTTCTGACCTTTTTTCGTTTGAAGGAGTGTTGCACCAAAAACGGTGAATATGACTTATTCGCGGGTAAATGATGGTCAACATGTCTTTAGATATTTTTTCGCATATCACAGTAAGTCAGAACACCAAAGAAATTAAGGTAGAAATAACTGTGGCAAGGATATAACAATCCTAAAATTATTATTTATTTGTAAATGATATTGTTATGTTATTATACTTCTTGAGTATACTACTCATCTATAAGAGAGAGATTTCACAAGATAGTTGTAAGCTCTTCTACGACCATTCATTAGTCTAAATCTTTCTATGATCGCTTTTTAGTCATAAGTCTTTCTACAACCATATAGTCGTAAGTTTTTCTATGACCACCTCGTGGTCGTAAGTTGTCCTGCGATCACCTTGTGGTCATAGACTTTCCTACGACTGGCTTGTTTACGACAACCTACCACATCGTAGGTCTGTCTGACAAGGTAGTTAGAACGTGCATTTATTCTCTGGAATAACTACACATAATCTCTTTCTTTGACAACAATTGTCGCATGACAAATGGGGTACCACGTCCTCTGACAATAACTTCTATCGGACGGTTATCACCTGAAGCGTTGAGGCGTTTTTTGGCATTTCACATTACTTTTTTGATGTCAGGGAGAAAGAAGAGGACAGGTCGGAATACAAGAGAAGTAGCGCAAGGCATTTCGCATTACTTTTTTGGTTGTAATCAGTTCTTCGAGCAATAGCCACATAGAAGTAGTGTTGATATTTTACCAAGAAAAGACCTGAACCTGTATAAAATCTTTGTGCCTTTTCTCTGTGTGATCATAGCCAGGTCTTCAAGAGTTTTCCTTGAATCTAAGAAATCATATGTAAGATCGGTATTAAAACACTGACAATTGGCACCATCTGTGGGGTTCTTCCAAGACTCCAGTAATTCCTTGTTGGCAAGTTCTCTTCCTTCTGATGTCCTCATGCCAGGGGAGTGGAACAAGGAGAATTGGTTTGACCTGAGTGACTACTTAGATCTCAACATGGATGCCTGCTACGATTATGAGCAGACCATGCTTTCTTCCGATGGTGAGGTTGTCTCTAGAGATCCATCCTGAGATCTTGGAAATCACACCATGGGAAGGGCTGAGGAGGGACCATTGTCCCGTACAACATTATGCTCAGCGGAGGAATGAGTTTCCCCATTGGGAAATGGTCAATCTGACCATGAACAGGACTCACAACATGACAACAGGCCTGCCCCTAAGGTTTGAGTCCGTCAACAGCCATCTAATCGAGCCTGACGAGTCCTGGAATTTGTCATTCTGGGAATCCATCAATAGTTGGTGGTCGTGACTCTTTAGTTGTCCCCACAGAGAATGTGGGTGGGCTCCCTGCGAGTTCATCCATACTCTCACACGGTCAACTCGAGTCGAAGATGGTTATAACCTAGACCTCCCCTTTCTAGAGAGGCATATTCCATGTTGTGAGGCTCTATCATTGGACGACTCCTCAAGTCAGGAGGTGTCTAACGTGAGTGGAGATCCTGTTCGGGCGGTCTTCGCCCTCCCACAAATTCTGATCACTTTCTCGGAGGAAGGCCTGAGGATAGCGAGGAGGCCTCTAATGATAAGCCAAATGGGTTCTCTGATGAGCATGGGAAAATCCTAGAAATAATCGCTCTCCTTTAAGGCGGCCTCAACTAGTCTCAGATATTGAGGATCCTAAGACCATTTAAAGGAGAAGATTAGCTGCCCAGAGGTCTTTGCCTGGGTGTGTCCAGTACCAGTCTGAAGAGGCTCGAGAGCTTCAACATATCAATGATTTGCTCGAGAATCCAACTTAAGAACTTGCTCGAGTACTAGCCTACGACCACTTCGTTGAAGGGATCGTTCAAAGACTCTGAAGCATGATGGCCATACTCGAGCAACCTCACCAACACAACTCTGGGAGTCAGACAGGCACGTCTATGTCTAGTCGTTTGCAGAACTCACCTCGTGGGCTTTGACATGAGGATAGGACATGTTGTTCTCCTAATCACAACTCCAGTCGAAGGAGAGTTCCTCGAACATCCCCAGATCAGCAAGGGGTGATTGATCTCCACTTCGAGTAAGGAACTTGCAGCAGCAGATGGAGTATGAGGAGTGCTACCCTCATATGGATGAAGCCTATTACAGGTTGGGTTCATTGATTGCTAGGCATCGTCGAGTACGGTTGCCAGGAGATGCCAATCACCCTTTCCCACAAAGGAGGCATTATGAACTTGTTACTGGATGTCTGGTGTTCACGCCTAAACTCTGAGCAGTGCGCTGGCCACCATGGTTTTGCCCGGTAAATATGGAGAAGTTTGATGGGTTCCAAAATCCCATCGAGTTCCTTCATATTTACATGAGTGTGGTTTGAGCTGCAGGAGGAGGAGAAGGCATGTCATGGCAAATTACCTTCCGATTGCGCTTGAGGGATCTGCTCGATCATGGTTGCTGAATTAGCCACTAGAGTTGATCCATTTGTGGTAACACCTCTGCGATCTTCTGTTAGCCAACTTCTAGGGCACATACAACCGTCTTAGGAGGAGGGCGACTTGCACTGGATGAGATAGAACAGCAACGAGACCTTACGATAATTCATGAGACGCTTTAGTCAGGTTTGGAATTCTATTTCAAAGGTCTCTAATGCTTGTGTCATCAGGGCATTCAACCAAGGAGTCCGCAATAGGAGGTTCACAAAGGATATCGCCTTGAATCCTCTTACTACCGTCGCCGAGTTCTTTGAGATGGCTGATCACTAAGCAATCGCTGCTAAAGTGGTCGAATGGACTAAAACCATAGATCAAGTCAATCGAGATTCCAAAGAAGAAGATGAAGGCAGCAAAAGGAAGGAGAAGGCCAATAAATCCAAGAACAAGGCCAAAGGTTAGAAGCCTCATGTTGGAAATTTGAAGGAAGTCTTGGTCGTGGGCAATAAGGAGTCACAGAACCCCAAGAAGTACTCTAATCAAGGCAAAGGCAAACCATCCATACAGAAGGATAATAAGCCTAGGTGGTGCCCTCTCTACAAAAAGTAAGTGCATGACCTTTGCAATTGCTATGTTTTCCAACATAAACTTGAGGACTACTACTCCGGCGAAGGACCATTCCCTACTCTCGAAGAGTTGGGATAAATGAGTGGTCAGAAGCAATCTGAAGATGATGAGGATATGCCATTCCAGGATCTGAAGCACACCATCGAGCACATCTATGGAGGATCTTCGGCATACAAGTAAAGATGATAATATAAAAAGCTATCGAATGAGAGGTAAACTCTATTGACCCTCTCCTTGTCAGTAATCAATCTAAGTAGTTAGAAGTCACCATCTCTTTTGAAAAAGTAATCGTCCGATCCCTTCAACCTGACTAGGTCGATTTCCGATCATGGTCGAGCTCACCATCAACAATTGTCGAGTGAATCAAGTGTTTATTGATGGTAGCAGTTCTTTAAATATCTTATTTGTAAGCGCTTTGGACGAGATGCAAGTTCCTTGAACCAGAATAAAGCCTGCATGATACCCATTTCATGGGATCGTACCAAGATCTTCGGCCAAGCCAATTGGCCAAGTTTCTCTACCTGTTACTTTTGGTTCTCTAGGCAACTTCAAGATAGAGAAAGTCTCCTTTGATGTGGTCGATTTTGACATGGTGTATAACGCCATACTCAGACGACCAACTCTGGTATGTTTTCTGATTATCACTCACTATGCGTATCAATGTCTTCAGATGCTAGGTCCCAAGGAAGTGATCACAGTCCGCTGAGATAAAAAGATGGTGCTTACATGTGACTGTAAGTCCCTCAAGATGGTTGGCCAGTTACCAACTTGAGAAGCCAGCAAGGCGCAGCCTTCGACCAAGCACTCAAACCCTAAAGCTATGCCTAAGCCAAACGAGCAAGTCAAGGAGGTTCCTCTAGACCTAGCAGAGCCTTCAAAGACCGTTCGCATTGTGGTTTTTTCCGACCCAGCATAGGTAAACGCCCTCTCACCTTCCTCTAGGCAAACAGATGCTTTTGCATGGCAACCATCTAACATGCCCAGGGTCCTCAGAGAGGTGATCAATCTTAGGATAGCTCTACAGCTTGATAAGAAGCATGTAAAATAGAAATTACAGAGATTTGCACTTAATCGATGGGAAGCTATTAGATCAGAATTGGACAAGCTACTGAAAGCAAGTTTTATAAGAGAAGTTAATTACTTAGAGTGGTTAGCTAACCCTATGTGTGTCATCTATACTGATTTAAATAAAACTTGTCCAAAGATGATTTTCCTCTTCCTTGTATCGATCAATTGGTTGATTCTACTGTTGGTTGTAAAGTATTAAGTTTTGTAGATGCATACTTTGGTTATCACCAGATTAGTATGTCTTTAGAAGATGAAGAGAAGACCACATTTATTATACCATTTGGAGTATTTTGCTGTGTCAAAATGCCATCTAGTTTGAAAAATGTTGGTCCAACTTTTTAGCGTTTAATGCAATTAACTTTTTCATTTCAACTAGGCCGAAATTTAGAAGCCTATGTTGATGATCTAGTCATAAAAAGCGCCAAATGACTTAATCATATTTTAGACCTATATGAGACATTTGATAACCTTAGAAAGCACCGCTTGAAACTCAATCTTGAGAAGTGCGTTTTTGGAGTTTCTTTAGGAAAGTTGCTCGGATTTCTTGTTTCGGCAAGATGTATCAAAGCAAATCCTGAAAAGATAAAGGCTATTAAGCAAATGCACCCTCAAACCACTAAAAAAGAAGTTCAAAAACTCACCATGTGCATAGCGGCTCTAACTCGTTTCATCGCATGACTGGGAGAAAAAGGACTTTCTTTCTTCAAATTTTTAAGGAAGTATGAAGGTTTTGAGTGGTCGAAAGAGGCTAATGATGCATTCAAGGATGTCAAGAGATATCTTATGAGTACTCCTGTTCTGATTTCTCTAAAACTATAAGAGACACTCTTAATATATCTAGCTACCACGCCACAAGCAGTAAGTGTAGTATTGGTCGTAGAACGTGAAGGCATCTAATGACCAGTCTACTATGTAAGAGAAGTCTTACACGGGCTAAGGAGCACTACCCTCAGGTTCAAAAACTTTATATGCCCCCCCCATATCTTCGAGGAAACTGAGGCATTATTTTTCAGGCCCACAAAATTATTCTGTTGTCTAAGTTTTCCTTAGGAAAGGTCCTCCAAAACAGGGAAACAGCAGAACGCATGGCAAAATGGTTGGTAGAACAGAGGGAGTTTGACCTCCATTTTGTGTCCCAAATAGCCATTAAATCCCAGATCTTGGTAGACTTTATTACCGAATGGATAAATCCTAAACCTGTTCAGGATCCCCAGTACAACTTCTACGACCAGTGGATGATGTACTTTGATGGGTCGCTTATGTTAAGTGGCTCAGGGGCTAGGGTGGTCCTGGAATCTCTAGCGGGAAAGACCTTAAAGTATTTTGTTCAATTAAACTTTCTAGCCACTAATAATGTGGCTGAATATGGAGGTTTGTTGGTTGGCATACAAGCCGCGAAAGCGTTTGGAATTCATCAACTACTCGTGAGAGGAGACTCTCAACTAGTTAGAAAGCTTGAGAAGCACCTTTTCATTTTTTTAGTTACAATCAAAGGGATAATTTTCTCACTGACCAGTTGGCTCAATAAGCTTCTTCTCGATTGCAAATACCGGTAGGAGTCTTCTTGGAGCAACTCTACAAGCCGTCTCTGGTCAAAACACCAGAGACAACTCCTAATGAGACAGCTTCTCTAGAGTATGAGGATACTTGGATATAACACATCTACGAGTATCTTAAGAAGGGTTCAGTACCCGATGATGATCTTGAAGCAGATCATTTAGCCTGCAAGGCCAAAATGTATACTTTAGTCGATAGGGTACTTCATAAATGGAGTACTCAAGGGGTTCTCATGTAATGCATATCGCAGAAAGAAGAATTACAACTCCTTAACGACATACACGGGGCATCTATGGAGCACACACACCTCTTATAGAACCCTGGTTGGAAAAGCCTTCTGGCAAGGTTTTTACTGGGCAACAGCCCTCAATGATGTCAAAGAGCTAGTTAGAAATATGTCCAATACTAGTTTTATAGTAGACAAATACAACAACCGATTCAGGCTCTTCAAGCGATTCCTCTATCTTGGCCTTTTACAACCTAGGGTCTCGATATCTTAGGTCCATTCTCGAAAGCACTAGGGGGCATCAAATTTCTTTTCGTGGCTATTTACATGTTCACCAAATGGATTGAGGCTAAATCTGTGACTGGGATAACAATGGAAGCCACAAAAAGGTTTATGATGAGAAGCGTGATTACTCGATTTGGAGTCCCAAGTCGGATAATTACAGACAATGGTAAGCAATTTTCAAGTGCAAATTTTCAAGAATTTTGCGAGGAATTGGGTACCAAACTATGTTATGCCTCAGTCGCCCATCCCCAAAGCAATAGGGCAGTCGAAAGAGCGAATGGCTAAATAATGTAAGAAATTAAAACTAGAGACTTCGACAAGTTTGTAAAGTGCTCGGGGGCTTGGGTATAAAAATTACCTTCAGTATTATGGGCAATTCGCATGAGTCCTAGTCAGGCGATATGAGAGACTCCATTTTTCCTAGTCTTTTGGGCTGAAGCCATGCTTCCTCCAGAACTAAAGATTCGGTCGACAAGGGTCGAGAACTTCCATGGCTCCAACCAAGAGCAACTTTGAGCAGATTACATTAACTTGCTCGAAGGAAGAGAAATCAAGCCTTAATCTGATCGGCAGTCTATCAGCAAGCCATGCGTAAGTACTATGATCGTAAGGTCCAATCTTGTAGCCTTACCGTACGTGACTTGTTATTGTGGAAAATTCAATCCCAATCTAATCATAACAAACTTTCCCTAAGTGGGAAGGTCCTTACACTGTGATCGAAGTCACACGACCAGGCTCAGTACAACTTGCTATGGAAGACGACTAGATTCTCTCAAACTCTTGGAACATCGACCAATTGCGTAAATTTTGCATGTAACATTTCTACATTTTCAATAAAGTTTTCAGTTTTTCAAATCTTTATTGTCGTATGTTGAGTAGAGCTTTCCTTATATTTGTTCAACCATTTATGGTACATTTAATTTATTTTAACTGGTCGGAGAAGGAAAAATCCCTAGTTGAAGTCTCTCCTCTTTACATATGGTCCTGCCCCACTAGAAGGAGCTTACTAGTGTTGAACTGTTTCTAACTGTCGCTATCAGAACAAGATAATTGAGTTTACTGCGAAAAAGTTGAACGAATGTAAAAAAGGCACTTTGCCTGTTTGTCCCATTCTCGTTTATGTCTTTGATTTGATTAACCTGGTCAAAGAAAGGTAATGTCACCTAGTCGAAGCCTTTCCTCTCTGCACGTGGTCCTGCCCACTAGAAGGAGCTTCCTAGCGTTGACGCATTCCTAATTTTTGCTACCAGCACATGACAATCGAAGTCAATAATGATGGTTGGATGAACTGCTCTGCTCTCTGCATATCTCACTCTATACTATTTGGTTTGTTTATCCACATAAACTAAGTAAATAGTTAGGGACTAGGATAAAGTTATTAGTATAACTTCAATTCTTAGTTGTAATTCCATTCTCTTTCATTTCTTTTTCATCTTACGAGTTCTAACTACCCAACAAAATGAATTGTAGGAAAAGAAAGATAATTTTCATTGACAAAGGTTTGTTCTTTACAAATTTCTTATTACAAACTGCTCTAACAAAGGAGAGCTGAGTTGCATCTCCTCCGCAACCTTCTGAGCGGTTGGCTCTAGTTCTTTGATCAGGTGGGCTGCCTCTGCCTCCAAGCAGTTAAAGACGTGCTCGATTGGTGAAAGACTGAGGCTTTGGTCGCATGTCTTGAATTTTGCCAAGGCATATGTTATAGCACCTTTAACTGCCTCTTGGATCGAGTCAGCCTGGTTAGTCTTCAAAGTAGTTAAGAGCTTCTCTAAAGCTCTGACTTGTCGTCCGATCGTACTCGCGTGAGTGGTCATGGTGTCCTCAGAAGGATTGATCCTTTCAGCATCAATCCCACCAAGTAGATTGTTTAGAAGCAAAACGTTGTCTTGAAGTATGATCTTCATCGACTTCATTTTCTTGAGTCGAGGCTTCTATGAGTTGCTTTATTTCGACCATGGCTTCTACAAGTAGAGTAGAGCTGGTCTGAAAAATACTTCTCAAAAGACTAGTTAATAGAACTAGTCGAAGGTAAAGATTTTCTTACTTGTTAGTCGAGAATCAAGCTTTTCATCTTCATTCTTATGTTGTTCTTCTAGCAAACTTTATTCTCTGGTCTTTCTCACTACTGATACGAGTAAGTTCTCTGATCATTTTGGTTTTCTCTTTGACCTCAGTTTGGAGCTTACTTGTTTCGACCTCTTTATCCGTAAAAAAAAGAGTTAGAGGAAGACAAGAAAGACAACTAAATAAATAGTCTAAGTTTAGGACTTACTGATCATTTTCACTTGCAATGCTTTAATTGTAGAATTGGCATTCAGAAGGCTTATTGATAAGTCGACATTTTCTTTCTTTAGCTTTTGCGTCTCGACCTTCTCGTTGTCGAGTGCATCAGCCAAATACTTCTCGTCACTCTTAGACGTGTAAAGGTTAAAAACGGACATGAAAAGCTAGACAAGTGGTCAAAATAGAGTTTGCCTACATGAGCTAGTTACTTACCATACTTCTGCCTTCTTGGAGAGTTCGACATTTTGTTGTCATAGGAGTATGAGTTGTCTGTAGTATTTAGCCACAATTGCTATGTCTTCCAGTGCTCTTTGAATAAAGAAGAATAGTGAGAGGCCAAAAAGGCCAAGTGAGAATGTTTAAGTACTTGATACTTACGCTCATGCTCCTAAGAGCAAACTTGACAAGTACTCGCTTGGAATCTTCAAGTCGATCAAGCTCATCGACCTTGTTCCACCACACCTTATCAAGGTGCTCATCATCATAAATATTTCTCTTATCGGGAAAATCTTTGGGGTGTGGGACTTGGTTGTGAGATCGACCAGAAGAAAATCCCACTACAAAGGCAGGATTAAAAAAACTCAGAGAAGAAGTTTGGTTGTTTTTTTTCTTCTCCGGCTATACCTTCTTGGAGATGAAGAGGAGTATCCTCAATGTTTTGCTCCTCGACGCAATGGTCGGAAGGACTTCCAACCTCTTGACCAGGTATTTCTACCCTGTCTTTAGTTGCTTGTAGTTCTGTTGCTACAACCACCCCCGTGGTCGTAGTTATCGCAGCTTCGGCAGCAATCTCCATCGCTATAGTGGTCGTTTCTTTGACCACCTCCTCTACCATCCCTACGATTGCGGATAGAGCCGCAGGGGGCTTCTCAATAGAAGCATCCTCGGACGATGAAGGAGCCAAGCTAAAATTGCAAAAAGAGAAGTATGTCAGCATTTTAGAAAACAATGAGGTAAAATGCTATATTCATGCTTTTATTTTCATACCTTGCTTTCGTACCTTTGATTTTGATTTTAGAAGAAACCTTTTCTAAGGAAGGCTTCTTCAACTGCTCTTCCACGACCACGTTTGGTCGTTGAGGAATGAGAACATCTACGACCATGTCTGATCGTTGAGGAATGAGTAAGTCTTTCTATGACCACATCGTGGTCGTAAGTTGTCCTGCAACCACCTTGTGGTCGTAGACTTTCCTACAACTAGCTTAGCTCCAACTGGCTTGTTTACGATAACATACCACATCGTAGGTTTGTTTGACATGGTAGTTAAAACGTGCGCTTGTTCTCTAGAATAATTGCGCATAATATCTTTCTCTGACAACAACTGCTGCATGACAAATGAGATACCATATCTCTCTAACAATAACTTCCATCAGACGGTTATCACCTGAAGTATTGAGATGTCTTTGGGCACGAAAAAACTGCCACTGCTTTGCAAGCTATATAAAGGTTGACGTCAGGGAGAAAGAAGAGGACAGGTTGGGACAGAAGAGAAGTAGCGCAAGGCATTTTGCATTACTTTCGCCACACAGGAGTAAGGTTGTTATTCTCCGAAGAGCAAGCCCGAACCTATATAAAATCCATTTGTTTTTTCTCTGTGTGATCGTAACCAGGTATTCAAAAGTTTTCCCAAATCCAAGAAATCATACATAAGATCGGTATTAAAACACTGAAAAATTGGATCTAGAAATCACTGCTTGCCTGCTTGGTACCGTACGGCCGAACTGAAGGGATTTGTATTTTGTAAGTATACAACTCAAGCTCATTATCTCAATTAGCAATTAATTTGTTATACTGCCGAGCTTATTTGATTAGCAATTAATTTGTTATACTGTTTCTTACAAATTAGTTTAGTCAATCGAGGTGTAAGGCTAACAATTCTAGTACAAGCTTATAATCTGATAGAAGAATGTATATTTTTCTAATGCACCTTTATTTTTCATTCTAGATTCGCCACTGGAGCGAGCAACTCTATCTATATATTGGGAGACAAAGGCTTGCAGCGTTCCATTGGAGCTGCATCCTAGGGCTGTTCGGCCCGGGTTATACGGGTTGGCTCAAACCGTTTTGTGTAGCATGGAAAGAAGTGGAACATGCATGCAACGAAGGATGTATTCAGGCTTCCATAGCTTCAAACGGGTTGACAACGGGTCGACGAAACCGCTTTTGAACAACCCTATTGCACCCTCCAATACGAACTTAGTAATTAAAGGGGAAAGTTAATTACATGAATCATCATCAACACGACGGTAGGTACACGACATGTCTTTTAAAATGTCTTTTTTCCTTCTTTTTTCTTTTTGTTTTGTATTATCCACATAGATATAATGTAATTTATTATTATTCTATTATTATTTTATTTTTCTTTAACTAAATACGTTAGGAAAAACCTTCTAGCCGCTATAATACTATTTTAACAAAAAAATTAAAAGTCACAACACTTCTAAACTGGATAAATTTGTCATGGAGACGATATCATCAATTAGTTTAATAGTATCAATGGCCTCAGGAGAGATACATCGTCAAATTAAGGTAGTTGCGGTGGCAACTGAACTTTACGCAGCATATGTGGATGTATGGATGGCTGAATCATCGTCAACTATATCTAGCTAGCTCGACCGCGCGATTGTTATCATCAACTACATCTAGCTAGCTCAACCGTGATTGTTACCATGTTAGGTTGAGTGGCCGTTGTTATCGAAAAGATACAGAGCTTTGAGATTTTGGGTCCGAGTCTAAAATCCTCAACTAGAAAGAGATGAAACTTTAAATTCATTTTTTTAGGATCATAGGAACGCATTCTATCAAAAGATCATATAGATCTTTATCTAAGTTTCAACTTTTTTTTCTAAATAGAAGCAAAATAGCACTAAAACAGGATAAACTCTAAAATCTTGGAATATGACTTATTTGTAGATAGATAATAGCTAAAACAACTCTAAATGAGTTCCCACATACCACAACAAGTTATTTCTCCCAAAGATTAGTAAGCAAAAACCCTGAGATCAACAAACCGTAAGATAATGTCAAATCCAAACAAAACTAGACAACTTCAAAATCTTGCAAGACTTGATACCTAGATAGATAAAATTTGATCACCATGAGTCATTTCTATCACTTACACATCATTGGCATACAAAAATAAAAAGGAGATAGAAGAGATCAAAACCAATATGAATAAGAGCAAATTGACTAAAACAAAGAGATATCATGAATGATGAATGAAGTCAATCTATTGCTATTTGAAGATGAAGGTTTTACTGCCACTCTACCTAAATGATAAGAGAGCACACCACATAACTCACTCTTCTCTAACCCTAGAACATAAGGGCGGAATGGTTGGATGATTAGCTTGCAAACTTCTATTCCTAACCCATTAAATATATGATGTAACTAGCCCACATCTAACCTAATGGATACTATCTACTAACACATTTGGAAAAACCCTATTAACCCCACACAACACAGGTTTTACTCACACACTTAACTCATACATGTTTTTCAAAGTACATGAGCCCGAACACGCTAAGTCAAGAACATTTGATTTACTTGATCTCCTCAGCAAATCCTTTACCTAAATTGCTCTCCTAAGCACTATGGTTTTGATCCACATGGTTCTGATATTTGGCCTCCTTACTAAATACTATTCCTTGACTTAGTCTCGTCCTTAGACTGTAAGCAATCACCATGCTTACCACGTATAGATGGTTTGGCATGCATCAACAAGTATTTCCTATTTTAGTTTCATCAGATCATGCCTCACTTAGATCGACCAAGTCACATGGTGCAACCCGTCGCTTGAGCTACCCTTCAACATTTCCCACATTCCTTGTTGTCACAGCCCAACTATTTTTTTCAAACTTTTCAGTGAAAATATTAATTTAATTTAAAATTAAAACAAGTGTTATTTGGTTGCATGAATTTTTGAAGATTTTATTTGCCTGATTTTAGTTTCTAAAAAGGCTTTTCTTTTGAAAAGTAATTTAAGTAAAAACATAAAAATATTATTAAATAAAGGGTATTTTGAATTTCTCTAAAAAATCCTATTTGAAATTAATTATATCAATTTTTTTGTGTTTTTCTAGAAGTTAAAAATCAATTTCAAAGCTAAAAAGTATTTTGTGTACGAAAATAAAGACCAACTTAAAGTTGAAAATATTTATCCTAAGTTTAAAATAGCTCCAGGAATTTCTGTAAATTTTCTAGAATTTTTAGATTTTATTTGCTATTTTCTAAGTGTTTTTAAAGTTGCTTAACTTTTCTAAAAATTAAAAGTTAATTTAAAAATCTAACTCTTCCTCGGGTCAACTCGTGTGTGGTTCGGATTACCCTCTACTTTCACCCAGCCGCATCCCATGCATTCATCATCACTTAACCCCTCTCTTTCCACTTGACGGCTAGATTTCACCCGTGCGTCACGTGGTGTTCATCCGCTGCTCACCTTCTCTCCTCTCCCCTCTCACCGACCAGTGGGCCCCTGTCATCTCTTTCCCTACCCTTCTTCTTTCCACGCCCAGCTGCCATAAACGCCGACCAAGAGCTCACGCACATTGGTCTCTGCCCGTTCTTCTCCCTATGCAAATGCGCCATTATCACCTCCTCATCACTCCACACTCACCCCACCATTACCACCTCTTTTAAACCCCGCTAACCGAAGCATTGCGCCATGCTTGGCCACATTAACTCTGGCGAGCCACCTCGGCCTTTCCCCTCCTCCGAGATTTATAAACGTGCCTTCGGCACCGGTGCATCCCATGCCACTCCCCTTCCGTTCCCTATTTCTACTCTTGGGCATCCAATCGCCTCCTTCCCCTAAGCTTGCTGAGTGGTCGAGTGACTCCGGTGAGGAATTGCCATCGCCACGGTCTGCATCATGCCTCACCAACGTTGTCTACACCTTCCCCATCACTGTGCGAACTTCCATTGTCCTTCGGCTGAGCATTTTCACCACCGGAGAGCCACCGCCCCAGGAGTCGACCACCACCACCTCCTCCTCCACATTGTCAACCACCTCCATTCATCTTCAGCCTCTGCACGAGGTATAAAAGAACTCCCCAGCATCTCCTTTCACTTTTTCACCCTTACCAACTGCCGTCAAGTGCTAGAGCGCTAGCAATCCCCGTCCTTGTGCACCACCGCTCAAGACCATGGAAGCATCTTTTGACCACATCCACTTTCGACCTCTGCCACTTTCGCTTTCGACCACTATTGTTTTCGACCACAGCTGTTTTCGACCACAGCTGTTTTTGACCACGGTTGTTGTCAACCATGACAGTTGTTCAGCCACTTCAATCCTTTCGACCACCCTTTCCGACCTTGTATAGAATTCCAACCATGTTCACCTATCCGATCACGGCTATTCGACCACTTCAGCCACCGACCACACACTAAACTCTGCAGCTTTCGACCATCAAGTACCGATCGATTACTATTTCTTCAAGTACCGACCACCTTATAACCTCCGACCCATCTAACCACTGAAAGCGTTGTCAATCCACCCCTTCTCCAACTCAAGACACATGAGTTTCCGCTATGTCAATCCACTGCCTGCTTTTTCATTTTCGCATCTATTTTTAGACTCTAATTATAAGTGTACAGGCTAAAACTATCCAACTCTTCCGGCTATGATCTCCATGACTCACACACTCCCCACTACCCGTACTACTTGCTCCACTAACCATCACACTCGGTTTAGTGGACATAACTAGTCACATGCAGACTAACTGCTATCTAGTCAGGTCTACGACCGCACACAATCCTTCGAGTCCTCTTCGAGTTCTACTTCGAGTACTTTGACCATGTCCTGTCGGCCACGATACCTCGAACATACCTCACGACCATGGCTGCTCGATGCCTTCGACCGCTTCACTAACCACGGCTTGTCCGACCGGCTCACTATAGCTACGACCAACTATAGCTACAACTACGACCACTTGCTATAGTACTCCTCCCGAGAACCGACTGCTACAATACTCCTCCAAGTATCGATAGCTACAGTACTCCTATGAGTACCGACTGCATCAACTCACAACTACGGCCACTGCGTAGTTCTACTTATGACTATGACCACGGAGTACTCGAACACACCGAGCACTCAACATGACCACACAGTACTCAACACACGAGTACTTAACTACGACCATGCAGTACTCAACACACGAGTACTCGTTACGACCATGCAGTACTCAACACACGAGTACTCGACTACGACTACAGTACTCAAACACATTGAGTACGCACAACAACAAGATTAGTTCCAACATTGAACACCTCCACCTCTAACTCATTGCAGCCCCTCCCACAGCTGCAGCATGGGGAGAGCACCACGGCCACTGTCGGCAACGCGAAGCTCACCACCACGAGTGTGGATGCCGTGGAAACAACCCCGAGAGGCGTATACCCCGCCACCGCGAGGAACGCCTCGAGCCGCCGGAGCCA
The DNA here is from genome assembly GCA_036346575.1 of Dendrocalamus sinicus. Classification (NCBI taxonomy): domain Eukaryota; kingdom Viridiplantae; phylum Streptophyta; class Magnoliopsida; order Poales; family Poaceae; genus Dendrocalamus; species Dendrocalamus sinicus. Next base: position 953,403 of record JAYEVI010000181.1, on the reverse strand, counting down.
CCGCGCGAGTGGCGTGTCGACATCGATGGGCTGTAGCAGCGGCGTGGAAATTGTTGTATTGTTCTCCACCGAAGGCGACAATGGCGGCAGTCGAGGAGGCAGAGGCAGCGGCGGAGCTCCGGCAAGGTGGCCGTCGGAGGAGGCCATGAGGACGGGGAGGTAGGGGCACAAGTGTAGATAAACTATGGGTGGACAGTTGGAGACGAGGAAGTGGGTCCTTTTATGCTCGCCGTCTATGGGTCCCACTTATGGTGGGGCCCACATGTCAGCGGGTCTTGAGGTAGAGTGGTGACGGGGCAAAGGGATCGTGTGCTCGGATTATTTGTGGTGCTACATGTGACGGCGTGGGAAGGAAGGGACACATGGCAGGATCCCAGGTGGGTGTCGGTTACATGGCAGTGTGATTTGAGTGGAAGCTTGTGTAACAAAGGAGGTTAGGCAGAGGAGGAGAGAGCATACGTGTGAAGGTTCCTCACGGCTGGCTTCGTGTGTAGCCTCCCTCAATGGTCAGTTGCAAGGTGTAGGGCGTCTTTTTACCTGTTCTTATGTGTTACGGTTTATAACTTTTAACTATGACTTACTAGTTTTATAAATAGTGATTATTAAGAGAAGTTAAAAGTTAAAATGGACGACAAGGCTTTTTTGTATACGGCTTTTGGTTGTAACTTATTAATCTAATAAATAGTGTTTCTTAAAAGAAATCGAAACAAAAAACCGACTAAAAACCGAAAAGAATAAACCAAAAGTAAAGTGTAGAATTTTGGTTCTATCTAGAACACATTAGGGTTTTACGAGTTTCATAGAAATTTTATATGAAACAGCTGAACTTTCACACGAATCAGCCACTCCTCGAGTTATCAGAATCCATAGTAAAATTCAATCCATGGTTATTCAAATTAGATGAATGAAAGCAAAGCGTAACCTCTGGAGTCTAGATAATCTTGATGAAAAAAGTAGCCTCTAGGTAAAATTTAGAGCACCACACCCGAACGTAGCTAGCAACTGGAGAGTACTCTCACTGAGCATGAGTAGTTCTGAACACCTTTTATCTTTCATGACGTCATCATTTTTTTTTTCCCGTGCAACATTTATCCTCACATGACGACGAGCTTACCAGGTCTCGAGTTAAAACAGAAAAGATTGATCACACAGAAATAGAAGCTCATCCATCAGCATCAACACATGTTTGTTTGGTTTTTGGCAAGTCGGGTCGGCGAGATCCATCTCGATGATTCATTAGACATGCCGATGTATGATTTCGATGTCAGCTTACAAGCCATGATTCATTCCTCCTACGGCAAGAACTCCGTTGCTGAGTTGTTTTAGTGAGCTTCTGAACATATATTTCCGCTGCATGTTGTTAATAATACTTATAGAAAGATTTTAAAGAAATCATTCCCTCCTCCGACTTGGCATACCGATCGTATATTTTGTGTCAATGCTCTGCAATTTAGAAGCGCATATCCTAGAAATTCCGCGTTGAAATGTGGATGCCAAAACAAAATAGACAACATTGATAACTACGAATCAGAAGGCAGGTTAACACACAAGATACAGGACAAAAGTAGCTGCTGGGGATCCTAGCTGTCAGAAAATGGAAACAGATACAGACCTATCATCTAGAGAAACCTGTGTTAAAACTTTGAGCATCAAAGGTGTAGTTTCGTTCTCCACATACAACCAACAACTTTCTTAGGAGCTGGATTATCAGGCCCCCTATCTCGCTGCCCAGAAGTGAAATAGAGCCACCCATCCCAGTAACCAGCTAAGGCTGTCTTGATTCGGAAAGGCATGCGCCCAATGACTGACCATGTCTGCAAAAATGGCATAGCAAATGTTAACTCGTTCAGTCATATCATCAGACTTGGGAGGAAAAAGAATTATCGGGAATGTAATACCATAATTAACGTACCAGCGTTTCCAAATCAAACCGGAAGACCTCACCAACAAGAATCATCTTTTTGGTGATAGGATGCTTCTCTGTAGTTCCACCAACAATTATTACAGAGCTATTAACAACCACCCATGCAAACTCTATGTGGGAATTTGGCTTTGGCATTGGAGACAGTTGCTTCCATTTAGTTCCATCGTCGAGCATATACACATCGCCATACACAATCTGCAAAAGTGCAAGTGTGGTTCTAACATAATCAAGCTATAGCCAACTGATTAACAGCAAACCAAAAAAAAGAGAAATGGAAATCAAGACTAATCACTAGAATCCTTATATGGAAGTGCATGACTTTTTTTTTGTTCAGTTAAAAAGCATTTGCCTGGTGTAGCTATACTTCTTTTTCTTTAGAGTTGCTAAAAACATCATAACTTATTAAGTTATTATGTTATAAGAATCTTGATGAGAAGGAAACAAACATCAGGTGCAGGAAGTAATCTTCTTTTTCTAATATCGAAGTGTTATGGGAAGCATTCATACCTCATGCCTCCGTACACATTTAAAAATAGGTGAGCCTGGTTTCGCCATAAAGTCTCCCTCTTGACCACCAATTACAAAGAGTTTATCATTAGCAACAACACAGGCCCTGTCAAAAGTTAAAAATAAGAAATATGAATTGTTGCCATCTAAAACTTTATTCTAATCAGTTGCCTATGTTCTTTCTTACAAAACGTGCACATCAACAAGCAATTGCATAAATGGCACAAGTCACGACAAGTCCACTTAGCATTGCCGTCTAAAACATCAATTTAATCAGTTGACTATGTTCTTTCTTACCAAATGTGGACACCAATTAGCAATTGCATAAATGGCATAATTCACAACAAGTCCACTTCTACAAACCTATGGGGTCCACCACGTGGTATGGGTATCTCAGTTCGCCACTCCTTCTCCAATGCCTTGCCATCCTTGACAGCAAGGCTCCAGTGCTCCAAGCCAGGTTCGTGACGATCTTCTTTTCCACCACCCATCACATGGAGCCGCCCACGCCACAGTTGAGTAGCAGGTGCATACCTAAAAGATGTTACTATAACATAAGCTTCAATTGTCTGTCTATATGGCATTAAGGCATGGATAATTAGAGCAATAAACAATATGGCATGCACCATCTTAAACATGACAGTAGATAAGTGGCTTTTTCAGATAGACAAATGCTCTCTTGGCCTCATGTTGGTCATATACTAGGGTAAAGTTTACTATATGACATACTAAAAGATGATCTTTAATGCAATACTATAATTCAATACTTAGGCATATCAAGTGCTTAACTGTAGTATATATCTTCACTGTTCAGTCATAAGAGCCACATAACAGAGGATATTGATTAGCCTCCTAAAAGATTAGGTGCGATCAAACTATTACCTAAATCCATCTGAACAGGAGAGCACTTTAAATTTACCTATGACATATAATGGAAAAACATACTTGTAGTAATTGTAGCAGCAATGATACAAATGATGGAGGAAAAACTACATATCTACGACTATGAATTGGTTGTATGAGCATTTTTATAAAGAGTAACATGCATTGTTAACAGTCACAGATGAAAAGAAAGTGCAGATAGGTTGGCGTCTCTTAATCGCTGTTGGACAACAGATAGGTTGGCAAGACGAGGGTTGGATCATCCACAGCAATGCCCGTTATGTGATCAAGTGGAGGAGACAATACAACATATTTTGACCTGCTGTGTGTTTACTAGGGAAGTGTGGTGCAAAATTCTGACTTTGGTTGGATTATCGCATCTCACACCGGGACCTAGTGATCTGGTGTTTCAAGAGTGGTGGTGTCGATCCTTGCTGGGGCTGTCTAAACAGCACCATAAAGGTTTTAATTCCCTGGTGATTCTTGTGGCATGGTGGCTATGGAAGCACCGCAATGCGTGTGTTTTCGAGGGGGCCTCTCCAAGCATTCCTAAAATTCTCCAAGAGATTAAGGATGAGGCAGGTCTATGGTGTTTAGCTGGCGCTAGGGGGCTGACTAGTTTTTGGCCCTGAGGCGCCTCGTGGTCGAGTGGTCAAGTGTGTGTTTCAAGGGTGCTGTTGTTTTTCTGCTGTACTGGTCCATTTTGGACATTTTTCTTCTTCTTAATATAATGATGCGCAGCTCTCCTGCGCGTTCGAGAAAAAAAAAAAAGAAAGTGCAGAAGGAATGTGCACATAGCCACATACTGATAAGTGATAGCAGCCCGTGAAAAGTAACACAACAACACATAAGCCTCTATGGTAAATCTCCAAATAGGTCATACACTGGACATCACAATACATACCTAGGAACTGGCAAGGGGGGCAGCTCATGCCACTCTTTTGTCTCCGTGTCTAAAACGAAGTTACGGTTTATAGGGGATCGGCACTGGGGACCAAATTGCCCAGTCACAGCGTAAATGTATCTCCCATCCGATACCATCCCTAAATGTGAATTCGCCATCTCCTTGGGCATATCAAACCTTCCAGTCCATGTGTTTGAAGTAAAATTGTACACATCCACATGAGAGTGGACCTGAAACGAGGTTAAGGAAAGCAAGATGTCAGAAAGGGTGTCCTGAACTCCTGATGGTAAGGTAAGAACAGTGCAGAATTGGTTTTTGCAAAAACATCCGGCATCACATTTACACTTAAACACTACAAGTTGTATCCAGCAAAAAGCCTGAATTGGGCCGAAATAATTTATTTGGCCTCATAATTTCATAATGTTTACTGGTGATCACTTGCAATAAGCTGTGCTACAATTCAATTCTAGACATGGCAATTATACGGCATGTAACGGCTAAAGGAATATATGCGCCTAGTATGATTCGAGATTGCTCCGCTGCATTTATGAATACAGAACATTTATCACAAGAAGCTGGATTGCTGTAGTGAAGGTGAAGCATTTGGCCCACTGAAACTCTAAGAAAGAGCTGAGAGCACAGAGAAATGTCAGGAACGTTGGAGCGGGGCTCACATGGTCGAGGCTCTCGTACCCGGCGAAGACGTAGAGGAGATCCCCGATCTGCACGGACGCCCCGTCGAGGCGGGGCACGGGCGCCGGCGGCATCTCCTCCCAGTCCCAGAGCGGCGCGGGCAGGTCGGCGTACGTCGCGTTGAGGTGGCCCACTGGCGGCAACGCCTTGCCACGCGCCCTATTGCTGTGCTTCTCCTTCACCTGCGCTCGAGAGAGAAGAGAAGGAAGGGGAGAAAAGCCGGAATTTGGTTAGGAGAATGGCGTCCATGTCAAGGCAACGTGGATGCAGCACTGCAGCAGCATTGGACGAAGAGGGCCGTTACCGTCTTGGAAGAGGGGGTAATGAGGCGAGGGGAGGGGGACGAGGAGGAGGAGGCCCAGAGGAAGTCGGCGACGAATGAGAGGGCGAGGAGGAGCGCGAAGGCTAGCGGGATGGCGAGGCGCGGGGGGAGGGGCATGGAAGCGGAGCCCGTGGTCGGGGCAGCCATGGTGGATTCGGCGAGGAGGGAGGGGCGAGGCGGCGGCATGGGGAATTAAGGCGGTGGGAGACACGGCTTCCTTCTTTTGGGGGTGGAAATGGTGGGCGGCCGCCGGAGACTGGGCGGGCGAGACCGCGGTTTTCTCGGCCGGCCGCGGGCGGTGGAAATGGGATCCTCCGCGGTTTCCTTTTGCGTCGGAATAGAATAACGTGTTCGTGGGCCGAGGCATGGTGATTTTGGGCCGGCCTATCTATCGAACTCTGTGCGAGCAAGCTTCAGCGAGGCGCTCTCAATCGTAGCCTCTACTTTTGATTTGAGAGCTCCCTACTTTTGAGGCCTGTTTTTGAGTTAAACTCCAGTGAAGCCCTCAAATCGGGGCCCTCAAATTCTTTCCAACGAGAATGACATGTAGAGCCCACTCCAGACACCCAGCACCTCCCACCGCATCTTCCCGGTCCGACCTCCCACGGTCCGCCTCCTCCGTCGCGCACCTCACCTTGCTTGCGCGTCGCCGATCCACGCCTCCCGAGCTCGGCGCGGTTCTTCTCCTCATGGCGCGCGCCTTCCGCCGCGCCTCCGCGCTCGGCCACTCGGCGGCGCCTCTGTGCGTGCGCCCGAGAGCGCCTCATGGCGGCGGCGGCTCGTCGGATCCGGGCTCGGCGTCGGCGGCGGCGGCCGATCCTCCCTCTCGCATCTTCCCTAGTGCCGGCCTCCGCGGTCGCCTCCTCCGTCGCGCCACTCGCGCGCTGCGTTGCGGTCCACGCCGCCTCCCGAGCTCGGCGCGGTTCTTCTCCTCGCGCGCGCGGCAGCAGCCTCCGCCGGCGCCTCCCGCGCTCGGCCACCGGTGGCGCCTCAGGCGTCTTGCCGGCGCGCTCATGGCGCGGCGGCCTCATCGGATCCGGGCTCGGCGTCGGCGGCGGCGGCGATCCGGCCGGATCTACTCGGGCGATGGCGGCGCGGCTGCGCCTCCTCGCCGGCTCGACCTCGGCACTCGGCGCGAGGCCGCTCCTTCCACGGCGGCGCGCGCTTCGAGGACGGCAGGGGGGGCGGCGGGGAAGGAGCAGGAGGGAGGCGGGAGTCGGGGACGGCGGGGTGGGAGGGAGGGGCGAGCGGAGGCGGGGAAGGAGCAAGGGAGGCGGGGGACGGCGGGGTGGGAGGGAGGGGACGGGCGGAGGCGGGAAATTTCAGCGGCGGGAAAAAGCGGAAGGATGAGGGCGAGTAGGGGCCCCAGGAATGAGGGTGAAGGGGATTTTAGGGGCTCCTCAAATTTGAGGGCTCTAGTAGGGGCCCTGCTGGACCTCTATTTTTGCCTCAAGCCCTCAAATATGAGGTTTGAGGGCTCAAGTAGGGGTCCTGCTAGAGTTGCTCTTACCAACCGACTTGCGTGAGCATAACTAGTGCGCCAAGAAGGTGCTAATCGTGGGGTGAACTGCTCACCAAAACTCAGACTGGATCAACTGATTTTAGGTTAATACGAGCTTTTATTTCTAGCCTTTCATATTTAAGTCAATATTCTTTATGAATTTTAGTTTTTAGGTCTTAGACTATAGCTTACCTAACCCGAGGTCTGGTTCCGCTGCTAACACCACCTAAAGCTGTTAACGAAAATGCATAGAAGATATATTTTCTAGCTTTTCGGCCCTATGACCTCTTTGGTCTAGTTTGCAACGCACATCGTGTTTTCCCAATTCCACCAAGGTCAACAGTGCCTATGTTTACATGGTATACAAGTAGTGATACAAACCTCTCCGGGGACGACGAAGTAGTAGTTGTACTATTAGAACAAGGGAACACAGAAATACAGAATTGAGGCTTTGTTATACCTCTTTAACATTCTCCTAAAGCCAAGGCCACTAACTCCTACTGACATAAGGACCCACAAGCTCATATACTTACAAGGCTTAACCCAATTGACCAAATATATATATTTTTTAAGGAAGACAATCCACCGGATAAACCCTCCAGTACGTGACACCTGCCTACCTTATTTTTCTCAAAAAGTAAGAAAGAAAGAAACATCCCTACCTTATTTGCTTGGTTAATTAGCAAAGCCAAGTTGAAGCATCAGGCAGCTCTGCTAGCTGCAGTGCGGACGTGCGGTAGCATAGGAAACATTGATCCGCCCGATCGATCAATAACGATGAGCTACCATACTATTAATTGTTTGTATTTCTGCATACATATGCGGCTATATGCTAGCTGGTGAGAGTTTGAACTCTTAAGACCAGCTTGGGAAAATTGCCAAATTGCCAAGAAAATTGCCAAATTGGGAAAGAAAATGAATTCCAACAAAACTTCAATGAATTCAAAAATTTGAAATTTTCGGGGTGTTTCAACCATGCTATTAATCGTTTGTATCAAACTGACAGGTTAGTGCTAATTTCTGCATACAAATGTGGCTATATGCTAGCTGGTGAGAGTTTGAACTCTTAAGACCAGCTTCATTGAGAGCGTGAGGCACTTCAGTTAACTGAAGCTGCATGCAGCTAGTAGCATCATCGATCAGTCAGCATAATTTCAACGTCTAGATTAATTAACCATGCATAACTGCTTCACATTAATAACCAACACAGTAACACAACCCAAACCACTCGATCATGTGCGAGCTACCTAGCATGCACGTAGCAGATTATTTTCTCTCTCCATTCCTTGGTCGTTACAACTTACAAGCTTAATTAGATGATCAGAGGAAGGCCCTGAACGCCGCCTGCGCGAGGCGAGCCGCGGCCATGGCCGCCACAGGGAAGCGGCGGAGGTGGAAGGAGAGCAGCAGGAGCGCCACGGCCGCCGTACACAGGAGGAAGCCAATCGCGACGTGGCTGTCAGCAGCTCGAGGGACGGCGGCGCGGAGGAGGAAGAAGCCGCCCAGCATCATGTACACGGCGGCGTAGAAGTGGAGCCGCCGCTCGAGACGGCGATCGCCGGGATCGGCAGCTTCGTCTCCGGCGTCGACCCCAACGTTGTCCATCAGTGGTGCCGGCCGAGGAGGGGCTGCCATCTCTTGGACTCTGCTATAGCTGCAGCTTATATCTGTGGAGTACAATATGGTGCAAGGCTTGCCTGTCGTGTTCCTGTCTGTATGCATGTTAGTTCCAGCGACATCTATATATAGAGGGAGAGGAGGTCAGACCGTCAGTGGCTGCTGCCATTGGAAAATGCGACATGGTTTCCCACTATCCGCTTAGTTGCACCATTCGCGTCATCAGGAAAAGAGGGCCGGGAAAACTTAAAGGAAAACTACGTCTCTTTCAAAACTTAAAGGAAAACTACGTCTCTTTCAAAACTTAAAGTGAAACTACGTCTCTTTCAAAACTTAAAGGAAAACTACGTCTCTTTCAAAACTTAAAGGAAAACTACGTCTCTTTCAAAACTTAAAGGAAAACTACGTCTCTTTCCCGGCCCTCTTTTCCTGATGACGCGAATGGTGCGACATGGTGCAACTAAGCGATCGTGCCACTCTTCCTTTCTTTTCATTTCCTTGCTAGTCCTTTCTTTTCCTGATGACGCAAATGGTGCAACTAAGCCGATCGTGGAGAGAATGTGGGGATAAAAGTTAATTAATGATGTAACGCATGGCCTGTTTCAGATCTGTTTAATGTGTGGCCGAAAAAGTACCGAAAAAGTATAGTGTCACAGTAAGAAACTTGGTTATGGTGGGAATCGCTGCAATTATGTGGATAATTTGGAAGTTTCGCAATAAGGCTTGCTTCCAGAACAAAGTGCCTTCTGATCTTATTGAGGTTGTGTTATAAAATGCACGATAAAAAATAAAACAATGAAGAATAGTCAAGCGCATGAGACAAAGAATTAATGTGAAAAATCCTTGTGGGAAAAAACCACTGACGCACAATCGGCGAATCACTATATGGGAGAGAAATTACAGGATACTCTTAGCGTATTGCATGTGTAGATGTGTCGTGCATGTACTGAGGCTTACAAGGGAATAAAAAACCTTGGGAACTAGAGTCCTAGACGAGAAAAAAACAAACATAGTCCCAGTCGATAATGAAACAGAGATCTACTCGGAAACTAAAATAGTAACCCGCTCGGAGACGGAAACAAACCCCTCTTGGAGATGGAACAGAGTCTCAGGAGATAATTGTGAAGAGTTATAGTCGGAAGCACCTCGAGTAGCCACGTCTGACTCCAGTCGGTGCAAACACTTTTGGACACCACGTCTGGTGCAAGTCGGTGTAGAATCCATCACGAAAATAAAGATGAACCCAATCATAACATCTGACCAGTTCGCATTGCCGACCAGTCAAACTGGTCGAAATATATTTTGAGCGAAACCTTATCAGATTCTTCAAGAGATCAGACCCAACCAGATTTGGATCACAAAATACAACAATCTTCACTTTGATCAGAATTCCTCCTGTAGCGGAAAGGAACCAAAGAACTTCTTGAATAACTTGTAAAACACTTTTTATGTGTCAAACATCCGAAAGGACTAATAAGTAATACCAACCAAATGTGAGCAGAGCTCAAGTTTGGCAGAAGGAACTGGCTTGTCATCATATCAACTGGATTGCCATAAGTGCTGATCTTGCAAACTTTAATATCACCTTGAGTAATAACTCCTTAGATGAAGTGATATTGATATCAATGTGCTTTATTCTCTCATAGGTCATTTGTTCTTTTGTAAGACAAATAGGACTCTGACTATCATGGTGGATATTGGTGCAAGATGTAATTTCACAAAGTTCAGTGTATAGACCTTTTAACTAAATAACTTCTTTACAGGCTTCTGAAATAGGCATTTACTCGACATCAGTGGTTGAAAGAGCAATAGTAGTTTGTAGACAAACTTTCCAGCTTAGGGCACAGCCTCTAATAATGAATATATATCCAGTAATAGATCTTCTCTTATCTAAATCTCCAGCAAAATCAGAATTCACATATCTGACTAGTCCATCACTGGTCTTTCCAAATTGCAAGCAAGCATTAGAAGTGCTCCTCAAATATCTAAAGATTCGCTGAACTACTCTCCAGTGGTTTTTCCCAAGATTGGCCATATATCTATTGACAACACACAAAGCATGAGATAGGTCACGATAAGAGCAGACCATGGTATACGTAAGTGATCCGACTGCACTTGCATACTGAACACTTGACATGTATTCAACTTCTTCAATTGTTTGCAGACTTGGTGCTGAAGATAGTTTGAAGTGTGCAGCTAACAGAGTGTTGGTCAATTTGGTCTTTATGCATATTGAAATGACGAAGCACTTTTTAAATATATCGTCTCTACAGTAGGTATAACTTTTCTAAACTGGCGATCTCTAAAGATTTCCATACCAAGTTTCTTCTTTGCTACACTGAGACTCTTCATCTCGAATTCACTGCTCAATTGTTACTTTAATTTTGATATTTTAGTCTTATTTTTATCGTGAATATTATATCATCAACATATAGAAGCAAGTTGATAGCTGAATTGTTGATGGTCTTCAAATAAGCACAGCCATCATAGTCACATCTCTTGAAGCCTTGAGAGATCATAAAGGAGTTAAATCTCTTGTACCATTGTCTAGATAATTGCTTCAACCCATAAAGAGACATTTTCCATTTGCATGTAAAATTCTCCTTTCCCGGAAGAATAAAACCTTTAGGCTGCTCCATATAGTTGTTTTCTTCCAACTCCTCATTTAAGAATGCAATCTTAACATTTAGTTGCTCAAGCTCACAATCATGCATAGCTACAATACTGAGTAAAGCAAAACTATGCTTCACGGCTGGGGAGAAAATATTTGCAAAGTCAATACCTGGAATTTGGTTGTATCCTTTAGCAACGAGCCTTCCCTCGTACCTGACCTAATCGATCAGAGATATGCCTTCTTTCTTCTTGTAAATCCATTTGCACCGTATGAATTTATTTTCAATCAGGAGCTCGACCAACTCTCAAGTGGAATTCTTCTTGAATGATTCCATTTCTTCATACGTGGCAGTCATCCAGTACTCTGACTCATCAGAGCAAATGGCCTCTAAATAAATTCAAATTCTACAGTACCTTCAATGTCTTTTTTCATGTTCAAACAATAAGTCACAGTGTTGGTTTCTTCAATTAACCTCTTCAGGGACTAGATTTTCCTCCTTTCCCAATTAGATGCAATAGATTGTTGGTTCCGACTAGTTTCTATTGGAAGATTACTAGTCGAAGCTTGAATAGGGATATCCTATGTATTCTCCTTGTCAGCCTCTGGTGAGAATTTTGAATCAATAAAGTGTTGCACCTGCATGCTAGACTTCTGCGGCTTCTCAATGGGGGTATCATTGGTCATAATTCCTTTTAACAGAGTAGACTTATCGAAAGTAGCACTTTTGCTCACAACCACCTTTTTGATTTTAGGATTCCACAACTTATAGCCTTTAACTCCAGGCTTATAGCTGAGGAAGATACACTTAATGATTCTTGGCTCAAGTTTACCTTTATCAGTATGAGCATAAGCAAGACAATAAAAAATTATTATGTTCGAGTAGTCTACAGGAGAACCAGACCACATATCGATTGGAGTTTTCTTGTTGATGACAATGTTCGATGATCGATTGATTAGATGACAGGCAGTGGAAGCGGCTTCAACCCAAAAACACTCTGACAGACTAGATGTGGACAACATGTAGCACACCTTTTCTATGATGGTTCTGTCCATGCACTCGGCCACATCGTTCTGTTGAGGTGTTCTCGGTACTTTGTAATGTCTTACTATGCCCTCGGATCGACATAAAGCTTCAAATTATCTCGAATAGAATTTTATGCTATTATCTGTTAGTAGTTTCTTAATATGCTTGTTGGTCTATTTCTTGATCATAATCTTTCACTATTTGAATGTCTTGAATATGTCAGACTTGTGCTTGATGAAGTATGCCCAAACTTTTCGAGAGTAGTCATTGATGATGATCAGTATATAATTAGGACCTCCAAAGGATAGAACGTCGGACTTATCCCACAAATCAGAGTGAACATAATCCAATATATCTTTCGAAGAGTGATTTATAGAGGTTAAACTCAACCTCTTCTGTTTACCAAAGACACACTGTTCACAAAACTTTAACTGGTCAACGTCTTGACGATCAAGCAGACTTTTTTTACACAACTCCTTCAAACCGGCTTCACTCATATGCTCGAGACACATATGCCATAGACTTGTCCAATCAGCATCGGACAACCTAGTTGTAGCAACATCTATCTTCCTGACCAAGGTAGTGCCTCGAAGGTGATAGAGGTTTGTTGCATCCATATCACCTTTCATCGCGATAGCAGAGCCTTTGGAGATATTCAGAATTCCACCTCCACCCAAAAAAATCGAATTCTTTGGTATCAAGAGTACTCAACGAGATAAAGTTCTCTTCAAATTTGGATGGCATCGGACCTTTGACAAGATTCTGATGATGCCATTAAACATCTTGATCTGGATGGAATCAATGTCTACAATCTTGCATAGAGTATTATCTCCCATTAACATTGATCCACTCTGAATAGCTTCATAAGTAACGAACGAGTCAAAGTTCGGACTCATGTGGAAAGTGTTGGATGAATCAAGAATCCATTCATTGCTGGTTTTGGAATCACTATCAATGCCAACAAGAATCTCCCTTTTGGAATCTTCTTTTGTGACAATGGTGGCCTAAGCTTCATCATCTTATTGATTTTTCTTGGAACTATTATTCCTCTTCTCTATATTCTGAGTTTCTAGCACTCGGAGATATCGTGTCCAACCTTCTTATAGTAGTGGCGCGACTTCTCGGTCTTTGACTTTGAACAACCTTTATATCTGCTTGAGCTTCTGTCTTTGGAATCACTGGTCGGAGACCTCTTGACTGGTCTACCTCAAACGGACAAACTTTCTGCATATGAATTCGAGCTGTCGCTCGAAACCATACTTTTTATCTTTTCTTTTGTATACAGGTCCTCATAAACCTCCTTTAGAATAAGAGTGTCTCGACTGTAGAGAATTATGTCTCTAAATGTAAAGAATGAAATAGGCAGCGAATAAAGCATAATAAGACTCAACCCTTCATCATCATATTTGACCTCTATATCTTCAAGGTCAGTGACCACATCTTTAAACGCAGTCAGACGATCTTGCACCGATCCACCTTCTGCCAACTTGAGTGAGAAAAGCTTCTTCTACAGATGCATCTTGTTCATTAAATCCTTAGTCATACAGATCCATTCCAACTTTAGCCATAACACTCCTTCATAACTTCCTGGAGAATATTATTAGAAAGATGAAAATGAATTTGAGCGAGAGCCTTACGATCTCTTCGTTGCTTTTCCTCAACAGACCATGCAGTGGGCATGTTATCAATTCCCAATAACACATCATCCAAATCGAGCTGTGACCGAACAGCTCGCATCTTGACTTGCTCGCATCCAAATCGAGAAAATATTATGTCGTGATCCAGCAGTGGAAAATCGTACTTCATTGACACCATGACGTGTGTGCCTAGACTGATCGGGCGAAGAACCAAACTCTGATACTACTTGTTATAAAACGCATGACAAAATATGAAACAAAGAAGAATAGTGGGAGCATGAGACAAAGATTTAACTAAAAAAAACCCTTACAGGAAAAAACTATGAACGCATAATCGGCGAAATCACTATATAGATGAAATGTTACAGAATGCGTTTGGCGTATTAATTGTGTAGATGCATCATGCATGTACTGAGACTTACAGGAGGAATAAATAGACTTGGGAATAAATGTCCTAGATGAGAAAGAAACATAATCTTAGTCGGCAATAAAACAAAGACCTTCTAAAAAACTGGAACAACAATTTCTGAGGACTCTTCCTTTCTTTATGTCGTACTCCAAATGAAAGGGGTTTCCTGTAAAATGGTGTGATTGGATCATGACGTAATTGGTCCTTTCTTCAAAACTTTTAAGGGGTTGAGGCAAGGGGATCCCCTGTTTCCCTTCTATTTGATATTGCTGCTGATGCTCTTGAGATGCTGGTTCAGGGAGCACAACGAAAGGGGTTAATTAGGTGGTTAATGCAGGATTTAATTCTCAATGGCTTGTCTATCCTGCAATATGCAGATGACACCATTTTTCTTCTTTGCCGGTGGAGCTCACCAAAGATTTATAAGCGATCTCCGTGGAATACGTACTTCTTTATAATGAGTCAGTTTCTGCTAGAATATGATGTACTCTTTCGGAGCATGTTCTGGAGCCAGGGAAAATGAGTTTCTAATGGAATATGTACTTAATTCCACCACTTGCAACACACGTTAATAGGGGTGCAAATGGATTGGGTTAATCCCGACCGATCCGATACCAAATCCGGTCGGTACCGGATTCGGGAAGGGAATTTGGTATCCGGTCGGATTCGGATTTAGGAGAGCTGTTATCCGACCGAATAGTATCGGTATTCGGATACCGGATAATTATCTGGTCGGATATTCGGTCGGATATCTGGTAAGAGCTAAGAATTCACCTTTTATTTTGCTAGTATTTATTTTTTTGTCATGTTGGTTGGTTGAGGTGTGCAGTGTATAGAAAGTTTTTCTGGATCGTGCAAGCTTAAGTTCTCTAAAAGGAATATGACATTCAGTTGTGGCAACTATAAATATACAAATACTAAAATAGTGTTTTATTTTTAATTCTACTGTTTGTGCAATTGGAATCCTAAATTTGCTCATCAAGATCACTCTTCATAGGTAATGGAATGAAAAACATGTAATCAGAGTATTATTAAACGATGAACTTTGGCATGCTTCAGTAAATGAACAGGTAAATTTGTCAAAAGTCTATTATCCCTAATTGTCTACTTTCTCTACCTTAATTTAGTAAAACTTCTTTAGCTTAGAAAAAGAAAATGCTATCCGTCAAGAATCAAGATTCATCTTGAAACGCCACACCTCAATGGGCAATTTTGGGGGAAACGCCACACCATCTTCGGCTGATGAATTATAATCACTATTATATACTTATGTCTAACAGTTTAAGGCTTGAAGTGATGGCGGTATGGTTTAGCATATGTTCCTTTCCATATGCACGTACTATCCGTATACATTATCCGTTTTCGATCCGAAACCGTCAAGTATCCGTTCCGGCGGTACCGTATTCGAAATTCCGAATACTCCGAATTTGTATTCGTATCCGGTTTTACCGTATCCGATCCCAAATCCGAGAAAAAATATGGGTTAGAATATGATATGAGCAATATCCATCTGAATCCAACCCGATTGCACCCTTACACGTTAATTTATGGCCTGCCTCTCAGATTACTCCGCGCTGGAGTTAATTCGCAGCTTAATTTTTTTTCCTTTTTATGCAATTGCTTGCTAGCTTCATCGCATAAACCACCGCTTGCATGGATGCTTCTCCTCACCTATAATTTGTTGCAGGAAATCAGACTAGATAATTCGCACCATTTCTGCGATCGATACTAGATCCAACAGCCCTGATGTTTCTGTGTTCCCTCCGGCCCAAAAAACATATTATTTTAAATATCGATACGGTGTATGAAACACAACTTTAAGTACTAATTTTTATTTAAATATATTTATAAAACTTAATAAAATTATAGTATTGTAAAAGTATTTTTCGAGACAAATATATACATATGATTTTTTATATATTCAATCTAAATATTTTTAAAATATTAATAGCCAAATTTTCAAAAGTTCAAGGCTGAAATTTTTTAAAATATTAATACCCTAAACCCTAATTAATGATTATGAATTTGGGCTGAAATTCGAGGCTGTGCATACTTGCAACTTACAAACAAACCTAGGCGCAAAGAGGTCAACTTTTCCGGGCCCGCGAGTCGAATAATACGAGCAGATGCATCTTCAGCAGGGCTGGGACACCGACCCAATGACTTAACCTCCCCGGGGAAAACACCTAAACTACAGGCGATAAGGTAATGGAGATTGATGGGCCTCCAGGTGTTAATATATCAGGCCTGGAGCAGAAACACCCAACGTAGAGCCGATTTCGAGATCATCGAGACGCTAATCTGCAGCGAAATACTCCCCTCAAAGGAAAATATCTGCAGCGAAGTACAGTGAGATTGCTGACTAAAACCAACTGACAAATTAGCGACAAAATCACGCATATCAGAATAACAACGCTGTTATTGTTCATGCTCCGCCAGAACTAGGCTTTTCTATTTCCAGCGAAATTATCTAGCCAGTCGCAACATGCAAGATTGTACGCAGGCAAAGATGAACAGAAACGGATCGATCGAACGGGAAGGGAAAGGGAAAAAGATATAATATAAAGGGGAATTGCTGGCAGCTTGACATGGCAGAGTCAAGAAAGTCCCAGCATTCAGGCAGCTCTGCTAGCTGCAGTGCGGACGTGCAGTAGCGTAGGAAACATTGACCGCTCGATCGATCAACAACGATGAGCCACCATACTATACTATTAATTCCTTAGTCGTTACATGCTTAATTAGATGATCAGAAGAAGGCCCTGAGGGCCGCCTGCGTGAGGCGCGCCGCGGCCATGGCAGCCACAGGGAAGCGGCGGAGGTGGAAGGAGAGCAGCAGGAGCGCCACGGCCGCCGTCCACAGGAGGAAGCCAATCGCGACGTGGCTATCAGCAGCCCGAGGGACGGCGGCGCAGAGGAGGAAGGAGCCGCCCAGCATCATGTATACGGCGGCGTAGAAGTGGGGCCGCCGCTCGAGACGGCGATCGCCGGGATCGGCAGCTTCGTCTCCGGCGTCGATCCCAACGTTGTCCATCAGTGGTGCCGGCCGAGGAGGAGGAGCTGCCATCTCTTGGACTCTGCTCTGCTGCAGCTGCAGCTGCAGCTTATAAATCTGTGGAGTACAATACGGTGCGAGGCTTGCCTGTGGTGTTCGTGTCTATATGCATGTCAGTTTCAGCGAGATCGAGCTGCCATATATATAGGGCCTGTTTGGCAAGTCACAAGCCGGCTGGCTTTTGGCTTTTGCTACAGTATCTAACTTTCAAACGGAGCATTTTCTCAAAACGGGGTCTATAAGTTAAACGTAGTACACGTTAAAAGCCCAACATCTGTACCAGCCAAAATCGTAAGTGAATACCGGTTTTTCCGTAATCTGTACCGTAAACAGCCAAAATTCAAAAATTTCAGCCAAAAGCCATAAGCCGCAGCCAAAAAGAACAGGAGCAGGTCAGAGTTTGCTGCACTTGGATATACTCCAAAGGAAAGCTGCTGGTGCTAAAGGGAGAGGGAGGTGAGAGCTAGCCACTCTTTCGGGAAAGCAATATCTGGTTTCTGCATTCTTGTTGTACTCGTGAGCGCAGATCTAGTCTAAAATAAATCTAGAGGCTCTTTCCAAATAGGCTTGCTTTGGTTCCATTAACATTTTTTTTTCATGTCACAAAAGAAGTTACCTGCAATATAATACGTGGGGTGACAACTTGTACTTTTATTGTTTGTTAGGTTGAGCTGAGGCATGACGGATCCGTCGTGCCGGGGCTTTCGGAAGTGCTTTAATTGATTGGTGCCGCATTGATCATAGTTTAGGTCAGGTATTCTCTGCCAATCGAGTGCTAGCCACTACAGTCCTAAGGTGTATGACGACAACTGATCGAAGCTGACCAGCGTGAGGATTTATTAATACAAGTACACCTTGCTTCAAGTGAAGGAGATTGGGGCTGTTTGGTTGTTAGCCACATTTTGCCAGTAAAAATTGCTATACTTGTCTAAGTTGAGGTGCTCAAATTCTTTGTCACACCTTAGCAAGCCTAAGGGAATCTTGCCACACTTTTTTGAGTCATTGACGCGTGGGACCTAGTTTGCTGGAAGGGAATCTTGCCACAACTGTGGCTGCAACCAAACAGCTCCCAAAGTTGGTCAAACTTGCCTAACCTTAGGCGTGGTAAACTGTGGCTGGCAACTAAACACCCCCTTTGTTCACGCAGTATTCGCCCACTAATTAATGGGTGGGTTCCTTTTAACTATAGTTAATAATATATGGTTGTAGTTAATTATTTTTTTTATCTTAAAACGAGTATTTATGTGAATGCATCGGATGAATGAAGGGACCGTTACTTTTCAGCTCCTAAAAGCTATTTTTTCGGTTCTTCTACGATAACTAGCTTTTAAATAGAGTATCTTTTTAAGATAGAGTCTACTAGTTAATTATAGTACATACTGTACCGATTTTATTTATATCGGCAAAAACCGCACACGAGTTTTGTTACTCTTTAATCTCTCACACGAATAATCTAAAAGTCACAAACTTCAGAATAAAAACAGGCCCAGTATCTCTTTCCTAGTGTAAAGAGGCGCAAAACTCGAGGAAAATGAGATGGGCCGCAGCTAGAGCAGATCTGTCTCGAGGACATCGCATTACATATGGGCTAGCCGCTCAAATATCAGGCAAGCTGCCCTCTCGTGGGCTATTGCACATGAGTTCGATGCACCTCATAGATAACATCCAAGAGGAAACCACGAGATGAGTGAGCAAATCATCTCTACCGCTCCGTAAATTTTGGAAGCAAAGTAGAGCTCCTGCGGTTTCCTTAAAGAAAAAAACAGGTCATGCATGCACGAGCAGCTCGCTCGCTCGTGGACACTTGAATTTACGTGCGCTGGAAGAAGGATCTGAGCGCCGCCAGCGCGAGGCAAGCCGCGGCCATGGCCGCGCGCTGGAGCGGCGGAGCGGGAACGAAAGCAGCAGGAGAGCCACGGCCGCCGTCCACATGAACAGCAAGCCAACGACAGCGTCAGCAGTGGCGCTCCACGAGCTGCCGTCAGCTTGCAGCAGCACCGGCCGAGCCGTCCTGCCCGCCGGCGCCGATGACGGCCACCGGGGCATTGTTCATGTGTTCAGCTCATGTGATGCGCGCGAGTTCATGGGCGTTCGCACGTAATTTACTCTCTTTATCAAAATATACTCTCTTTAATTGGTCTACGGTGATGCAACAAGGTGTTCAGCTCATGGGAAATTTATTAAAAATTTGGGGAATTTTCTGTACCGTGTGTGTGCGCCTCTGCATCTCTGTGTGTGTGCGTGTGGTTTTTTTTTCAGCAGGATGCTAGTGGCAGCAAGATTTGTTTGTAATCTATTTTCCCTCTTCACATGAGGCAAACCGGATAAGCAAGCATCTTTTTTACGGGTGTAAACCAGGAAATTTCAGGTTAGTAGATCCCGTGCTGTCATCCAAGAAATCTATGTTTGGCTGAATGTGATGCTGCATCTATGGTACCCTAAACTATACATGTGATCTCTGTTTGCATGTAGCAAGATTTGGCCTCATCTATTAAGGCATTAGTATAATCAAAATGCATGTGCTAGCTGACAGTTTATCCACTTCTGATCTGGCTATTTGATGACACTTAAAAATATTAAAAACTAGCTAGCTGAATACCTGTGCATTGCTACGGATTTTTAAAAAAAACTCACAGGTGGTAAAATTTTTTAGAATATACTTACAAATATGTTCTAAAAGTTTTTAAATTCGTAACAACACACGGACATTCATCTAGTGCAGGTCAATTGTCAAAAGGCAAGAGGAATCAGGGGCATAATTCAAATGATGATGAGTTAATTTTCATCAGTTTCTAACTATATAAATTTCACATTTTTGCATCACCAAGAAAGATAGGGCATAAGAAAATTATATAGTCCAAGCCGGAGGGGAGGGAGGCGAGAGAGGCCGGGTAGAAGATGAGGTGGGAGATAGTAACTGTTGGTGGAAGTGGAGAGGAGGGGTAGTTAGATATGAGAGAGTGGGAGAGGGATGTTAAATAGATAGTCAAGATTTCAGTATTTAGATCGGACGGTTGAGAAGTGAGGAAGAGAATGCACCAACCACCAACTCAAACTTATTAAATAGTAAAGATAACGTTGTTTAGCACATTAAAGTCTTTACCGGTGTTGCTCAGATTCATCTCCTTAACCAAATTGGCCCTGCACGGTTGGGCTAAAAAGCTGTGGCTTATGGCTTAAAATGCACTGTAACTGGCTGAAATTTCACTGTAGCTGAAGGTGGTTTATTTGGCGTAATTAAATTTAAAAATATAAAAAAATATGTTAACTCATCTCGAACAATGCAAACGAATACAGGAAAAAGAACTGGCAAAAGGCTTAAAAGAGCAAAAAAAAATCAAAAAAGACGAAATTTATGAATAGTGAAAAATAAGCCAGAAGCTGAAGCTGAAACGAGCGGGGCCGCGATATGATGAATGGCCAGCCGAGCAATACAAGAAAAATGGGTTGCATGACATTGCCTTTTCTTGTCGGTACGAGAAAGGGATAATAAATTTAGAAGGACTTCCAATCAAATACGAGACTGCCAAGGATACAGAATGAATCAAGGAGAAGTACACAAATGATCTAAATGTATTCAATATGAATATGTAGAGTTACAAAATGGCCCTCTCCTTACAAGAGGTCCTATTTACAGGGGGGAGAGGAGTGTGTGAAGTTGCAAGTTTACCCTCGGGATCTAATTTACTCTTAGGTGTATCTACATCATTTTACCTCACGTAGGTCCCGCCACATCCGTCGGACCCCGAGGCAATACTTCTGGATCCTCTATATTAATTGCACTAGTCTACAATCAGCTAGTATACACAGTAGTAACAAGAATACATATCAAACGAAATAACATACTTTATTAATTAAAGAGAGTATGGTCTTATGGTCAAGTCTTACATCATCACTGCTCATTGGCTAAATACATAAAAATAACAGTGGAAACAAGGTAAATAAAGCGTTGAAGCCACAAACCTGCCTATAGGCAAACAACAGTAAAGCGTGACCTACTCGTCCAGATCCTCACCATAGTCAAAGTCGTCCTTCTTTGAGCAACCGAATTAAGTAAAGGTGAGCACATAAAATGCACTCCACAAGTTTCATAGGAAATGCAATAATAATGTAAGGCTGGCAAGTGAAGGCATATATGGTTATTTGCGCGTAAAGCAGTATTTTTAAGAAATACATCAAATAGATAGAAAATTGCGAAACACAATAAGTAAACACAGTAATTTAAGCAAATTATTACTGTTTGCACAAGCACCGACTTGACGCTAACCTAAGAGGGAAAAGAGACAGTGGCATCAGAGAGGAAGAGGGGGAAAGGGAGGCACGCATGAGCATGAGGAGGTAGAGGGGAGTGTAACAGAGCGGATGGTGAGGTTGGGGAGGAGCCGTGGAGAGCCAACGATGAGAGCTAGGGACGGCGCAGCGAGCTTCATGGTGGCAGTGACCAGGGGCAAGAGAGAGACTGAATTGACTGTCAGGAAAGGAAGAGGGATGCATGGAGATGCTCCCAAAGAGAGGAATCGGGGCGAGGCTCATCGGAGAGGGAAGAGCGGCGGCGGCGGCGGCGATTTTCTGCCAAAATGGAGGAAGGTGATGGCGCAGTGAGTCATTGGGGAGAAATCCCAAAATTGGGTGAGGGGAAATCTAGAGGGGAGTGAGGAACACAATTTGATGCATGTGGTATTGAGGGAGCTCACCAGAGTCGACTGGAGCAGTGAGGCAAAGGCAGCAGCCAGCACGAGCGCAAAGTGTTCTTGAGCTCGGTTTGGCTCAGGGAGGAGGGGATGGAGAGGAATGGGAATGGGGGAGAGAGAGGAGGGGAGGCAACCACGGCGAGGCTTAAATAGTTGAGGAGGCATGGGGGGCATGAGCTCGATGGTCAAAGCGCAGGCCGAGCCTTGCGTGGGGGTGACGCAAGCCAACCAGATGCGACGATGCGAGCAAGGCACTGTGGTTGATGCGGGAGCAAGTGCAGGCACAGGCAGCAAGGCAGCAAGATAAGTGAAACACGCATGGAGCAGAGCTGGCGCGGCGAGAGCGAGCGCGATTTTGACTTCGGCGCACTGTTTAGTGATGCGACAGGTGTATGGGGGAGTGGCAAGTGTGGCACGCGTGGGACATCAATGGAGCTGGTGGTGACGTGATGGACGATAGGGTGGCGCA
This sequence comes from Dendrocalamus sinicus, assembly GCA_036346575.1. Lineage (NCBI taxonomy): Eukaryota > Viridiplantae > Streptophyta > Magnoliopsida > Poales > Poaceae > Dendrocalamus > Dendrocalamus sinicus. The sequence goes on along the minus strand of JAYEVI010000181.1, from coordinate 931,157 downwards.
CACTGGCACGGTTGGCTGAGTCGGACGTAGCCAGAGCAGAGCGAGCGAGAGGGAGGCGCTGGGCCGAGCGATGTCGGTTCAAGAGGAAGAAGACAGAAGGAATAAAGGAAAGCGGGCCGTGGGCTAGCGACACTGGACTGAGAAAAGAGAGAGAAAGAAAAGAGTGGGCCAGCTTAACTGGATTTTTGAATTTTATTTTCCTTTATTATTTGGATTTTGGTTTTATATTTGAATTCGAATTCAAATTCAAATTCAAATTTTGTTTTGACAAAATTTTGAATTGTGCCCAAATATCAACTTTCTGCCAAAAGTTTTTAAATCCCACAAAATGAGGTGTTACAAATTGCCAAGAAAATTTTCCCGACAGGACGCATACGAAGACCATCTAAAGCCACGAGGAGAGAGATATATTGCACTCAGAAATTACCATTTCATTCATTGCGTGGACTTAATTTAAGTCTAGGTGCTGAAAGCAAGCTGCAGCCTATTCGATCGACACGCAAAATGACCTTGGACAAATCCTTTCAGATCGAGCTGAGAGTAGCGGCTGATTCCGGACCTTTGTCCCTTTCCTTAACTTGCTTTTTGTATGCTCTTTGTATACAACGAGAGAGAATAATTAGTCGTCGAATAATTACATGAACAACGGAATCCATCACTTGGAGCCAGGTGTGCTTGTATTAAATTCTCAGTGATGGGTGATTGTCATCATCAGAATCAGATATGGCTGCTGAGACTAGCTAGATTTTCGTTGTAATTAAGATCGATCACCCAGATAAATATGAGACTAGCTTTTACGTTATGAGATCGATCACCTAACGTAAACTATATACACGATCGATGCAGCAATGCAGCATCTCTGCTACAAGCAAAGGCCACTCGGACAGGTCAGCTGTGATGCAAAAGCTAGACTTTGCCTCAGCTCAACGCCTCAACCTAACAAATTAATTGACACCTGGCCCCACATATCCTTATGAGATAGAAGTCCCGCTTTGAGAAAGCAAAAAATTCCGAGTGGAATAATTTTGAATATCGATTTCTTATATATATACTGCACATCACATGCCTTTGTTGTTTGACGAAGATGCATGTGCAGCGGCAGCTTGCCCAAAAGCTAGTTGTTGCCAGGAAAACTTCTGGCCGAAATTTCGTCGAAAACCATCGGTTACTGATGTTATCGGTGGGGTCTGATAAAAATTCAACTTAGATAAATATTTAAATTTATCTAATTTTATCAAATATAAATAAAGTTTGCAAATTTTTCAACTTTTACTTTTTTAGATCTGAAAATTTCAAATTTTAATTCAAAAATTTTGTAAAATCTAAAAAATCCGGTAACCATTATCACTACTCTCTGATAAAATTTACCAATCAATAGCGTTTTCCCTGGTTGTTGCAGCAGCTCGGAATGCGCCCAAAGAGTGTTTGACCTTGAGGTATAACAGCTTAAGGGGGTGATCGGTTCGGCTGAAAAGCTCATAGCTTATGGCTGAAAACACTATAGTTGGCTGAAAAAATCACTGTAGCTGACAGAGGCTTATTTAGCATAATTAAATTTAAAAAATTTAAAAATATAAAAAATATGTTAGCCCATTACGTATAATACAAACAAATACGGGAAAAAAAAGAACCGGCAAAAAAGCTCAACAAAAAGCCAAAAATTCAGAAAAAGACGAAACTTATGAATAGTGACAAATAAGCTATGAGCACTGTTGGGCAGCCATGTTGATCGCGGCCTAAAGATCTTACTTTATCAGATGCGCCCAAAGAGTGTTTGACCTTGAGGTATGGCAGCTTAAAGATCTTACTTTATCAGATCTTACTTAATTAAAATTCCTTGTTGGTATCTTACTCAGCACTCTGCAGTGCGCGCTAATGGTGCTACTAGGTTTAATTTACGAGTGTGTGGACGGATCGGGGAGACCTATAGCGGCGACCCTCTGGCCTCCTCTCTCTACGGTGGCTTCTGACTTCTGTTTGTAAAAGTTAAAACTAATACGAACGCTTCAGTTTCTATAAATCATTTTTATCAGTCACTACAATTTATCAACCGCTATTTTATGTTTTAATATATTATAACATATATTATATTTTATTATATCATAATTCTGTAAACCGTACAGCGGTCCGAATATTGTAAGTACCTTTCTTTGCACCGTTTTTCTTATATAATATACTATTATTTATCAGCTGCTTCTATTAATTACTAATATTTATCAGTCGCTACTATTCATCAGTCGTAACAAAAGACACCAGTAAAAAATATACGAACAGCCCCTATATATAGTATGCAAATACAGACCACAGGCAGGCCGTCTTGTGCCATAGCTACCTAGCAAGATCGTTCCCAAGTGGAGTACTACTCATCCGTATACGATTCAAGCTGAAGCTAGCGGACACCAGCACGATATATGGCAGCTCCTCCCCGAGCACCATTGATGAATAATGCCCGGGTCCACGCCGGCGACCCAGTTGCCGATCCCGATCGCCGCCTGGAGAGACGGCTCCACTTCTACGGCGCCGTGTACATGATGCTGGGCGCCTCCTTCCTCCTGCGCGCCGCCGTCCCTCGGGCTGCTGACAGCCACGCCGTAGTTGGTTTCCTGCTGTGGACGGCGGCGGTGGTGCTCATGCTGCTCTCCGTCCACCTCCGCCGGTTCCCCGTGGTGGCCGCCGCGGCGGACCGGCTCGCGCAGGGCGCAGGCGGCGCTCAGGGCCTTCTTCTGATCTAAGCATCAATGAGAATGCATCGAATCGATCGAATGGAGAGATTAAAAGAAACTACACGCTAGCACCTGTGCATGAGTGATTTCAGCTAGCTGTGTGATATATAGGTGACTGATAATGTGAAAATAAGCTGACGGATGCTAGCTACTGCATTCTGGCGAATTGAGGCGGTTCACGCTTTCACAATTAATATAGCATGTATGTTGCTACTAGATCTCTTGGTATGCTTATTGTCATTTGTCAATTAAATTAGTAACGGGAAATTAAGCCCTGGATTTGTCAACGTTTCTACCATCTGCACTTTATTATGTCATCACTTGCTTACCTTCCGTCCAGCTTCGACTTCACTGGATAAAATCTGGCATGAAAAATGCAACATCTGTGGGACCATAGCCTGATGAAGTTAACAACTATAGGAGCAGCTTATAGTGCCTTAAGATCTTACCTCACCCATCAAATATCTCTCGATCTGGTAGCAGGACTCCTCCAGCAGATTCCTGCAGGTATCAAATAGTTTTATTAGAACAATCAGCTAGACGAAACGATAATCTGCTCCTAATAACTTCAGCAGTAACAGCAGAATACAAACCACATGATTTCACTGGAATATACAGTGATACAGCCACATGAAATTAAGCAAATTTTTTAGCAGTTGCGTCTAGACAAACAATGCTATTGGATTATAGTTATTCCCTAAAAAAGTAGAGGTGCCATCCTAGTCAATCCACAGCATGTCAAATTATCCATACTTAAGGATAGGCATTGCACAACTCTGTTGGATTCCCAACAGCTAAACAACAAGAATGCAGTATTGTACTATGCCCTACTATCCCTTGGCACCGCACTAAACAGATAACCGCAATTGTACTTGGTAACTGAATTATTTAAAAACTTAGTGAAAGCAAAATCCAGCAGTATACATGTCATCTACATATAGATATACTCTGAAAACCTGATCATCATTTCTTCCCATTCCAAGGGAATACAGTCTGACTGTCGTATCATGTTTGTCCATCAATTTTACCGCATGTGGAATTAAATTCGATGAGCTCTTTTCCTGAGACATTTCAAATCCACACTCACCCATGATGCTTTGTTAGCCAAGTAACTTCTGTGCTTAAGGTTTAAGTTGTACTCTTCAGCGCATCAAAGTTGCGAATTTTTCTAAGCCACCTTAGCATGTAATTTCATGCATATAATCCAAGTTCCAGCTCAACTGAGTTGAAACAGGTTGAAAAGTGGGGGGAAAATTACAACTTTATTTAGTATATGACCACTAATGCGAGAAAGGCAATAATTGAAGTCCAAATTTAGCGCTTTAGTACGTTAACAATTCCCCCTTAATCACAAGCTTCCTACAATTTCTGAGGCATCAGTGTGCAGTGTTGACTTACAAAATAGAATAGCCATATGTTCACAAACACGCGGACGGCCAGATCGCCTTCCAAGCACAAGATCGAACGGCTCTCGCCAACGGGAACCACAACCGAATTCTAAAAAATCCGACGGTCTTTATGCAAAAATGTGTGTTCAGATTCCCTATAGGAGGGTTAATATTTTGGGTATTGATAAATATCATTCGGATGTTTTCTTTCTAACTATCATCTAAATTTATAACCGTTAGATTAGAGATTTAACGATTTTTTCCTCCTCGATCGATCGGCAGTCCAGCGGCGGAGCGTGACCCAAAAGTTAGGGGAGGCAAAAGACATTGCCAATAAAAACCAGATTTTGGTAGCAGGACTCCTTCAGCAGATTTCGGCAGGTATAAAACACTTTTATTGGAAGAATCAGCTAGATGAAACGATAATCTGCTCCTAATAACTTTAGCAGTAACAGCAGAATACAAACCACATGATTTCACTGAAATATTCAGTGATAAAACCACATGAAAGCGTATTTTGCAGCAGTTGCTTCTAGACAAACAATGCTATTGAATTATAGCTATTCCGTAAAAAAAAAAAAGTAGAGGTGCCATCCAAGTCAATCCACAGAATGTCAAACTATCCATACTTAAGGATAGGCATTGCACAATTCTGTTGGATTCCCAAGCGCTAAACAAGAATGTAGTATTGTACTATGCCCTACGATCCCTTGGCACCGCACTAAACGGATAATTAACCGCAATCTAGTGGCGGAACTTGACCCAAAAGTAAGGGGACCCAAAAGACATTGCCAATAAAAAACATATTCCACTGCAAGACAATGCAGCTATTTGCGTGCTCAATTGAAAATTTAAAGAAGCAACCAAAGCAAAAGAAAGAATTAATTAAGATGCCAATCATGCCATACAATAGCTAGAGGAGAGAAAAGAAAACTATGCACAAGACAACGAGCCAAAGCTTTGAGATTACCGCTTGTGGAAGAAACATAAGCTAGCCTAAAGGCTTGTAGAAGAAACATAAGCTAGCCTAAAGCTTCGGAAAGAAACTGCTGAACGACATATGGAATAAATAAAACATGAACTCGGACGAACATATCTATATTCAAAAATTTTGGATGAAAAGGGGCAGGCCATGGCCCTCCTTGGCCTCCACTACCCTCTGCCAGCGCGGCAATCGGCAACCGATGGACAAGGATGGTTTTGCCCCCAGATTAAACAATTGATCGAGTACTTAATTCTACCACTTGCAACACACGTCAATTTATGGCATACATCAGATTACTCTGCCCGAGAGTTAATTTGCAGCTTAATTTTTTTTGCTTTTTATGCGATTGCTTTCTAGCTCCATCGCATAAACCACCGCTTGCATGGAAGCTTCTCCTCACCTATAATAATTTGCTACAGGAAGTCAGACGAGATAAGTCACGTCATTTCTGTATCTTATTAGATCCAATAGTCTCGTTGTTTTTGTGTGACACAAAACATATTATTTTAGACATCAACACAGTATTTAAGACGTAAAAGTACTTTTTAGACAAAATTTATGTATATAATTTTTATATATTTAATCTAAATATTTAAAAAGATATTGATAGCCAAATTTTAGCTACATGTATCCAGAACCATGTATTTTTTGTGACAAGAGCAAGCAGAGCGTGTATTGTTTTCCCGTGACACAAGGACAAATTAATGATTATGGTTGGGTTCTTTTTCACTTTCAGTTGGTTTATATTTGTACGGATTACAGTAATTAATTTTTAAATGGTACATTTTTAATACGGGGTCAACAGAATGATTGTAGTAAAAAGTGTACTGAGTTCAATTGTACCAGTCAAAATCGCATGTGACTTCTTTTTTGTGCATATTACCTCTTGTGAATAATTTGAATTTAAATATTTAAGTCATAAGTCTTAAGAGCCCACCCTATGTATTTGTATGAAATTCAAGGTTGTGCATACTTGCAACTTACAACAAACCTAGGCGCAATTTTTTTTGTAGAAGTCAACTTTTCCGGGCCATGGAGTCGAATAATACGAGCAGATGCATCTTCAACAGGGCTGGGTCACCGACCCAACGACTTAGGGTCGGTTCATTTGTGGCTGCGGTTTTTAGTTTTTGGCTGTTCATGCAAGAGATTATAAAAGTAACAGAAACTCACGTGCGGTTTTTGTCGATATAAATGAAATCAGTACAGTATATACTACAATTAACTAGTACATCCTATTTTAAAAAGACACTCTATTTAAAAGCTAGTTACTGCAGAAAAATTAAAAGCTGTTGCTAAAAAAGGGTAAAAGAATAGGGCCTAATCTCCCCGCGGAAAACACCTACACTACAGGCGATAGATAATGGAGATTGATGGGCCTCCAGGAGTTAATATATTGGCCCTGGCCCGGCAGAAAAACACCCAGCGTAGAGCCGATTTCGAAATCATCCAGACGCTAGCTAGGTAATCTGCAGCGAAATACAATGAGATTGGTAGCTAAACCAACTGACAAATTAACGACAAAGCATGCATACCATATGATGTATGAGCTAATTAACTAACTTTTATATCAAATTAAGCACAATCGTGTTATAATTAATATACGAATGAACTATCACTACACACTAGCTCAAGGAGTATCTACCCAACATATAAGGTAGTCTAAGTATACATGATATATAGTCGATTAATCGTTGGGGTTAGAAGGAGTCTCGAAGCCCGGCCTGCGCGAGCCGCAGCCGGCGCGGCGGGGCAGAAACGAGAGCAGCACGAGCGCCACGGCCGCCGTCCACAGGAGGAAACCAACCGGAACCAGGGCGTGGCTCGTAGCCCGAGGGACGGCGGCGCTTAGGAGGGAGGAGACACGCACCCAGCATCATGTACACGGCGGTGTGGAGCCGGAACCGGCAGCCCGCGGCATTTCGGCCGTCGACGTCCGGCTGGCCAGCGCCCCGAGCGTTCTTGTCCAGGAACGAACGGCGCAGGGGCATCTACCATTAATCCTCGTCCTGCAGACTGCAGTTACCACTTTATAGTAGTATTTGCCGTACGGATACGGATTGTACTAGCACTCGACCTGCTTTCGGACATAGCATGGTCACCATAAACTTGATCATCACGATCAGAGGCCGACCGACCTAGCTAGCTCAGTATGAACCGAGCACCAACTGCATGCCGGCGTACGTCGGCTCGTCAAAAAGCATGCTAAGATGGCGTGGCATGCAGTTGCTTTAGAAAGTTAATATAAATACTTAATTTTTTTTAAAGTAGTTTTTTCACTTCTCTCACCCTCGTCTTTCTCTGATGATAAAACAAAATATCATAGGTATATTATACATCTTATTTCTCTCACTTCCGTCTTACGCACTATCCCTCCTTTACTTTTTACGCCATGGCAGCCGCTACAGGAGGAAACCAATCGGAACCAGGGCATGGCTCGTAGCCGGAGGGATGGCGACGCTTAGGAGGAAGGAGGCGCCCAGCATCATGTACACGGCGGCCCGCTGTAGCTCGTCCGTCGACGTCCGGCTGGCCAGAGCCCCGAGCGTTCTTGTCCAGGAACGAACGGCGCAGGAGCAGCTGCCATTAACCGTCGATTTGTAGTTTGTACTCGAGCTACTTTGATTGCAGCATGCAGGTTGTATATATAAGCTCTGTTTTTTATGGTTTCTAAAACGGCTTTTGGCTTTTATTACAACATCTAACTTTTAAACATAATATTTATCAATACCCTATTTTATCATGACAGGGTCTACAAATTATATGTAGTACATATTAAAAGCCTAACATCTGTATCAACTAAAATCGTAAGTGAATATCTTTCTCTGTAATATCTATCTCAAACAGCTAAAACTCACAATTTTCAGCTAAAAATCATAAGCTGTAGCCATATCAAACAGACCTATAGTAGTATTTACCAAGTTCAGTGGGTACGGATACGGATTGTACTAGCACCCGATCTGCTTTCGGGATTTGGACACAGAAAAAGTGGGTGAATGCATGGTCACCATATATACTTGATCAGCATGATCGAGTATAGATAGTTTGATCAGATAAACTATCTAACGGCCAGTACCGTCAGCTCGTCAGTATGTTAATTTAACAGATGGACACTAGGCTCGGTCAGCTGATATCTGTGTATATGGCTTGTGACAGACACATACATCGGTCATGTCATCAGTTCGGTGGTTTTTAATTTCTTATGGGCCAGGTTTGGTCATATGTTCCGGCTCATGCAGGTGGATAGTTTCATCTGCGACTTAGGCCGATCAAAGTAACAAATGTTGATTGCGTTCGGTGATCATAGACAGAGAGATTCACTGGCCAAATTTTTTTTCCAGTTTATAATTTATAATTTATAATTTTTATAAATACATAAATATGAAGACTTCTTCGTCGCTTTCATCTGCGACTTAGGCCGATCCAAGTAACAAACGTTGATTGCATTAGGTGATCATAGACAGAGAGATTCACTGGCCAAGTTTTTTCAGTTTATAATTTATGGTTTTTATGAATACATAAATGTGACGAATTTTTTCGTCGCTATTTCAAAACAGTTTGTCAGGATAGTCTTATTTAACTGGTTTATTGACTTTTCGATATTCTATCTATTCACATAAGCGTTCGTACTAAGACCAAAATTTATTAGTCGCAGCCATAAGCCATCGGAGGCCGTCAAAAAGAAAACCGGGCCACTGATTGCATAAAGTTGAAAAATGGTGAACACAAATTAGGAGTAGATATTCCTACACACCTTTGCGGTGGATTCTGCGATCTAGGGACTATCTTGTAGGAGTGTACTCTTTTCCTGGTGCATCGCTGTCCATTGGATGAACATTGGATGGCAAGAAGAAAATGTTGAATGTGACACTTAGGGGTGGGTATTCAGTTCAATTTATTTGGTAAAAATATTTTAATTTTTAAAAGTTGAAAACCAAACCTAATTAACCAAACTATTTTAGTTCGGTTAATTCGGTTTTTTGGTTAACCGAAATATGCACAGTACTTTAACATATAATAATATTCTTTAGTCTAGTGGGTTTATTTTTAAGCTAATGATATCTCTAGAAGGTACTAATGTTCTTCGGTTTGAGATGTTGAAAATACCTACAAAATTAAATGAGAATAGCATTTTTACTAAAAATTCACATAACGGAAAATAATATTTCGGTTAATTCGGTTTTCATGACATAAAAACCACACCTAAAATTGAAAACTGAATAGCATGAAAATATAAACCACATCGAACACCATACACTAAATAAACCATAATTTTTTGTTTTTTTAGTTCGGTATTTTGTTTTTGATATAAAAAATGCCCACCCCTAGTGGCACTTTCTTGACTCATTGTTTGCACGAATTTTTTTTATCAATAATCTATTTTTTATTCAAAATAATAGAAATATACCCGCGCGAACATTTTTTACAAAAATAGGCTCCAGTCGTGCTAACCGTCGGGTGACTGAAGCCTATCGCCCAATAGCCAAATGACATGCAAGCAATCCGCTGGCCGTTGGGCGAATTATTGCAGTCGCCGAACGGTAGTTCGCCCAACGGCCGGGCGACTGAAGTTGCTGTCGCCCATTGGTTAGGCGACTACGCTTCCAGTCGCCGAAGGGTTGGGCTACAGGAAGCGCAGATAAATGGACCGCGCAGCCAAGGCCGCTCGACCGCATGATGAACAGAAGCGACAGAAGAGAAGACAGAAGAGAAAAGGAGACGGCGGAGGAGAGGAGAAGGAGAGGAAAGAAAAGAAAGGAGAGAAGAGGAGAGGGAGGAGAAGAGGATAGGGAGGAGGGGAGGGGAGGAAGGAGGAGAAAAGGAGAGGAAGGAGGAGAGGGAGGAGAAAAGGAGAGGAAGAAACAACTCTTGTGAGATAAATTTTTTGTTGTATTTTAAATTTTGTATATGAAGTAGATAGTTTATTTAGTGTTAGTATTAGTAAAAAATTATAGATGTAGACAAAATAGTTCAACTTTAATATAGAAAACTTAGTCAATGTGGTTTTAGAAAATTAGCAGCGTGGTAGCCTGTAGCCGTGTAAAATTTAGTGAACATAGTTGTAGAAAATTAGCATCATTAGCAAATTAGCATGCGCACAAAATTGTCATTGTAGAAAATTCAAAGGAACTACAAATTTAATAATTCCATCACCATTAGATAGATCTTGAATTTAGATAAATTTAGAAACAAATTTTGTTAAATTTGGAGTTAAATGAGTGAGAACAGGTTCTCCGAAGTTTAAATTTGGATTAAATCCAAAAATTAACACAGGAAAGAGTTTGTCTCTCTAGCAGGTGGGGCCGCCAATGTTTATTTATTTTTGAATTGTTTTCTATTAAAAAAGGTTCAGATGCTGATAGAATGGGCATACGGGATTTTAAATTAAATTTGATTTATTTTCTAAAAGAGAAAAGGTTGAGGGGCTGACAGGTAGGACCCATTTACTATGCAAACAGTAAGGCGGATCCACTTGTTAGTGGCTTGCCGTTAACTTAACTGGTTTTACAAAGGCTTAACAGTCGATGAGGCCCACATGTCATACTGTTAGGGGATTAACTTAATGTGTGGGGCTCGCATGTTGGTGAGGTTTAACAGACAGCTAAGCAAGGTCATTAAGTAACTAATCACACGTGTTTTAAATCTAATGATGTCACTACAATGTCATCTTCCCCCACCGAAGAGTAGCGAAGCTCATCGCCGGTGAGAAGGAGGGTGGTGGTCAGAAGCAAGGCCCGAAATTGAATCCTTGGCTCAACACGAACCTCTAGCAAGGCGACACGGTCGGATTTGGAGGCTATGGTGGCCGGCGATGAGCTCATGTGGCAGCGGGATAGGGAGCATGGTACCATGACACTACATGGCACTAGAGGCTAATTCATCACTAATTAAGGGAGCATCACGGGGTGGAGAGCAACTAATCGAAGGTGGAGATGGAACTCGGGGAGACACGGAGCGAGCTATTGACAAGGAGCCAAGGCGACAAAGTAGGGGTCAGTGTGAGCAACTCGCAAAAGAGGAATAGGGAGGTCGGCGTGGTGCGGGTTGGCTTCGGGGTCTCCATGCGGTGCTCTAGGTGTACGGAATTGAACGATGGTGCACTAAGCCTTCAATGGCATCGGGGCGACAAAACAGCTGGAGTTGAAAAAGAAGACAGAGCGAGAGATGCTCGGGCAAATTTGGAGGCGGGGGGAGGAAATGGGGGTACAGGGAGGCCAACCGAGGGCTTTTATAACCGAGAGAAGGGCTAGGCGCCAGTGCTAGGGGAGGGCAAGGGCCAGGTTGGGCCGAGTCAGGACCAGGTGGGCCGGAAAGGAGGAGAAATGGGCCAGGCTAGTTCTAAGAAGGATTTAGATTTGGAAAAATTTAAAATTCAAGTTGAAATTTGAATTTGAAATTTTTGAATTTTGAACTCAATTTTGAATTGTACTCTAAGCCAAGTTTTAACTCCCAAAATGAGATGTTACAATCTCCACTGCTCTGGCATGTTAAAAAGTGATCGAATATTTCAGAATCGGTTCTTTTCCGACTGTTAAAGAATAGAATTGCTACGCATCTGTGGAGCGATCGATTCTCAGCCGGTCGAAGACCAAGTTGCTCAACATGCATGCAAAGAGTTGTTTGCCACTTTGTGAAAGAGTACGGTCGTTTAACCTTTTGACGACAACCGGATGTTGAACTTTAGGCAACTTTATTTATTATCTTAAATAAAGGTTTCATCGTCCACTAGCAAGTTCCGAATACAAAGAGGGGGATCATCCCTCCATGTACGCCCATCTCCATTTGATACATTCTCTCGATTCGTTTTGTATGCTTCTCCTTGTATACTATACTGTCAGCTGTGTGTGAGACACAGATTAATTACTGGGCGAATAATAACACGAACAACGGGATCCATCACTAGGAGCCAGGTGTGCTTCTATTGATCAATCGATCGGTGGATGCAAGGTCTTATTATCAGAATCAGATATGGCTGCTGCGACTAGGTAGCTTTATGTTATAATTAAGATCGATCACCCAGATATTTGGGTGAATTTTTTTGACTGTATCTTATATTTTGTGTTTAAAATTTTGAATTCTGATTATTCGTGTGAAATAGTATAGAGAGATACTTATGTACAATTTTGATTGATATAGATAAAGTCAGAATAATATCTATCAAAATTAATTTGTAGACCTTATATTGAAAAAATATTTTGTTTAAAAGTCAACTAATATAAAAAAAATTAAACCATAAATTTAAAAAACTAACCTAAATATGATACCAGCTTTACGTTATGAGATCGAATACCAACCCTAAACTGTATATACGATCGATGCAGCAATGCAGCATCTCTGCTACAAGCAACGGCCACTCGGACAGCGCATGGGACAAAACGGCTGACGAGGCCACCTGTACTGCAAAAGCTAGACGTATCCGTAGTGTCCTCAGCTCAACCTAACAAAAGTAGCTGGCTCCCGGCCCCACGTATGCGTATTGAGAATTCAGAAGACCCGCTTTGAGAAAGCAAAAAATTCAGAATGGAGTAGTTGCAGCAGCTGGGAATGCGGCGCCGGCCAAAGAGTATATTGAAAAGTATATCGGCGTTGGCCTTGTGAGGTACGGTGGCTCCAAGAAAGCTTGTGCTGGCCCGAAGAATACATCGAAAAGTTAGCCACGGGTTAACTCAAAATTCTTACCTTTTACCATTTGCTTAAACTCCTTGGCTTCTTTGGGCTAAAGCAAGTGCGCGCTATAGTAAAAAATTTTTGCTTTACAGATCGTGTACGGATTGGGGAGACCTACAGCGGCGACCCCTCTGGCCTCCTCAGTCCTCACCTCTATCCACATCTCTCTATATCGTATGTACTATGCAAACGTAGACGACAGGCAGGCCCTTCTCTCTCAGCCCTCTCCAGTGCGCACGCTAAAGCAAGTGCGCGCTAAGATTGCTTGGTTTCTTTCTTTCTCAGCCCTCTCCAAGAGTGGGAGTCTCTATAGCGGGGATACCTTTGGTCTCTCCGCCACTATTTTTATGGATCTATTTATATTAACTTCTGTTTCTGATATTTGCTTCTAAAAGTTGAAGCTAATATGAACACCTCAATTTTTATAAGCCACTTATATCAGCTACTATTATTTATTAGCCATTACGATATGCGCTTTCACATATTGTAATGTTCAGTCCGAATATTGTAGGGGCTTTTATTGCTCTGTCTTTTTTATATAATACACTACTATTCATCGATCATTTCTATTTATCAGCCACAACTATTTATCAGTTGTGATCAAAAGTCACCAGCAGAATCTAAGAACATATCCATCTCTATATATACTATATGCAAATACATACGACAGGCAGGTCTCTTCTTGTGCCATAGCTTCCTAATTAAATCGTTCCCAAGTGGACTTCTGCTTATCCATAGAAGATTCAAGGCTGCCACTAGCAGACACCAACAAGATATATGGCAGCACCTCCCCGGGCACCATTGATGAACAATGCTCGAGTCCACGCCGGCGACCCGGCTGCTGATCCCGATCGCCGCCTGGAGTGGCGGCTCCACTTCTACGGCGCCGTGTACATGATGCTGGGCGCCTCCTTCCTCCTGCGCGCCGCCGTCCCTCGGGCTGCTGACAGCCACGCCGTAGTTGGTTTCCTGCTGTGGACGGCGGCCGTGGCGCTCATGTTGCTCTCCGTCCACCTCCGCCGGTTCCCCGTGGCGGCCGCCGCGGCGGACCGGCTCGCGCAGGCGGCGCTCAGGGCCTTCTTCTGATCTAAGCATCAATGAGAATGCATCGAATCGATCGAATGGAGAAAGAATTGAAAGAAGCTGCACACTACCTCGTGCTCATGACTGATTTCAGCTAGCTGTGTGATATTAATATATAGGTAACTGATAATGTGAAAATAAGCTGACGGATGCTAGCTACTGCATTCTGGCGAATTGAAGCGGTCCACGCTTTCAGAAAGCTAATCATGCATGTGCATGCTTGTTTTAGAATTAATACTCCCATTAGCTAGCATGCATGTATATATGCACAAATTAGAGACCTGTCAAGTTAAATACGTACGTACGTATGTTCTGGCGCAGGAACAATTAATATAAAATGTATGTTGCTACTCTCTTGGTATGCTTATTGTCATTTGTGAATTAAATTAGTAACGGGAGATTAAGCCCTGGATTAGGGGCAGTCCTAGCATAATTTAAAGGTATTTAGTTGAATATCTAATATTTTTCTTAAAAAATCTACTATATACAAAGTATAATACATATGTATATTAATAGCTAGACTAAATTTGTCTTGTTCATATCCAGTCAGTCTAAATTAGTGTTGGATCCTTTGGGCCTATTTCCCTCTCCCAATCCAAGTTGGCGCCCGACGCTGGCCCAGGGCCACTGTCGTAATTCACACGACACATGGTAGAAACTCTAAGTCTCACTCAATCTCTCGTCTCACTCAAGTCTCTCCTCTCTAGCTCTCTCCGTCTGGCGGCGCAAGAGGTATCTGGTCTTCTGGACTTCTGGAGGCAGGACTTAGGAGGCTGTGTAGGAGCGTTGAAGCAGACGTCTCACAAGTCATCTCACTGTCGTCGCTCACCGGCGTGGCACAACCGTGTAGGTTCGTCTTCCCAAACCCGGCGACCCCTATGGAGGCATGGCCCCATATCCCTAATTCGATAATCCCTCCATCTCCTTCTCCTCCCTTGGCGATCTCCGATTTGAAGCAAAATTATATGTTTAAATAAAGACATGAGTTGTATTTTGATTAAAGAAGTGAGGCATCTATAATGATTCTAAAATTTTTGCATAGTAGTTTATTCTACTGTGATGACTGATGTATCAGTTATTTAAAAACTATGCAAATGTTGTCAAGTCTTTCTTGTAGCTTGATGTGTTAGACACTTGGATGATTTGATTGCCTTTGGTGTCTGGTTGACCAATTTATATTTTGTTTATCAGTTTAGGTAATACTGCTTAAATTGCTTAGTTAGAAACCATTCAACAAAGTATGTTAATGATAAAAACACTTTTGAACTTATGCTTGTAGAACACAAAATTTTGATAAAGAAAATTGTCTTTTCACTTGATTAAAGTATTTTGTTGTGATTGTACAACTCTATTATACAATTACTCATATTTGAACTTTGACTCAGGTTAGCAGTTCCAGGAAAACGGTTCATCTCTAATTCCAACTATCATGGTTAAAATTATTAGTCTTTGAGTTCTGTTATTCACTCATTGCTGAAGTTGCTTCCTTTTGTGGATTGTCTGTATGATATTATATCTCGCTTCCAAGGCTTGAAGTATCGTCATGTTAATTTTTAAGTATTTTACAATTTCTTTATATTATTTGATGTGTTGTTTCTAATATAAATAATTGTACTTTAACTTTTGTTAGTATAGACCGTTATATTTCTATCAAACAATATTTTTATAACTTTGTATATTCATTATAAAATATCTGGATCCGCTGCTGCGCTGGAATTGTCCATGTTGCTACATCTGCACTTTATTACTGCCAACGCTCGAGGGATAAGCAGGCGCGTGAGTGCCGGGACACGCGGACGGCCGGATCGCCCTCCAACCACAAGACCGAACGGCTCTCGCCAACGGGCAACCATGGCCGCGGATGGTTTAGCCCCAGGTTAAACAAGTGACAAGTACTTAATTCCACCCCTCGCACACATGTTCATTTATGGCTTACCTCTCAGATTACTCCGGTCGGGAGATAATTCGCAGCTTTTTTTTTCTTTTTATGCAATTGCTTGCTAGCTCCAACGCATAAACAACCACTTGCATGGAAGCTTCTCACCTATAATTTGTTGCAGGAAGTCACACTGGATACGTTGCATCGTTTCTGTGGTCGATATTCTCTCATTAGATCTAGTAGTCTGGATGTTTCTGTTCTCCCTCTGATCATAAAAATTTGTTATTTTAGATATCAATATGATCAATAAAATATAATTTTAACTACTAATTTCTATTTAAAATATCTATAAAATCAAATAAAATTAGAACATTTAGTAGTCTCGATGTTTTTGTTCTCCCTCTGATCATAAAAATTTGTTATTTTGGACATCAATATGGCCAGTAAAATATAATTTTGACTACTAATTTCTATTTAAAATATCTATAAAATCTAATAAAATTAGAACATTATAAAAGTAGTTTCTATTTAATATATTTATAAAACTTAATAAAATTAGAACTTTATAAAAAAATTTCGAGACAAATCTACACATATAATTTTTCATATATCTAATCGATAGCAAAAGTTTTAGAATTTTAACTGTACGTATCTCAAAATGATATGTTTTTGTACTCAGATGAATGAGCCGGTATTGTTTTCCCCGTGACACAAGGAACAAATTGATGTTTGTGTCGTGTGCTGAAATTAACTCTGCATGCTTGCAACTTACAACAAACATATATAGTCGCAAATTTTTTTTAGAGAGGTCAACTTTTCCGGTCCTGCAAGTCCAATAATACGAGCAGATGCATCTTCAGAATGCCTGGATCACCGATCCAACGAAACCTCCCCGGGGAAAACACCTAAACTACATGCGATACATTGGTACTGGCCCAGCAGAAAACACCTAACGTAGAGCGGATTTCGAAATCATCAAGACGCTAGCTAATCTGCAGCGAAACACAATGAGATAGGTAGCTAAACCAACTGACAAATTAACAACAAAGCATGCATACCATATGATGTATTTTCTCCGTCTAAATTTATAAAGTATATTTTTTTCTTGACGTGTAGACCAAAGAGATAGTAAAAATAACTATATTACCCATAACTATTATGTCTAAGAACTATATTCATTACATATATATAGAGAATAGCAAATAAAACCACTATATTAATTAGGGGTATAAAAATATCACATTAATTTTATATTAAAATATGAAATACACTTTATATTTATGGACAAAATCATTTAAAAAATACATAATTTGGACGGAGAGAATGTGAGCTAATTAACTAACTTTTAATATCTAATGAAGCACAATCATGTTATAATTAATATACGAATGAACTACCACCACACACTAGTTCACAAGTATCTACCCAACGTATAATTTAAGGGTGTATTTTTTTAGGCTATATCTATGATGTAACGCCCTAGGGTCCAAACCGGCTCAGATCTAACCACATTCTGGATAGGCCACGCACACGTAGCAACCCGCTTGCACTTTTATCCTCGTTTCGCGCAAAACGGTTAACCGGGGGTGCTACCATTGGAACTCCTAAGCTTATATGTAAGTGCTTCTCAAGGTAAGCTAGCAAGGTGGGACTAACCCAGAAATTCTTGTGCACACACACATGGGCCAATATGGGTCGAGGTGTCACATACACCCCCCCTCTCAAAGGACCCGACGTTCTCGTCGGACCAACATACCCACACCGGGACAAATGATAAGGATCTCCCCTCTTGGCACATGTCTGTGCGTTCAGTGCCAGCACATATGCCATGCCGTGTGTCCACTCCGGGCCCACACGCGCCATGCACCATATGCGCGCGCCCCTGACCCGCACGCGCCCATGTAACCGCGAGAGTCGGCTCTGATACCATTTGTAACGCCCTAGGGTCCAAACCGGCTCAGATCTAACCACATTCTGGATAGGCTATGCACATGTAGCAACCCGCTTGCACTTTCGTCCTCGCTTCGCGCAAAACGGTTAACCAATGGTGCTACCATTGGAACTCCCAGGCTTATATGTAAGTGCTTCTCAAGGTAAGCTAGCAATGTGGGACTAACCCAGAAATTCATATGCACACACACATGGGCCAACATGGGGGGTGTCACATATGATTTTTGGCTTATGGTTTTTAAATTTTGATTGTCCATGAAAGATATTACATAGAAAAAAACAGTCACATATAATTTTGATTAGTATAACTAAACTCAGTACTCAGTACAGTATCTATTATAATTTATCTATAGACTATGACTTGAAAAGACGTATAGTTCAAAACCTTGTTACGGCCAAAGCCTAAGCCATTACTGTAGCAGAAAGTATACATGATATATAGTGGATTAATCGTTGGGGTTAGAAGAAGTAACGAAGCCGGCCGGCCTGCGCGAGCCGCAGCCGGCGCGGCGAGCGGGAAGCGGCGGGGCTGAAACGAGAGCAGCACGAGCGCCACGGCCGCCATCCGCAGGAGGAAACCAACCAGAAACAGGGCGTGGCTCGTAGCCCGAGGGACGGCGGCGCTTAGGAGGAAAGAGGCGCCCAGCATCATGTACACGGCGGCCCGCGGCAGCTGCGCCGTCGATGTCCGGCTGGCTAATTCAGTAGTATTTGCCTAATTCAGTTGGTACGGATACGGATTGTACTAGTACTCGATCTGCTTTCGAGATTTGGACATAGAAAAAGTGAGTGAATGCAAGGTCACCGTACTTATCATCACGATCAGAGGCCGACCGACCTATAGCTCAGTATGAACCGAGCACCAACGGCATGCCGGCGTACGTCGGCTCGTCAAAAAGCAAGCGTAGATGGCGTGGCACGGTGGCATGCACTACTTTAGGCGCTATAACGGAAGCTAGAGAGGCCAATATAAATATTTAGCTTAAAAGTGATTTCTTCACTTTCTTTATTTTTGTCTTTTTTTAAGAATAAGATAAAAGATCACAAATATGTTACGCACTATATTCCTCTCGCTTTTATTTTACGCACGTATCTTTTTCTCTTTTTTTTTGCACTACTTGCCCCTTCCTTCAAAAAGATATTTCTTTCGATTGTTATTATTTATTTTCAGCCAAAATCCATCAATATAATCTAATATGAACATTCTATAAATAATTTAGACAGTTCATGGAACGTTCTGAAATTACCCAGCAGGAGCCAGGAGGGTTTGGCCTTAGCCTAGCTAGTGAGCTTTCACGTAAGTGTTCACTGCAGATGAAGTAATTAGCAGAAGAAACATAAAGCTAGAAACCGGTTTATTTTCCTTTGTTGAAAGTAGCTTGTACTAGAGACATCCCTTGTCCTGCTAGCTAGGCTTGGTCAGCTGATGTATGTGTATATGGCTTGTGACATACAGACAACACCGGCCATGTCATCAATTCGATGGTTCGTAATTTCTTATGGGCCAGGTTTCTTCATATGTTCCGGCTCATGCAGGTAGATAGTTTCATCACGCGACTTTGGCCGATCTAAGTAACGAACGCTGATAGCATTAGGTGATCATAGACGGAGAGATTCACTGGCCAAGTTTCTTTTGACTTTATAGCTTAGTGTTTTTTTAATAAATAAATATAACAATTCTTTCGCCGCCGTTTTAACATAGTTTATCGGCACAGCTCTTCCAAAGAACTTATTGATTTTTGGTATTCTACTCATTCACATAAATATATCGTACTAGGATCAAAAACCATCAACCGTAATCATAAGCCATCTTCTCCGCCGAAAAGAATAGGGCCACTGATTGCATAAAGTTGAAAAATGCTTGTTGGTGAACATGCTCAAACGTGCTCTTTATTTTAGTACAGGGGCCAAAGTCAAACACACAAGCTAGCAGACGCACAACATTACATTAGGGGTTCTCGGGGTGCATGCATATTCATACATACTTAATTCGTCGATTAATGTAACACCCCATTTTCAAAACTTGTCTTATTGTAAAATTCAAATCTATGTTAATGAAATTCAAAAGCTTTTATTCTCAGTTGGCTATTCTTTGTGTTTTAATGTGTGTATATATATACATGTATATATATTCCAGAAAATGCAAAAGTAATTTAAATTGAAAACCTTGTTTATCTGCAAGGAGGTAAAACGAATCAATTCTTTAAAATCTAAAAATTATCTTCAAAAATTAGAAGTTTTCAGAGGAGGAAAATTTTTGTTTAATCATTTAAAGGAGGAAAGGGAGAAAATGGAATATTAATAAAAGAAATTCTCCCCAAGCCCTCCTAGCCGTCCATCCTCTTCTCCCAGCCAATCTCGGCCGCTCCTCTCCCCTTCTTCTCTCTGGCGCAGCACCCATCTCCTCCTTCATCCCATGGCGCCTCCTCCTCCCTCTGCCATTGTCGCCGCTCGTCACCTACCTCACCCACCTTCGCCGGCGATTGAATGCCATGCCGACAGCCTCGTCTTCAGCGCGGCCCTTGCCTTCTGCGCCCGACAGCTGCAGCACCCCGGGCACGCCTCCCCGCCCTCGTTTTCAGCCCGCCCCGCCGTGCACGCCGCCCGCCGGCCCCCACCCGTGCGCTGCGCCGCCGTGGTACGTCCCGGTCACGTCGGTGTCGCCCAGTTGCCCTCTGCACCCCGCCTCCTTGCGACCATCGGGCGGCGGCACTCCTCGCGTGCTCGCGCCAACAAACCTCGGTCACCTCACTCGCACTGTGGCCGCACGGCAATGACGCCACCGCATGCCTGCAACACGCCGCCGTGTCTCCCCCTCGGCGCCCCGCCGCCTTCCCCGGCCTCTATAAAGGAGACCGATTGCCTGCCGCACGCCCCACCGAAGCACCTCCACTCCACCGCCTCCTCTGCCGTGCGTGCGCCGTCGGCATTCCTCGCCGCCAGCACAGACCGGTGGAAATCAGGACCCCCTTGACCCACCGTCGAGCTCGCCTTTACCTCCTCCCTCTTCTGCCCGGGCTAATTGGCTTATCATCCCCTGCAGGCCGCCGGCAAGCTCCTTCCCCACCGACTCCGGCGTCGGATCTCCTCGGCGAGCCGCGGAACCCCGGGCCGATTCCTTGCGCGTGGAGCAGCACTGGGACTCCGTGAACACCCTCCCCACCTCGCCGAGCCCCGCCTCCCTCCCCAGCGAGCCGCCGCCGAGCCCTCTCCCGCCGCCGGCACGTCCTACTCCACCCAGGCCAAAATCAACGCCCCAGGTGAGCTCCGTGACGCCCAAAGATGCTCCCGTGTCGTGGAATTGCTCCGCAACGGCCCGAGCTGCCGGCGCCCTTTTCCCCTGCCTCGGCCGACGCCAGCTGCGCTCATCGCCGGCCCGCCCGGCCGTCTCGGCCGAGTTCCTCCCTCCCGAGGCGCGCGCACCGGGTTGGGCGACCCGTTTGGGCCAGCGCCGCCGCCTCGGGCACCTCCGCGCGGCGGCGGCTCCGCTCCCTTTCTCCCGTGCGGGCGTAGTGAGCCAGGCGAGCACCCAACAATAGCGCTAAATACCAGTCACTTATGATGTCTTAACCAGGCTAATTAATTGATGCCTTAACCGGCTAATTAAGTGATGCCTTAACCGAACCCACATTTAATCCCCCTCGGGCCCAGCTGTCGGCAGCCCACTCGCTCTCTTTCTCTCTCTGTCATTTTCTAAAATTTTCAGGATGCTAAAACTTTGAAATGCTATAACTTATTAACCGTAACTCCGAATTGGACGAAACCAACTTCTAAATTTTTCTAAAATCAAGACCTGTCTAATGGTTCTAGTTTGGTTCAGTTCCAAGTTCATTTGAGTTGTTTTATTGTTTGGTTTGGTTCTTACTCGGCGTTCTTCATTTTATGTGATTTTTCCGGTACTCCCGTCCGAGTAGAGTTCAACGACGCGAACGAGACCCCGCTTGAAGCAGCACAAGACCCCCAAGCCTTCGATCCAGGCGAGTCAACACTTTGATCATTTTGCGCCTACATTTTGTGAAACTATGTTCGTTTAAACTATAAAAATTGCATGCGTTATTTTATGTGCTAAAAATATGTAAGTCTTAAGGTAGATAATAACCTTATACCCACCTAATGATATAATACTTCACCAGTAACATTTGAACTCCCACGATCATTGTCGCCCTAGATGTAAACACTGGAATGGTAGTTATATGACTATTTATTGCCATGCTAAAATTTGTCAAGTCCAGGGTTCTAGTAACCCTGTTAATCACTCTTTAATCATGAAAACTAGATTTGGGATAGTCATGGGATGTACATGGCTGAACAAATATGTTGATTTGTGTTATGCTTCTCAAAACCCTAAAAACTGCTAAACCTGTTTGGGCGGATGGTAAGAGTGGTGGGTGTGGATGTAACACAGGGGATTGTGGAATGACCGCCCGAACAATTTAAGGACTTAATCCTGTGTGGACTCTCCGTGTATAACAGTACAACCACAAGCTGGCAAAGTGTAGGCAGGGCTAACTAATTTGCATCGACTTAGTAAGAGTTGCGCCGGTGTGAACACGGGCGGGTAGAGGATGGCCACATCCTCCGACGTGACGGCGCAAGAGGGGGCTTCTGGAAGGGTGGTCGTACCCGGAAGAAGTGGAAACCTTAGCGGGCGTAACTCTGCTAGGAAAAATGCATTGTAAAGGTCCTGTGATGGTCTACTCAACCGCATGGCTAAGGAATTATGTGGGGCAACGAGTGGATTTATCTCTTGTGGGTAAAAATGTACAACCTCTGCAGAGTGTTTTAAACTATTCGAATAGCCGTGCTTACGGTCAAAGGCGCATATGGAAATCTTCCTCGAGTTAGTTCTATTTCAAAACCTTTGTGGGTGGGACAAAAATCTATCAGAGGGATGTACTCTGATTTTGAAATTCATCCTGGAGGGATGTACTCCAGTGTTGGTACTAAGGTGGAAGTAACCTGTTATTCAAAAGTTAAGCATTGGTGGATGTAACAATAACATAGGGTGGATGTAACCTAAAATATGGTGGATGTAACCATAAAATTTGGAATTGAAACTACTCCGTTTATTGTACACTTTTAGTATTTAAATCATAAGTTCTTGAAAAATGCTAGGTCATAGAAATTTTAATTATGGTAATTTCAAATGTCGCTTTATGCAAATAAAAGAACTCGAGCCTTCCTTGAATAGCCTTGCATCTATAATTATATGCATTCTGTGTGTTGGCTCATGAGCACGGTTGTTTGTGCTCAATCTCGCTCTTAACCCCTTTCGAAGATGTGAATCAAGAGCACTACGCTTATCACGAGGATCGGGATGCCGAAGGAAATGAAGACGGTGGTTGTTAGAATAGGCTTCGTAGTCTTGCCTCTCGCCTCGATAAAGTTGACCGAGCTAGTTTTGGCGGGTGCCTTCGTTATTAGTCGGTCCCCGATTAATAGCATTGGTACTCGTGTTATCGATCGCTTGCACGTGGTGAGTTGTGCCCCTACGCTATGTACGCTTCCGTTTCCGCTTTTATGTATTGTAAGACATTTGGCCTGACGGCCCTATTGTAACCTTGGCCCGACGTGGTCTATTTAAACTCTGATATTGTAATGTATGGTTTTGTCGTGTATGAAATGATGCAGCATTGTATCTGTGTGCATTATCTACTGATCCAGGGAATAATGCAGTGTTATCACAGAGGATTCCAGGTAGTAAACTTGGGGTCCGACAATTAATAACCGAAAAAATCCATGATTTGCTAGAAGAAGGCTCCAATGGCCGCCTGCGCGAGGCGAGCGGCTGCCCTGGCGGCGAGCGGGAAGCGGCGGTGCTGGGCCGCCAGCAGCACGAGGGCCAGAGCCGCCGCCCACAGCAGGAGCCCGACGACGGCGTACCTGTTGGCCTCGGGGAAGGCCGCGCGGAGGAGAACCATGGTGCCCAGCATCATGTACACGACCCCGTGCAGCCGCAGGCGCCGCTCGAGCCGGTGGTCGGCGGCGGCTGCGCCGTCGTCATCCTGCGGCGCCAGCTGGACCTGGCGAGCACCGTTGTTGAAGAAGGCCGCAGGAGCCGCCATCTCCAACGGTCGTCCGACCTGTGCTGCCTACATAGGATGTACCACATTCTTGTTAATATATGCAGGTTAAACAAATAGTTGTGCGAAAATATGAGCTATATATACGGCCATACGGGACGAGCCATGCTAGTTTCGGTCATGCCATCCAGTACTACTAGTGCTAATTTGTGATGAACATACAGGTCGGAGCATGCTCGATATATAGAGATGGGAGTACCATTGAGAGTTGTCCTAATTCTTAATTTGCTACTGGAAAAAGCTCGTTTCTTTGTACACTACCGAGTTTTTTATTTGTTCTATTCTATGCTATTTCTATCACTTCAGTTAATTGGAGTTGTCGTTGAACCCAAATAATCCCTATCTTATCATCGTCTTCTTCCTTCCCCTCTTCTCTCTCCTACCCCTACCACACCTCCTCTCTCTCCCCCCATTCTTGGCCACGTGTCGCAGCAGCCGCAGCCACCAGCTGCTATCGCCTACGATGAGCTTCCACCTCTCCCCCTCCACCACTACGCAAGGTGCTCGCACCCTACCCCGCCGTTGTGGTCCTCAAGGATGGCCTCTATCTCTCTCCTCTATACAGTCCGAGCACGTCACGAGTGCAACCATCAGATCGAACATGAGGATATATTCTAAATCGAAATCAAAACTAAAAGGAGAGAAATTGTTCAAAAATCAAACCAATTTCTTGGTTACCCCCATCCATATCAAACTTGAAATCAAGAAACGAGAACAGATCAAGCTTTGCATCAGTGTAACAGCAGCGTCGGCAGCCTGGGCACGGTCACCGCCACCAAGGCCGACCACCTCGCTGCTACAGAACTTCCAAGCCGTGGACATGGAACACATGCTCGTCGTCGATAGAGACCGACATGTTGACCTCAGCCACCGCACCTCTCATCGTCGATGGGCACTACCGACTGAGCCGTCACACATCACGCCATCGCTGAACTGCAACACCTCCGGTTAGATCTAGGCACACCGCACCTCCCTTTGGCATGGATCTCGTTGGTAGAAGAGAGGAGAGATAGGAGAGGAGGAGGGCAGGCACCGTTGTTTTTTTCATTGGGCTGGATGGGTGGATAGGAAAAGGAAGAGAGTGGAAGGAGAAAGGAGGTGGAAAAAGGGTAAAAAAAAGTCTTTTTGCATGCTAATTGATTGACAAGGTAGCGGAAATCATCACTATATTATAGCCGGGGGAGTTCCTGGCCCCTGAGCGTGTCCACGTCAGTGTTTTTGCAAACAAGTCCCTGCATTTTTTGAAATAGCGTAAAAGTCCTTGGTTCCTGTAAAAAAAGTCTCTGCCAGGTTTTTTCCCAAAACCCCCTCCACTTCACCGAAATTACGTATTCTTTGTTGGATAGCACCCCGCGATTTTCCAAAATTACGTACGGGTCCTCGTTTAGTTACGTATAGGTCCTTACAGGTCCTCGATTTTTTGCGAAAAAGACCTTTGATTTTTTCGAAATTACGCATATGTCCTCGATTTTTTAAAAAAAACTCCCCGCGAATTATCGTCTCTTTTGCTTCAGTCCACACGGTAGCTAGCGCGACGTGTCGCCGCGCTTACACAGCTAGTAGCATAGAAGAGAACAAAGAAGAAAGTCAGTGACATATAAAGAACTGTATTTTTTTCCCCGTGGCATAGACAAAAGTAAGTTAACTTTCAGTGACATTTTATGAATTTTCCCATAATAGAATCGGAGAGGTCGGTCGAATTGATAGGTAGATGATAATGGATGGACGACACATCCTTCGCCAAGATGCGGTTACGTACGTTGCCCCATAGAATCAATGGCTGCAGTACTTAATTAATTAATGGTCCTTTCAAGCCTCTATGTGCACATGTCATCAGGCATAAAAAAATGCTCGCTTGCTGTATTGCTTCCTTGTCTACACGCATTTCACTGCTTTTCTGGACAGTTATATATATATATATATATATATATATATATATATATATATATATATATATATATATATATATATATATATATATATATATATATATATATATATGTGTGTGTGTGTGTGTGTGTGTGTGTGTGTGTGTGTGTGTGTGTGTGTGTGTGTACACTGTATATATGTGCTAAAGCACAAGCAATGACCGTCCTGGTGTACATGCAATTCTCTGCTTATAATTAGAGCTTTTAATCGTGTTCGGAAGGTATTACGAGGTATTATCACTTGTAATCTCAACCGCCGATGATCAGAAAGGTAGTTAAGGTATGGCGTGTCACCCATACGCTATGTTTCAAAAGCATTATTCATGTTGATCACCGTGGGAACGTCGATCGTGCAGACGTTAACCGGATGATCGGGTTCGCTGCGGCGGAGGAATCGACAAATGAGCTGCCGCTGGGCGCTGCACAGTCGCGTCGAGGAGGAACGGAGTACGTTCAAAAAGAATCGCTCGCTGCACTTCTGATCTGCCTGTCCTAATTAATAACTAGTATGAAATCATTTAGCCTCACCTCTCCAAGTTCTAGAAGAATTCAACTGATAAAACGCACCCTTCTTCTGCGCAACAAATTTATGAAAAAGGTAGAGCTAAGTAAAACTAATATTTATGGGACCTTCACGCTTGCTAGCAGGGGACGGGGGGTTAGGATAGTTGGTCACGTCAGCTCGCCCATAGTATCTCCGCGCTTGCTATCGAGGGAGTCCTATTGTAGGGGCAGCCCAATCGATAGTTGTTTTTATACCTGGGTAACTCAGCGGTTAAAACTATTCAAATGCAATACGATCGATAAGTGGCTGAAAAGATATCTAAACCCATAGTCTAGGACGTGCTCCCTGCATTTTCCGGGGAAAGCAAAAGAGAAAAAAAAAAGATACAAGGGGATGAGAGAGACAGTGGCTGAAAAGATATCTAAACCCAAAGTCTAGGACGTGCTCCCTGCATTTTCCGGGGAAAGCAAAAGAGAAAAAAAAAAAGAAACAAGGGGATGAGAGAGACAGACTTCTTCTTTGGCCGGAAGTGGAATATTAATAAGTATAATAATATAGTAGAATATACCATGTATCCACACATTTTGTAATTATTAAGGTGTAGGATAGGAATCTCATCCTACCCCTATTATGTATATAAACCCCCAAGAGAGGTGCGAAATGGCCAAGTCTACTCATTTTTACACATGAGCACTTTCTCTTATGTCGCTAGCTTTCTTTAACTAGTTTCCTCAGATGTTATTTGATTAGTAGCCGCAGCACTCTCCCTTTGTCTCATCCTTGTCTACCACAAGACGTCAGGTCATCTTCTCTGGGAGGTCAGCGCATCCGCACAGTGCCTATTTAGGTGAAGAAGGAAACTTGGGAGAGAACGAGAAAGTCGTGAGAATAGGGGTTTAGAATTAAGGGTTTAGGGTTTATGATATAAAACACATTTGCCTGCTTAATTAGTGGTTTTTATATCCCCTACGAGGGTAACTCAGTGGTTAAAACTATTCAATGCAATACGATCGATAGGTGCTAAATCTTTTTTTTTCTTTGGGATTAATTTAGCCTAGCTAATCCTCCCATGCCACACATCCAAACTGGCCCTACGGGTGTAAAGCTAAGCTGTTCTGACGTGGTAGTTTTTAAATCAAAATTTCACTTATCATGGACAGGTTCCCCTACGAATTCCACGCACACATATATGTCCTGATCGACCTACTTATCAGTCGATGTTTTATATCATATTGCCACAACTCTCGATCAAGTCCTAGCATATTATACATTTTTTGAATTAGCAGAAAGAAGATATTGGTTCAGGGCTTTTTCAGGAGAACCTTCAGCTTTACAATTAACCTGAAGAACATTCAGCCTAGCAGCTTAGTATCGATGCCAAATCTAATCAGCTGATCCTGATAGTACTCTCCCTATCTTGTCTAGACACCATGCATGCATGCACATCAATTGTCGTCGGAACACAACCACTAGCTTGGGGTAAGTAAAAGCCTAGGTCCAGCTAACTCCCACAAACCTTTACTTGGACGGCTCTGATGATTCCTGCCGCAAGTTTTCTCTTCAAGTGGCTGAACAGATATCTAAACCCATAGTCTAGGACGTGCTCCCTGCATTTTCCGGGGAAAGCAAAAGAAAAAAAAAGATACAAGGGGATGAGAGAGACAGACTTCTTCTTTCTCCGGAAGTGGAATATTAAATAAGGAATGGAACGTACATAAAGCTAAGCTAGCACTGCAACACAGGCAGACGTCCGGGTGCCTGCATGACTCGGATCCATGCAATCTCCATGATTAAACCTTGTAACTATCCCAAATATATAATAAATATAATAGTATAGTAAAATATACCATATATCCATACCTTTTATAATTATTAAGGTATAGGATAGGAATCTCATCCTACCACTATCATGTATATAAACCTTTAAGAGAGGTGCGAAATGGCCAAGTCTACTTATTTTTACACATACACACTTTCTCTTATGTCGCTAGCTTTCTTTAACTAGTTTCTTCATATGTTATTTGATTAGTAGCCACAACACTCTCCCTTTGTCTCATCCTCATCTACCACAAGACGTCAGGTCGTCTTCTCTGGGAGGTCAGCGCATCCGCACAGTGCCTGTTTAGGTGAAGAAGGAAATTTGAGAGAGAACAAGAAAGTCGTGAGGATGGGGAAGTCATGGCAGACCAGTAGGTTCAATTTGGGGCTCCATACAGGAAAGTGCGATCAACTTTTTTTTACATAATAGCATGGATAGCTAGCGTCAGAACATAAGATATGCAACCCATGGTATAGGAAACTTAATGCCCTGATCAATTCGGTTTCGGCTTCTGACTTATTTTTCACTATTCATAAATTTCGTTTTTTTCTGAACTTTTGGCTTTTTGTTGAGCTTTTTACCGGTTCTTTTTTCCCGTATTTGTTTGTATTATACGTAATGAGCTAACATATTTTTTATATTTTTAATTTTTTTAAAAATTTAATTATGCTAAATAAGTCTCTGTCAACTACAGTGATTTTTTCAGCCAGCTACAGTGTTTTCAGCCATAAGCCATGAACTTTTAAGCCGAACCGATCACCACCTAAATCGAGCCACACCTTCGTCTCTACCTTCAACGCCCCAGCAAAGCACCTCCCACCGCTGCCCCTGCCGCCATACCGGTCGGTATATACCCTACTATCATCTAAACTGGTATAAAGTAGCACTACATACCGTATCGACCTCAAAAAAACAGAGGAGACGAAATCTTGTGCGGATCATGAAATATTAATGCACTACAGCATAGCCATAGCATGCAGGGATCCTGAAGCCAAAGCAATTAAGAGGATGACACATCGGGTCCCATCTCCGCCCACGCGTGGCATGCCGCGCAGCCCTCTCGTCGTTTGGCTCTTGCAACAAACTAGTTGCGTATGCGTGGCGCACGCCGCACAGCACAGATTGCGTAAAGAATTGTGTTATGTATAAGAATAGCTTAAATGTTAATTTCGTATTTATTTGCTGTGATGTGCTAATACAATAAGCGATGATAATTGCCGAGAAAAAGGTGATATATATAGGTAAAATGAAAAGGGCAAATTATGACGTAGATATATACAGAAACCGGTGGGGTTTGAAGAAGGCCATTATATGGACTAAATTTGGATAAGCTAATAGGGAATAATTGATAACAGGGCAAAAAAAGAACCGGCAAAAAAAGCTCAAAAAAGCTAAAAGTTAAGAAAAAAACGAAATTTATAAATAGTGAAAAATAAATCAGAAGTCAGAAGCTGAAGCTAAAATAAACGGGCCTAAAGCCAAAGCCACTAACTCCTACTGACATAAGGACCCACAAGCTCATATACTTACAAGGCTCAACCCAATTGACCAAATATATATTTTTTAAGGAAGACAATTCACCGGATAAACCCTCCAGTACATGACACCTGCCTACCTTATTTTTCTCAAAAAGAAAAAAAGAAAGAAAGAAACATACCTACCTTATTTGCTTGGTTAATTAGCAAACCCAAGTTGAAGCATCAGGCAGCTCTGCTAGCTGCAGTGCGGACGTGCAGTAACATAGGAAACATTGACCGCCCGATCGATCAATAACGATGTGCCACCATACTATTAATTGTTTGTATCTAACTTGACATGTTGTGCTAATTTCTGCATACATATGTGGCTGTATGCTAGCTGGTGAGAGTTTGAACTCTTTAAGACCAGCTTCATGGAGAGCGTGAGGCACTTCAGTTAACTGAAGCTGCATGCAGCTAGTAGCATCATCGATCAGTCAGCATAATTTCAACGTCTAGATTAATTAACCCAACCGTGCATAACTGCTTCATATTCATAGCCAACACAGTTACACAACCCAAACCACTCGATCATGTGCGAGCTACCTAGCATGCATGTAGCAGATTATTTTCTCTCTCCATTCCTTAGTCGTTACAAGCTTAATTATATGATCAGAAGAAGGCCCTGAGCGCCGCCTGCGCGAGGCGAGCCGCGGCCATGGCCGCCACAGGGAAGCGGCGGAGGTGGAAGGAGAGCAGCAGGAGCGCCACGGCCGCCGTCCACAGGAGGAAGCCAATCGCGACGTGGCTGTCAGCAGCCCAAGGGACGGCGGCGCGGAGAAGGAAGGAGCCGCCCAGCATCATGTACACGGCGGCGTAGAAGTGGAGCCGCCGCTCGAGACAGCGATCGCCGGGATCGGCAGCTTCGTCTCCGGCGTCGACCCCAACGTTGTCCAATCAGTGGTGCCGGCCGAGGAGGAGGGGCTGCCATCTCTTGGACTCTGCTGTAGCTGCAGCTTATAAATCTGTGGAGTACAATATGGTGCAAGGCTTGCCTATCGTGTTCGTGTCTATATGCATGTTAGTTTCAGCGAGATCGAGCTGTCATATATATAGAGGGAGAGTAGGTCTGACCGTCAGAGGTTGCTGCACTTGGATATGCTCCAAATGAAAACTGCTGGTGCGCTTGATGCAATACAAATGGGTTCCTTTTGGTGCGCTTGATGCAATACAAATGTGTTCCTTTTGGTGCGCTTGATGCAATACAAATGGGTTCCTTTTGGTTCTTTTTGGCGTTGCAAACCCTATCGTCATCATTTTTCCAAAAAGGCTTGCTTTGGTTCCATTAACATTTTTTTTTAACTTTAACTACCGTCAGCATCATGTCGCAAAAGAAGTTATCTGCAATATAATACATGGGGTGACAACTTGTACGTTTATTGTTCGTTCGGTGAGTTGAGGACCTAAGGTGTAACACCCCTATTTCTGGGAGTATTATGAAATCCCCGCAACTGCCCAGGACTGTTCAGCTACGAGTACATCCATTGAGTGTATAACATTGCCAACATAAGTTTAAGAGCAAAAGCCAACTTTATTGCAATATAAAAGACATAAAAGCCAAGTTTTACAGTAGTGCAAACAACCCTTAGATACATTACAGAACAAAGGAACGCCACAGGCACGCCTGAGCGGAGAACGACCCTAATTCCACGCTTCATCAACCTCGTACAGAATCATCTCTTCGTCTTCTCTTGCATCCTCAAAATTAGTTGTTTCTGTTTATGTTTTTAGCAAGCATGAGTACTACCACTTGTACTCAACAAGTCACACGGAGCTTAATAATAATTTCATGCACGGTATATCAAGAAAAAGGGGAATAAAGTCTGTTATTTTATGTGGATGCAGTTTTAGTTGGAAACCAAATAAAGAGTTTAAAAGGTACTTCATTAATGTAAAGGGGGTTTCAAACTTGATTAACAACCTTTAACATTATCAAACCATTCTCAAAACTACTTATGCCTTGCTACTGGATTCACCCACTAAACACAGCTTCATTTACCGGAAGCACGGTGTATTCGAATACCATTTGTCATGATTTTGCAAAGCTGCCCTACTTTACCCACAAGATCCCTTAACTCCCGCGACAGAGTTAAGACAACAAGGACATTCACTGCTCAATTCTCTATATAGACTCCGCCCAGTAGGTGTTTAATCTCAATAAGCTCGGATGACCCCACGGATCGCGTCCGACTCATCGCAGCCCTACAGTTGTATGGTTAACCACCTCCCATACGGACTCACCCTCTGTCTCCCCCTTTCCAGTTGCAGAGGTTCAATTGAAGTTGAGCAGCTACTGAGCCAGGTTTGACAAAGTCAAGTCTGACTAAGTCAACGCTTGTGGTTGGGCGATCACTATGTCCTTTACTCAGCACAAGGGTCTAGTCCTTATATTTTAACTGAGGCATCAACCACGCACAAACCCAAATTCAGTACACCCTGTACTGCCACCAATCCACAACCAGCCTCCACCCTAGAATAAGGTCTTCGGATCCATCTCTGCGATCCTCACTTATCCCAGATCCACTTTCCAAAACTCTACCAATACCAAACCTTAACAGTAGAAACACGTGATGTGTTCCTAACTACCATGATAATATTAATATTACATTCTATGTTACTAGGTTTGTGAAGGTGAATATGGCCATCAAGTTAAACTGGGCTTTTCGGGTGGTAGGACATAACTAGTATCATGTCATTCTAAGCATTTATTGTACATAAAATAACATTTATTGTACATAAAATATTGACTGAGGCATCAACCACGCACAAACCCAAATTCAGTACACCCTGTACTGCCACCAATCCACAACCAGCCTCCACCCTAGAATAAGGTCTTCGGATCCATCTCTGCGATCCTCACTTATCCCAGATCCACTTTCCAAAACTCTACCAATACCAAACCTTAACAGTAGAAACACGTGATGTGTTCCTAACTACCATGATAATATTAATATTACATTCTATGTTACTAGGTTTGTGAAGGTGAATATGGCCATCAAGTTAAACTGGGCTTTTCGGGTGGTAGGACATAACTAGTATCATGTCATTCTAAGCATTTATTGTACATAAAATAACAGTGCGCAAATAACATAATGAAAATACTGATAAATAAATAAATAGCAAAAATGTAGGTTCAACATGATCAAGGTATGTGTGACTTGCCTTGCGGGTCTATTATTTCAATTAGTTCGTATTCTTCGGTGAGCCGGGTCTGGACTTGAGCTTTTCCCTCCTGCTCTTGCGAAATCTCGACTTGGGAAACTAACGCAAAACAAGCGAAATAAATTAATCCAATGCTCGAAGGATTGAGCTAGGAACAAAGAAAATCCCAAAAACTCCATTAAATTGGGCTTTTGGGCTTGTAGGAGGGCTATATGGGAAAATGGGCCTTGGATTTGGGTTGATGGGCTCGAAACGAATCCGGGGAGTATAAATTTGTATTTTGGGCTTCGGGTCAATCACTGTTCATCCGGCTCGGTTGGCACTATTCATCGAGATCGGACCTGACACGGTTAGGCGGCTCGGCTCGACCGCATCACAGGGCGGCTCGGTCGGAGCACTGTGCTTCTTCCTCCTTCCGCTCGAGCGCGCGCACAGAGACAGGGGAGGGGAGGCGGCGGCTGGCGGCGACGCTAGGGTGACCTGCGACGGCAATGGAGGGTATGGTTGGGTTGAGGGCACTATGGGGGTTCCATTTTGGGTGGTGGGAAGTTCGGTGGAGGCGGCGTTCGTCGGCGGCGAGCTCTCCTCTTTTGCGGCCATTTTTGAAATTACGGATGAAGGGAAGCTTCCTAGGGCAATTGGGCCGGTGCTTGGGCATCACTAGGGTTTGGGTAAGGTCATGGGAAGGTTGGCCGAAGCTCGGAAGGTCTAGGTCGTCCTGGCCACGGCGGCGATTTTGGGCAGTGGGGTGGCTCAAGGTGCTGGGGGAGGAGAGGGGTTGAGGAGTTAGGGCAAGGCTTGGGGAAAGTTTTGGGAGGCTTGATGGTGCTAGTGGAGAAGGGAATTGGAGAATGGAGGAGGGAAAGACTGACATTGCGCTAGGGCTCCAATTTGGGGATTTCGGCAATTACTTACAATGGGGTGGCGATGGTTGCTTTAGGAAGGCTTGGTAAGCTTCGGGGTGGCTAATGGCTCTCAAGGGAGAGTTCAGGGCGGTTTAAATAGGCGGGGAATGGCGGTTGCGCCGGGGAGGGGAAATATCCATGGCGGCGGTGGCGGTTTCGGGAATTCCCGATTGCCAACGTGGATAGGGCTAACTTGGGTGCTAAGGGACGGCAGTCAAGAGGCAGCAGAGCGGTGTCAGGTCGGCTGTGAGGGGAATTCGCGCGAAAGGGGCAGAGGCAGTGGCGGCGTGCGGCTGGCGGCGCTGCTACGCAATTTAGCTGTACCTGAGGCGGTCAGGGCGAGGAAAGCAAGGCGGTACGACTTGCTAACAAGCTGGGGTAGGTTGGCAGAGGCTCGAACTCGCGGGAGAGGCCGGGACGGCTTGGGGGCGAAGAACGGTCGAGGCGGCGGTGAAACCGGGTGTAGGAGCGGCGGAAACCACCGGCGGTGGCGGACAGCGGTGCATAAGCATTTATGGGCGGGGTACGGCTGCCGACAGATGGGCTAGAGCTGGCAGGCGCGCGAAGGCGCGAGGGGGCGCAAAGAATGGCGGCGGCGACAAAAATCTGCCGAGGCGACGGTGTTGCCGGACGTGAACAGTAACTGCGAAGTGATTCTCCGTTCACGCCGTGACAACGCCGTGATGACAAGGATTAAGGGTTATTTTTCTTTGAGATTTGTGTGTAATAGATTAGGGAGGCTAGAGAAACTCAATTCAAAGGAAAACTCAAATCCAATTTGATTTTTGCAAATTTTCAGTTTGTTTCATAAGGCACGATACACGTCATCAGATCCGTCGTGCCAAGAGGCTTTTAGGTGAGTTGAGGACCTAATTGATCGGTGTTGTATCGATCCTAGTTTAGGTTAGGTATTTGAAAGATCACGTATGTATGACAATAGAGAGAAATGAATAATGTCTTAATAATTTTTTCTCCAAAGGTTCACTAATCTTTTACACTGGTAACTACAGAGCTATGAAACTTAAAGTGGAAAGCCAAACCTCAAATTAGAAAACAAACTCCTGAAAGTTCTGAAATTTTCAGCACAAACGGTACTACCGCTTTAATACATATGGTACTACCGCTATGGTACCAGTGGTACTACTGTTGGTGATATGCCCTAGAGGCAACATGGAGATGTTGAATATATCACATACTATGTTTATGATACATTGCTTTGTTCCTTGAAATAGACATTATCATTATTGATCAATGAGTATGTGACTTATTCATGAGACTCTTAATGCCGAAATGTTGCTATTTCTAAATGATCCCTGATCATATATCATATGAGGAACAAATATGATTCAAAGATCAGCATATGTATGGATTGATGATCATGTCTCATGGATCATGGTATAGAGATACCAAATCAATAATATGGACATGTGTTAGTGAACATATGTTGATAGACCCGCCATGAGACATCAGAGATTCCATGTGTCATTAGTTGGTCTCAAGTAGTGTTTATGTAGAATCCTTAGACTTGAGATCATCATGGTTCCCAACATACGTAGTAGCCTATTTTGGGACTACTAACCACTACTCCGTGAATCGGGTAGTCATAAAAGTAGTCTTCGGGTTTGCTATGAAACATGTAGTGGGATGTGAATGATCAAGATAGAATTTGCCCCTCCTTATGGGAGAGATATCTCTGGGCCTCGATGTAATGGATTATGAAAGTGCATGGCCATGCCAATGTGATTGAGGAGTCAATCACAAGTTTATAATCCATCACGGAATCGAGAGAGTGATTGAGCTATTAAGAGGATGACACGTGTCTCGCCTTGAGCTTAATCTATATCGTGAGGCAAAGGGATTCGTACATGAGAACATTACAAGTTCACCGATATGATCTTTACGTATACTTTGGGGTTAATATGTCTTGCTAGAGGCCGCTATTAACATGGTGACCGGAAGGCGTTTCGGTCGCAACCAAGTATACGTGAACCTGCTGTGGTCGCACACTTAACGGGTTGGAACACTAATTCGAATGTGATTCGGATGTGGGCTCAATTCGGATAGAGATCCGGATAGACTCCTATTGGGCCTCGGTCCACGAGGCCCAAGTGAGGAGGTCTATATATATGGAGGTGGGGTGAGGATGGACACGCCTGCTCCTCACGAGCAAAACCCTAGCCGCCACCTCCCGAGCCAAACCCTAGCCGCCGCGAGTCTTTGGTACACTCGCGATCGGCGCCCACCCCGGACGTGTGGATACCGGTGGAGGCGCTGCTCGTTCTGCGGCGTTGATCGGCATCAACAAACTACAGATTGGAACGGACTCGTGGTGTGGTTGATCGCGTGGAGGAGACGATCTGTTCGGGACGATCGGCTACTTCCACTACTACCTCGACGCGCGTGGTTGGATCGGCTTCCAACTCTTCTTCCGCTGTGCTGCGCGTCTAGTGGTAACGATCTATGATCCCTCCTTAGCATGATGTCCTGGTGTGCGCGGTAGAAATTTTTTATTTTCTGCTATCGTAGCCTACCCGCGTTCCTTCAACTACCGCTCCCTGATGAATAGGGAGAAACAGCTCGAGTTCAAAAACAAAAATCAAAGAAACTTTTGATTCGTATATCCAGATGACATGAAAATTGGTAGGGACATTCTCTTTGGTATTGTGAACCTATTCTGATAAACGATCATGAAAAGTATAGCCAAAGTTGAGACCTTTTTTCAGTTTGAAGGAAAAGTAAATCACACCCGAGTCAAAAACCAATCCGATAAATATAAGTTGATCATAGGTGAATGATGACAAAGAAGGGTTTAGAAGTATTTTCACATGTCATCGCAAGTTAGACCACCAAAGAAACCCAACCAAAAACTCTCGGTCCATGAGATGGATCAAAGAGGCCAAAGTCAAGCAAAAATCCAGTTTTTTCAAGAACTTGCTATCAATGTGCATAAATGGGTGAAGATATATTCCCAGATATTATCTCCGTTTCTTACACGTCATTGGCACAACAAGATCATGAAAAGGGTAGAGGAGAGATCAATACCAACCAAAATCAAAAGCACATCAATAAAAAAGAGAGACTCAAAGAGAAGCACAACGATTGATGTATTATTTACTTGAGAATGTAGATTTTACAGCTACTCTACTTTAGAGGACAAAGAGCACACAAGACGCTAACTATCAAATCCTAACCCTAGAGAAGAGAGCACAAGAGATGGATTGGATAGATAACACATGTTTCCATACCAACCCTTTTTATAGGTGAGCAACGAGCCACCTATACCCCTTAGTGGATAATATACACTTAGCACAATGGGGGAACTCATTAATCCCACACACATTTTACTCACACATGTCACCTATGCATGAATTTCAAAGCGCATAACTATATATCCGTTATGTCCTTAGCATTGATCCGTCTTGATAAAAACCAATTGCACCTTGACTTAAATCACTCTCCAATGCACCGCCCATGCACCATGGTTTCGATCCAAGATGCTTTCCGATGTTTTGGTCAAACTACCAAAATACCCTTCCTTGACATGGTCATCACCAACCAATACAACCAATCGCTAAGTCTCTCCCGTCCTGGTTCCACCGAACCACGGCTCACTTGACATGTACAAGCTATATAGTACCATCCTGCCGTTCGAACTCGCTTTCAACATTTCCGGTCTTTTTCGTGCCATGCTTGAGCTCGCCATCTCACCCGACATTCTTGATTGTTCTGAGCCTCAGATCCTCCATTGGCCTAGCCCTGATCCTCACTGTTGACCACAGTTGACTTCAAGCAACCCTGCACATCCAAAAGACACATGAATCATTTTCAGGCATAAGTTCTTCACAACTTGACCCACGTTAGGCAAAACATGCATCATGCAACATTAATTCAAAGACCTAGGTCACCCAACTCATTCCATGACTCAATTCCCAAAAATCATATTTTTCTGGGAAGATAGGTAGTACCACACTTACCATACCGGTATGACCGCATTGTGGTACCACTGCTCCCCAAGCCGGTACTACCGCACTCCAAATGGACTCTCTAGAAATAACATAACGCTGCATAGTCGAAGCTACCGCCTTGCGGAACTATCGCACAAACACTTAGTATTACCGATTTTTCTAGAGCTTTCAGAAGACAGCCCAAATCAAATGCAATCTTTGCAAAACCACTTGATCACTCTACGAAACTTGCAATGGTTTATCACAATAGTATTCTAGACCTTCTCACATGGTCCTTAGAGGCAATTATATGGATGATTATATCACTTCTATACTTATAATATTTTAAATAAATGTTATTATATTTCTTGAATGAATTATCATTTATAAAGATTAGTAAGCATGTGACTTGTTGGTAAAGCTTTTTATTTGTTATATGATATCATTCTAAAATGATATCTGGTCGAATGTCACTGTTCGGAACACTAGTAACTTATAGACAACAAATGTATTGATTGATGGCCATGTTTTATTGATCATAGATATGGAGTTATCTAGCCAGTCGCAACATACAAGATTGTACGCAGGCAAAGATGAACATAAACGGATCCATCGAACGGGAAGGGAAAGGGGAAAAGATATAATATAAAGGGAAGTTGCTGGCAGCTTTATTAGAGACCTCCTTAAAAAACTAGAGCAACAATTTTTGAGGACATTTCCATTCTTTATGTCGTACTCCAAATGAAAGGGGTTTCCTGTTAAATGGTGTGATTGGATCATGACGTAATTGGTCCTTTCTTCAAAACTTAGGTAAGGGGATCCCACAGAAACTCTAAGAAAGAGCTGAGAGCACAGAGAAATGCCAGGAACGTTGGAGCGGGGCTCACATGGTCCAGTGGCGGTTCCAGAGTAATTCAAGGGTATTTAGTCAAATGCTTAAAATTTTTGTCAAAAAATCTATTATATACAAGGTATAATATATATGTATATTAGTAGTTAGACCAAATTTATCTTGTTCATACCCAGTCAGCCTAAATTATTGCTAGATTCAACATTGGATGCCATCCCTAAATGTGAATTCGCCATCTCCTTGGGCATATCAAACCTTCCAGTCCATGTGTTTAAAGTAAAATTGTACACATCCACATGAGAGTGGACCTGAAACGAGGTGAAGGAAAGCAAGATGTCAGAAAGGGAAGATCCTGAACTCCTGATGGTAAGGTAACAACTGTGCAGAATTGGTTTTTGCCAAAAACATCCGGCATCACGTTTATACATAAACAGTACAAGGTGTATCCAGTAAAAAGCCTGAATTGGGCCTAAATAATTTATTTAGCCTAATAATTTCATAACGTTTACTGCTGATCACTTACAATAAGCTGTGCTACAATTCAATTCTAGACATGGCAATTATAGTACGAATGTCACTGTTCGGAACACTAGTAACTTATAGACAGCATATGTATTGATTGATGACCATGTTTTATTGATCATAGATATGGAGTTATCTAGCCAGTCGCAACATACAAGATTGTACGCAGGCAAAGATGAACAGAAACAGATCGATCGAACGGGAAAGGAAAGGGGAAAAGATATAATATAAAGGGGAGTAGCTGGCAGCTTGATTAGAGACCTCCTAAAAAACTAGAACAACAATTTTTGAGGACATTTCCATTCTTTATGTCGTACTCCAAATGAAAGGGGTTTCCTGTTAATTGGTGTGATTGAATCATGACGTAATTGGTCCTTTCTTCAAAACTTTTAAGGGGTTGAGGTAAGGGGATCCCACTGAAACTCTAAGAAAGAGCTGAGAGCACAGAGAAAAGCCAGGAACGTTGGGGCGGGGCTCACATGGTCCAGTGGCGGTTCTAGAGTAATTCAAGAGTATTCAGTCGAATACCCAAAATTTTTGACAAAAAATCTATTATATCCTAGCTGTCAGAAAATGGAAACAGATACAGACCTATCATCTACAGAAACCTGTGTTAAAACTTTGAGCATCAAAGGTGTAGTTTCGTTCTCCACATACAACCAACAACTTTCTTAGGAGCTGGATTATCAGGCCCCCTATCTCGCTGCCCAGAAGTGAAATAGAGCCACCCATCCCAGTAACCAGCTAAGGCTGTCTTGATTCGGAAAGGCATGCGCCCAATGACTGACCATGTCTGCAAAAATGGCATAGCAAATGTTAACTCGTTCAGTCATATCATCAGACTTGGGAGGAAAAAGAATTATCGGGAATGTAATACCATAATTAACGTACCTGCGTTTCCAAATCAAACCGGAAGACTTCACCAACAAGAATCATCTTTTTGGTGACAGGATGCTTCTCTGTAGTTCCACCAACAATTATTACAGAGCTATTAACAACAACCCATGCAAACTCTATGTGGGAATTTGGCTTTGGCATTGGAGACAGTTGCTACCATTTAGTTCCATCGTCGAGCATATACACATCACCATACACAACCTGCAAAAGTGCAAGTGTGGTTCTAACATAATCAAGCTATAGCCAACTGATTAACAGCAAACCCAAAAAAAGAGAAATGGAAATCAAGACTAATCACTAGAATCCTTATATGGAAGAGCATGACATTTTTTTTGTTCAGTTAAAAAGCATTTGCCTGGTGTAGCTATACTTCTTTTTGTTTAGAGTTGCTAAAAACATCATAACTTATTGAGATTTATGTTGTAAGAATCTCAATGGCTCAATGGCCAATAAAATCTATAGGTGTTACACTTGTATCTTGATGAGAAGGAAACAAACATCAGGTGCAGGAAGTAATCTTCTTTTTCTAATATCGAAGTGTTATGGGAAGCATACATACCTCATGCCTCCGTACACATTTAAAAATAGGTGAGCCTGGTTTCGCCATAAAGTCTCCCTCTTGACCACCAATTACAAAGAGTTTATCATTAGCAACAACACAGGCCCTGTTAAAAGTTAAAAATAAGAAACATGAATTGTTGCCATCTAAAACTTTATTCTAATCAGTTGCCTATGTTCTTTCTTACAAAATGTGCACATCACCTAGCGATTGCATAAATGGCACAAGTCGCAACAAGTCCACTTAGCGTTGCCATCTAAAACTTCAATTTAATCAGTTGACTATGTTCTTTCTTACCAAATGTGGACACCAATTAGCAATTGCATAAATTGCATAATTTGCAACAAGTCCACTTCTACAATAATTCGCAACAAGTCCACTTCTACAAACCTATGAGGTCCACCACGTGGTATGGGTATCTCAGTTCGCCACTCATTCTCCAATGCCTTGCCATCCTTGACAGCAAGGCTCCAGTGCTCCAAGCCAGGTTCGTGACGGTCTTCTTTTCCACCACCCATCACATGGAGCCGCCCACGCCACAGTTGAGTAGGAGGTGCATACCTAAAAGATGTTACTACAACATAAGCTTCAATTGTCTGTCTATATGGCATTAAGGCATGGATAAATAGAGCAATAAACAATATGGCATGCGCCATTGTGAACATGACAGTAGATAGGTGGCTTTTTCAGATAGACAAATGCTCTCTCGACCTCATGTTGGTCATATACTAGGGTAAAGTTTACTATATGACATACTAAAAGATGATCTTTAATGCAATACTATATTTCAATACTTAGGCATCTCAAGTGCTTAACTGTTATATATCTCTTCACTGTTCAGTCATAAGAGCCAGATAACAGAGGATATTGATTAGCCTCCTAAAAGATTAGGTGCGATCAAACTATTACCTAAATCCATCTGAACAGGAGAGCACTTTAAATTTACCTATGACATATAATGGAAAAAGATACTTGTAATAATGTGACAGTCACAGATACTTTAAATTTTTATAAAGAGTAACATGCATTGGAAACAGTCACAGATGAAAAGAAAGTGCAGAAGGAATGTGAGCATAGCCAAAGAAAGTGCAGAAGGAATGTGCACATAGCCACATACTGATAAGTGATAGCAGCCCGTGAAAAGTAACACAACAACACATAAGCCTCTATGGTAAATCTCCGAATAGGTCATACACTCATACTGGACATCACAATACATACCTAGGAACTGGCAAGGGGGGCAGCTCATGCCACTCTTTTGTCTCTGTGTCTAAAACGAAGTTACGGTTTATAGGGGATCGGCACTGGGGACCAAATTGACCAGTCACAGCGTAAATGTATCTCCCATCCGATGCCATCCCTAAATGTGAATTCGCCATCTCCTTGGGCATATCAAACCTTCCAGTCCATGTGTTTGAAGTAAAATTGTACACATCCACATGAGAGTGGACCTGAAACGAGGTGAAGGAAAGCAAGATGTCAGAAAGGGAAGATCCTGAACTCCTGATGGTAAGGTAACAACTGTGCAGAATTGGTTTTTGCCAAAAACATCCGGCATCACGTTTATACATAAACAGTACAAGGTGTATCCAGTAAAAAGCCTGAATTGGGCCTAAATAATTTATTTAGCCTAATAATTTCATAACGTTTACTGCTGATCACTTACAATAAGCTGTGCTACAATTCAATTCTAGACATGGCAATTATAGTATGATTCGAGATTGCTACGCTGCATACTGTGCTTGAGTTACCCCATATATGTATACAGAACATTTATCAGAAGAAACTGGATTGCTGTAGTGAAGGTGAAGCATTTGGCCCACTGAAACCACAGAAGAAATGACAGGAACGTTGGAGCGGGCCTCACATGGTCGAGGCTCTCGTACCCGGCGAAGACGTAGAGGAGATCCCCGGTCTGCACGGACGCCCCGTCGAGGCGGGGCACGGGCGCCGGCGGCATCTCCTCCCAGTCCCAGAGCGGCGCGGGCAGGTCGGCGTACGTCGCGTTGAGGTGGCCCACTGGCGGCAACGCCTTGCCACGCGCCCTATTGCTGTGCTTCCTCTTCACCTGCGCTCGAGAGAGGAGAGAAGGAAGGGGAGAAAAGCCGGAATTTGGTTAGGAGAATGGCGTCCATGTCAAGGCAACGTGGATGCAGCACTGCAGCAGCATTGGACGAAGAGGGCTGTTACCGTCTTGGAAGAGGGGGTAATGAGGCGAGGGGAGGGGGACGAGGAGGCCCAGAGGAAGTCAGCGACGAGTGAGAGGGCGAGGAGGAGCGCGAAGGCGACCGGGATGGCGAGGCGCGGGGGAAGGGGCGTGGAGGCAGAGCCCGTGGTCGGGGCAGCCATGGTGGATTCGGCGAGGAGGGATGGGGGCGAAGCGGCGGCATGGGGAATTAAGGCGGTGGGAGAGAGAAGGACGCGGCTTTCTTCCGCTTTCTTTGGGGGGTGGAAATGGTGGGCGGCCGCCGGAGACTGGGCGGGCGAGACCGCGGTTTTCCTTTTGCGTCGGAATAACGTGTTCGTGGGCCGAGGCGTGGTGATTTTGGGCCGGCCTATCTATCGAACTCTCGTGTTTACCAACCGATTTGCGTGGGCATAACTAGTGCTAATGCCACCTAAAGCATAGGAGATATAATTTCTAGCCTTTTCCCAATTCCACCAAGGTCAACAGTGCCTATGTCTACATGGTATGCTAGTAGTGATACAAACCTCTCCGGGGACGACGTAGTAGTGGTTGTGCTAGTAGAACAAGGGAACAGGGCCGTGCCGGCAAAATCTGGGGCCTTGTTCCAAACTCTAAAATAGGCTCTACGCCTCTATCGGTCTAGAAAAGTAGAACGATGTTAATGTATATACTAAAACTCTAGAAATGAGATACATCAAGAATCGTACCTATTAAACTCTTGTTGTATAATCTTTACTTGAATAACATCATTCTCTTAGTGTTCTTTGAAATAAAATCTTCAATGATATACTCATAATTAATCTTCTCCAGGATTTCACTCTCAAGTGTCTGATTATCGGAGGACACTTGTGTTTCTTTTATAATAAATCTATCCATAGCTCCTTTCTGAGATTGAGTTAAAGCCTCAATTCTTTGTTTTTTCTTATGCTTTTGACAACCAGATTCATATTTTCTAGACCGGTTTGTAGAAGACATGACTTGAATCTTGGAACACTAGACGTCTACACCAATTGATGCACATATGTACAAAAGACAAAAGGAACAAAATTAAAGGGATGCATATGAAACAACAGAGAACGAACAAGCTAGTACAACAGTTCTAGTTCAATTGAATTATTTAATAGAATTGAAATTAAAGAAAAATAAATTACCTTATTGGCTTGTGAGTAGTAGTTGGATGTGAAACTAGTGTGGAAAAATAAATTCTAGTGTGGCCTCCTGTTG
Source organism: Dendrocalamus sinicus (assembly GCA_036346575.1). Taxonomy (NCBI): domain Eukaryota; kingdom Viridiplantae; phylum Streptophyta; class Magnoliopsida; order Poales; family Poaceae; genus Dendrocalamus; species Dendrocalamus sinicus. The sequence goes on along the minus strand of JAYEVI010000181.1, from coordinate 887,378 downwards.
CACAACCTGATCAGCAAGAAACCACACAAACACGCAGCTACATAGCTCAAAGCTCACACTTGCTCAGGCATCTGCAGCTGCTCCTCTCGTGTTTCTTCTTCTTCTTGTTCTGCAGTGGAGAACAGGAGAAGAGATCGAGGACGAAAAAGAGCTTGCGTGGCACGCAGAGTTGATCGGGAAGACGGGGAGATGGGGAAACCGCGATGGGCCGTAGTTTCTGGGGCCCATCGGAATCGGGGGTCCTGTTCGAACGTACCAACCGTACTCCCACCGGCACGGCCCTTCAACACAGAAATACAGAATTGAGGCTTTGTTGTACCTCTAAACATTCTCCTAAAGCCAAGGCCACTAACTCCTACTGACATAAGGACCCACAAGCTCATATACTTACAAGGCTCAACCCAATTGACCAAATATTTTTTTTTTTAAGGAAGACAATCCACCGGATAAACCCTCCAGTACATGACACCTGCCTACCTTATTTTTCTCAAAAAGAAAGAAAGAAACAAACTGAGAGAGAGAGAGAGAGAGAGAGAGAGAGAGAGAGAGAGAGATACCCACCTTATTTGCTTGGTTAATTAGCAAACCCAAGTTGAAGCATCAGGCAGCTCTGCTAGCTGCAGTGCGGACGTGCAGTAGCATTGGAAACATTGACCGCTCGATCGATCAATAACGATGAGCTACCATACTATTAATTGTTTGTATCTAACTTGACGTGTTGTGCTAATTTCTGCATACATATGTGGCTATATGCTAGCTGGTGAGAGTTTGAACTCTTTGACCAGCTTCATGGAGAGCGTGAGGCACTTCAGTTAACTGAAGCTGCATGCAGATGGTAGCATCATCGATCAGTCAGCATAATTTCAACGTCTAGATTAATTAACCATGCATAACTGCTTCATATTAATAGCCAACACAGTGACACAACCCAAACCACTCGATCATGTGCGAACTACCTAGCATGCATGTAGCAGATTATTTTCTCTCTCCATTCCTTAGTCGTTACAAGCTTAATTAGATGATCAGAGGAAGGCCCTGAACGCCGCCTGCGCGAGGCGAGCCGCGGCCATGGCCGCCACAGGGAAGCGGCGGAGGTGGAAGGAGAGCAGCAGGAGCGCCACGGCCGCCGTCCACAGGAGGAAGCCAATCGCGACGTGGCTGTCAGCAGCCCAAGGGACGGCGGCGCGGAGAAGGAAGGAGCCGCCCAGCATCATGTACACGGCGGCGTAGAAGTGGAGCCGCCGCTCGAGACGGCGATCGCCTGGATCGGCAGCTTCGTCTCCGGCGTCGACCCCAACATTGTCCATCAGTGGTGCCGGCTGAGGAGGAGGGGCTGCCATCTCTTGGACTCTGCTATAGCTGCAGCTTATATCTATGGAGTACAATATGGTGCAAGGCTTGCCTGTCGTGTTCCTGTCTGTATGCATTTTAGTTTCAGCGACACCTATATATACAGGGAGAGGAGGTCAGACCGTCAGAGGAAAAGAGGGCTTATTTGCACGGCAGGCTAAAGGGACAAAAGAGAGAGAGAGAGACGGTAGTATATGGTAGGCTAAAGGGACAAAAGAGAGAGAGAGACGGTAGTATATGGCAGGCTAAAGGGACAAAAGAGAGAGAGAGACTGTAGTATATGGCAGGCTAAAGAGACAAAAGAGAGAGAGAGACTGTAGTAGATGTTGGATTAATTGGACTTGATCTATTTTAATTTAGCAATTAATCAATTAAAATTCCTAGGCCCATTATTATTAGTCCCTTATGGAAAACTGTTTAGTCTCATATGGAGAATTGAATGGGAGGTGAAACGTGGTAACCCCCTTGTGGAATTGGAGAGAGCCAATACACGCGCGCGCTCGCTCGCTCGCTCACCTCGCCACGCCGAGTCGAGCCGAGCTGAGTGCGCGCAGGCGTGTCGGGTGCAGGCGCGTTTTTCTTTATCTATTCGAAAATCGAAACGCACTGACTCGAGGTTACTTTCGAGTAATGGCTGCAGTTACTGTTCAATCTATGACGTCGTCTACTTCCTGGTGGTGAACTGTTCGCAAGACTACACGGCGAACATCTTCCTGCATCACGCCTCGATCGACTACATCGAATAGGCCATCATGTCGACTGATGGTAATAGCGCATCCGGTGTCTCCGACATCGCCCCGCCCGAGGGTATAACTCGAAAACTTCTGCGGTGTATTTATTTCAGTGCGCTATGAATATGTTAATAGGTGCTGCTGTTAGCTTGTTCGTTAGCGAATATGAATACATCATTCTTTTTCGGTAGTTGGCTTTGCTGCGTCGCTTAAGCCGTACCCTCCATTTGATGGTTCCAATTTTAAGAGATGGCATGCACGTGCGATCCTGTGGTTTACTGCCATGGAATGTTTTCATGTTGCACAAGGCAAGCCCGCTGAGCCTCTGTCTGCTGAGGATGAACGCAAGTTCAATGTAGCGGATAACTTGTTTCGAGGTGCACTTATCAACATACTGGCGGATAACATTGTGGATGTGTACATACATTTGCCTACGGGCAAAGAGATGTGGAATGCACTTGTGCCAAGTTCGAGTTTCCGATCTTTGGCAGGTGAGTGTATGTCATGGAGCGCTTCTATGACTACAAGATGGCCGATGACCGCTCAGTAGTAGAACAAGCTCATGAGATTCAAGCGCTGGCAAAGGAGCTTGAGAACAATAAGTGCAAGTTACCGAACAAGTTTGTGGCTGGCGGTATTATCGCCAAGTTACCACCTTCTTGGTCGGATTTTGCTACCTCTCTAAAACACAAGAGGCGGGAGTTCGGTGTTACCGATCTCATTGGCACTCTTGGTGTTGAAGAGAAGGCGAGGAGCAAAAGATACTCGCGGCAAGAAAGTTGTCTTGAGGAGGTTCTAGTGCCAATTTGGTGCGAAAGAAGAACCCTCAGGCTTCCCACAATAAGAAGAAAAATAAGCCTATTGTCAAGCCCAAGGCTACTATCGAATTTAAGAAGAAAAGCAAAGGAAAGGGCAGCTGCTTTGTGTGCGGTGATTCGGCCATTGGGTTAAGGATTGTCCGGACCGCAAGGATAAGCGTAAGAAGTCCGCCAACATGGTTATTAGTGATGCCGAGGAACATCGGGTACGGTAATTATTTACCTACGCTTCTTTCTGTTTGTCAATCACCGAGTGGTGGGTTGACATCGGTGCTAATATTCATGTGTGTGCTGATATTTCCTTGTTTTCATCTTATCGTCTGTCGAGGTTGCTCCTTGTTGATGGGGAACGGATCGCATGCAGCTGTTCATGGTGTTGGTACGGTCGATCCAAGTTTACTTGGGAAAGACCGCGGTTGAAGAACGTGTAGCATGTCCCCTCCATAAAGAAGAATCTCGTCGGCGGATCTCTACTGTGTAGAGATGGTTTTAGGCTTGCATTTGAGTCCAATAAATGTGTCATGTCTAAGTATGGAACATTTGTTGGTAAAGGCTATGAGAGCGGAGGCTTGTTCAGTTTTTATTTGATGGATTCCTATAATAAAATTGTGAACCATGTGTGTAACGATGATGATGAATCTAATGTTTGGCATTCATGACTTTGTCATGTTAATTTTGGGTGTATGACGCGCTTAGCTAATATGAGTTTAATCCCGAAATTCACTTTGGTCAAAGGTTCTAAGTGCCATGCGTGTGTTCAATCGAAACAACCTCGCAAGCCTCACAAGGCAGCAAAAGAGGCGAGGAATTTGGCACCGTTAGAACTCATTCATTCCGATTTGTGCGAGATGAATGGCGTGTTGACTAAAGGTGGGAAGAAATATTTCATGACACTTATAGATGATTGCACTAGATTTTGCTATGTGTACTTATTGAAAACAAAAGATGAAGCGTTGAATTACTTTAAGATCTATAAAGCTGAGGTAGAAAACCAACTTGAGAGGAAAATCAAGCGGGTAAGGTCTGATCGTGGGGGAGAGTATTTTTCAAATGAGTTTACTTTATTCTGCGAGGAACATGGAATTATTCATGAGAGGACGCCTCCCTATTCTCCCAAATCAAACGACATGACACTGCGGGACTTTCTAAGGAATGGTGGGGTGAGACTATATTGACTGCGTGTCATGTCCTGAATAGAGTTCCTACAAAGAATAAAGAAGTAACACCATTCGAGGAATGGGAAAAGAAGAAGTTGACTCTCTCATACTTGCGCACCTGGGATGTTTGGCCAAAGTTAACGTGCCAATTGTCAAGAAGCGCAAACTTGGACCAAAACCGTAGATTGTGTATTTCTTGGTTATGCTATGCACAGCGTGAGTTATAGGTTCTTAATTATAAAAACTGGAGTACTTGACGTGCGTGTTGGTACAATCATAGAGTCCAGAGATGCTACATTTTTTGAGAATGAATTTCCTATGAAATGTGATGTATCTAGCTCATCTAGTCAAGAACCTATAATTTCCCTTGATTCTTTTGTGCCGATAGAATATGTTGAGCAAACGCCTATGGAAAATCCTGAGGAGGATAACAATGAAGTTACTCGAAAGCGTAAGAGACAGAGGACTGCAAAATCTTTTGGTGATGATTTCATTGTATACCTCATGGATGACACTCCAAGAACCATTGAAGAGGCATATTCTTCTCCTGACACGACTATTGGAAGGAAGCAGATGGAGTGAGATGGACTCTATTATGTCTAATGGAACTTGGGAGGTCGTTGACCGTCCTTATGGGTGTAAACTCAGTAGGATGTAAATGAGTTTTCAAGAAAAAGCTTAGGCCGATGGTACAATTAAAAGTACAAGGCAAGGCTTGTGGCCAAGGGTTATACTCGTAAAGAAGCGAGGACTTCTTTGATACTTATTCACCGCTGTCCGATTGACCACAATTCGAGTACTATTTGTCCTGGCTGCCTCTCATGATCTTCTCGTTCATCAAATGGACGTTAAGACAGCTTTCCTAAATAGAGAGTTGGAGGAGGAGATTTATATGGATCAGCCAGACGGGTTTGTGGTAGAAGGTCAAGAAGGAAAGGTGTGCAAGTTGTTAAAATCTTTGTATGGCCTAAAACAAGCACCTAAGCAATGGCATGAGAAGTTCGACGTAACTTTGACATCTCTGGGCTTTGTTGTGAATGAAGTGATGATGTGTGTACTATCGCTATGGTGGGGAGAAGGAGTGATCTTATGCTTGTATGTTGATGACATACTGATTTTTGAGACCAACCTCAATGTGATTGAGGAGGTCAAGGACTTTCTGTCCAAGAGTTTTGAGATGAAAGATTTGGGAGTGGCTGATGTGATTCTTAACATTAAGCTACCGAGAGGAGGTGATGGTGGGGTTACACTTGTGCAATCCCACTATGTGGAGAAGGTCTTGAGTCGCTTTGGTTATAGTGACTGCAAGCCTGCTTCTACTCCTTATGATCCTAGTGTGTTATTGAGGAAAAACCGAAGAATAACAAGGAATCAATTGAGATACTCCTAGATCATTGGCTCATTGATGTATTTAGCTAGTGATACGAGACCTGACATCTCGTTTGCTGTAAGCAAGCTAAGCCAATTTATTTCAAATCCGGGAGATGATCATTGGCGTGCTCTTGAGAGAGTGATGCGCTATCTAAAGGCAACCGTGAGCTATGGTATTCACTATGCTGGGTACCCAAAGGTACTCTGGAGGGCTACAGTGATTCAAACTGGATCTCTGATACTGATGAGATAAAAGCCACGAGTGGATATGTGTTCACACTTGGAGGTGGTGCTGTTTCCTGGAAGTCTTGCAAGCAGACCATCTTAACGAGGTCAACAATGGAAGCAGAACTCACAGCATTAGATACCACAACTGTTGAGGCTGAGTGGCTTCGCGAACTCCTTATTGATTTGCCGGTGGTTGAAAAACCGATACCAGCTATCCTGATGAACTGTGATAATCAGACTGTAATTATCAAGGTGAACAGTTCTAAGGACAACATGAAGTCATCTAGGCATGTTAAGAGGTGGTTGACGTCTGTCAGAAAGCTGAAAAACTCCAGAGTGATAGCACTGGACTATGTCAATTCAAGACATAGTCCATTGTTCAGTTGTGGATGAGTGTAACTCCTTTCCTAGGTGGATGTTCAACTTAACAGTCTCCATCAAAACACTGGTATATCAAACAACAGCAGAACTGAGAGCATTTCTCGTGTGCCTTGAAATTTGGTGGGGATTGTTGGATTAATTGGACTTGGTTCATTTTAATTTAGCAATTAATCAAATGAAATTCCTAGGCCCACTATTATTAGTCCCTCATGGAAAATTGTTTAGTCTCATATGGAGAATTGAATGGGAGTTACACCATTTTAAAAGGTGGAACGTGGTAACCCTGTGTGGAATTGGAGAGAGCCAATACACGCGCGCTGCCTGCCGCTCGCCTCGCCACGCCGAGCCGAGCCGAGCCGTCTGCTGCCGTGCCATGCCGCACCGCACGCGTGCATGCACAGCGTGTCGGTTCGCTGCGCGTGTTTTTCTTTATCTATTCAAAAATCGAAACGCACTGACTCGAGGTAATTAGTATTAACGAATGGTCGCGCAGAATTGCAAAGCAGCGATTACTAGTGAATTATGACTGCGGTTACTTTCGAGTAATGGCTGCAGTTACTCTGGCCTCTTCGTTTTTGCTGTTACAAAAGAAAAGGCTCTCTACTCCATACATATAAAAAAAGGGACAAGAAAGAATAGTAGGCTGGTTCTGTTTTTGTCGCTGTTCTCTGCAATCTCCGGTCCAGAACTTTGCGCGCAAAGGGTTCTGGGCGAGTAGGCCTCCAAAACTCCGTCCGTTTGTGTACCTGCATGGGTAGACGGGCGATCAAGTTTTTGGGGAGCGCATTGGCGCGACTGCTCAATCTGTGACGTCGTCTACTTCCTGGTGGTGAACTGTTCATAAGACTGCACGGCGAACATCTTCCTGCATCACGCCTCGTCCTGCATCACGCCTCGATCGACTACATCGAATAGGTCATCATGTCGACTGATGGTAACGGCGCATCCGGTGTCTTCGACTATGGCCCCGCCCGAGGGTATAACCTGAAAACTTCTCTGGTGTATTTGTTTCTGTGCGCTATGAATATGTTAATAGGTGCTGCTGTTAGCTTGTTCGTTAGCGAATATGAAGACATCATTGTTGAATCACTTTTGTATGTCATGCTTTATATGCTGAATTTCTGGATTAAAATATGCCAAAAATTGACTAGATGTTCAACACTACAGTCTCTCTCTCTCTCTTGTCTCTTTTCCAGCCCTCTCTCTCTCTTTTCCAGCCCTTTTTCCTTGATGACGCAACCTCTCTTTTCCAGTCCTCTTTTCCTGACTACACAAATGGTGCGACATGGTGCAACTAAGCGGATCGTGCCACTCTTCCTCTCTTTTCATTTCCTGGCTAGTCCTTTCTTTTCCTGATGACGCAAATGGTGCAACTAAGCAGATCGTCGAGAGAATGTGGGGATAAAAGTTAATTAAATGACGTAATATATGGCTTGTTTCAGATCTGTTTAATGTGTGGCCGAAAAAGTGCAGTGTCAAAGTAAGAAACTTGGTTATGGTGGGAATCGCTGTAATTATGTGGACAATTTGGAAGTTTCGCAATAAGGCTTGCTTCCAGAACAAAGTGTCTTCTGATCCTATTGAGGTTGTGTTATAAAATGCACAGTAAAAAATGAAACAATGAAGAATAATCAGGAGCATAAGATAAAGATTTAATGTGAAAAACCCTTGCAGGAAAAAACCAGTAACGCACAATCAACAAATCACTATATGGGAGGATGCTCTTAGCGTGTTACATGTGTGAATGCGTCGTGCATGTACTGAGACTTACAGAAGAAATAAATAGCCTTGGAAACTAGAGTCTCAGACGAGAAAAGAAACATAATCCTAGTCGACAATAAAACAGAAATATACTCGGAAACTAAAATAGTAACCCGCTCGGAGACGGGAACAAACCCCTCTTGGAGACGAAACAGGGTCTCAGGAGATGAGGAGATGACGGTGAAGAGTTGTAGTCGGAAGCACCTCGAGTGGCCACGTCTGACTCCAGTCAGCACAAACACCTTTGGGCACCACGTCTGGTGCAATTCGGTGTAGAATCCATCACAAACACAAAGATGAACCCAATCATAACATCTAAGCAGTTCGCATTGCCGACTAGTCAAACTGGTCGGAATATATTTTGAGCGAAACCTTATCAGATTCTTCAAGAGGTCAGACCCAACCAGATTTGGATCACAACATACAACAATCTTTACCTTGATCAGAATTCCTCCTGTAGCAAAAAGGAACCAAAGAACTTCTCGAATAACTTGTAAAACACTTTTTATGTGTCAAACATCCGAAATGACTAATAAGTAATACCGACCAAATGTGAGCAGAGCTCAAGTTTGGCAGTAGAAACTGGCTTGTCATCATATCAATTGGATTGCCATGAGTGCTGATCTTGCAAACTTTAATATCACCTTGAGTAATAACTCCTTGGATGAAGTGATATTGATATCAATGTGCTTTATTCTCTTATGGATCATTTGTTTTTTGTAAGACAAATAGAACTCTAACTATCACGGTGGATATTGGTGCAAGATGTAATTTCACAAAGCTCACTGTATAGACCTCTTAACCAAACAACTTCTTTATAGACTTTTGAAATAGGCATGTACTCGACATCAGTGGTTGAAAGAGCAATAGTAGTTTGTAGACAAGCTTTCCAACTTAGGGCACAGCCTCCAATAATGAATATATATCCAGTAATAGATCTTCTCTTATCTAAATCTCCAGCAAAAATCATAATCCACATATCTGACTAGTCCATCACTGATCTTTCCAAATTGCAAGCAATCATTAGAAGTGCTCCTCAAATATCTGAAGATTCGCTGAACTACTCTCCAGTGGTTTTTCCCAAGATTGGCCATATATCTGTTGACAACACACAAAGCATGAAATAGATTAGGACAAGAGTAGACCATGGTATACGTAAGTGATCCGACTGCATTTGCATACTGAACACTTGACATGTATTCAACTTCTTCAACTATTTGCAAACTTGGTGCTGAAGAGAGTTTGAAGTGTGCAGCTAACAAAGTGTTGGTCAATTTGGTCTTCTGCATATTGAAACGACGAAGCACTTTTTAAATATACCGTCTCTTCATTAGGTATAACTTTTCTAAACTGGCGATCTCTAAATATTTCCATACCAAGTTTCTTCTTCGCTGCACTGAGACTCTTCATCTCGAATTCACTGTTCAATTGTTACTTTAATTTTGATATTTCAGTCTTGTCTTTTGTCGCGAACGGTATATCATCAATATATAGAAGCAAGTTGATAGCTGAATTGTTGACGGTCTTAAATAAACACAGCCATCATAGTCATATCTCTTGAAGCCTTGCGAGATCATAAAGGAGTTAAATCTCTTGTACCATTGTCTAGATGATTGCTTCAACCCATAAAGAGACCTCTTCCATTTGCATGCAAAATTCTCCTTTCCCAGAAGAATAAAACATTTCGGCTGCTCCATATAGATGTTTTCTTCCAACTCCCCATTTAAGAACGCGGTCTTAAATCTAGTTGCTCAAGCTCACAATCATGCATAGCTACAATACTAAGTAAAGCAAAACTATGCTTCACGGTTGGGGAGAAAATATTTGTAAAGTCAATACCTATAATTTGATTGTATCCTTTAGCAACGAGCCTTCCCTTGTATCTGACCTAATCGGTCAGAGATATTCCTTCTTTTCTTCCTGTAAATCCATTTGCACCATATGATTCTTTTTCAATTGGGAGCTCAACCAACTCTCAAGTGGAATTTTTCTCGAGTGATTCCATTTCTTCATACGTGGCAGTCATCCAGTACTTTGACTCATCAGAGCAAATGGCCTCTAAATAAATTGAAGTTCTGCAGTGCCTTCAATGTCTTCTGCCATATTCAAACAATAAGTCACAATGTTGGTTTCTTCAATTAACCTCTTTGGGGACTAGATTTTCCTCATTTCCCAACTAGATGCAACAGATTGTTGGTTCCGACTAGTTTCTATTGGAAGATTACTAGTTGAAGCTTGAACAGAAATATCCTATGTATTCTCCTTGTCGGCCTCTGGTGAGAATTCTGAATCAATAAAGTGTTGCACCTACATGCTAGACTTCTGCGGCTTCTCAATGGGAGCATCATTGGTCATAATTCCTTTTAACAAAGTAGACTTATCAAAAGTAGCACTTTTGCTCACAACCACCTTTTGGATTTTAGGATTCCACAACTTATAGCCTTTAACTCCAGACTTATAGCTAAGGAAGATACACTTAATGATTCTTGGCTCAAGTTTACCTTTATCAGTATGAGCATAAGCAGGACAATCAAAAATTCTTATACTCAAGTAGTCTACAGGAGAACCAGATCACATATCAATTGGAGTTTTCTTGTCGATGACAATGTTCGATGATCGATTGATTAGATGACAGGCAGTGGAAGCGGCTTCAGCCCAAAAACACTTTGACAGACTAGACGTGGACAACATGCAGTACACCTTTTCTATGATGGTTCTGTCCATGCACTCGGCCACACCGTTCTGTTGAGGTGTTCTCGGTACTTTGTAATGCCTTACTATGCCCTCCGATCGACATAAAGTTTCAAATTATCTCGAATAGAATTTTATGCTATTATCTGTTAGGAGTTTCTTGATATGCTTGTTGGTCTGTTTCTTAATCATAATCTTTCACTATTTGAATGTCTTGAATATGTCAGATTGTGCTTGATGAAGTATGCCCAAACTCTTCGAGAGTAGTCATTGATGATGATCGGTATATAATTAGGACCTCCAAGGGATGGAACGTTAGACTTATTCCACAAATCAGAGTGAACATAATTCAATATACCTTTCAAAGAGTGATTTATAGAGGTTAAACTCACTCTCTTCTGTTTAAATTTAATTATGCTAAATAAACCTCTGTCAGCTACAGTGTTTTTTTAGCCAGCTACAGTGCTTTTAGCCATCAGCTACAAAAAAAGCCCAAATGATCACCATCTAGATCCAACAGCCCTGATGTTTCTGTGTTCCCTCTGGTCACAAAAACATATTATTTTAAATTATAATATTGTAAAAGTATTTTTTTTAGACAAATATATACATATAATTTTTATATATTCAATTTAAATATTTTAAAAATATTGATAGCCAAATTTTCAAAAGTTCAACAAAGTGAGCAGCTCGTATTGCTTTCCCCGTGACACAAGGGACAAATTATTGATTGTGAATTTGGGCTGCAATTCAAGGCTGTGCATACTTGCAACTTACAAAGAAACCTAGGCGCAAAGAGGTCAACTTTTCCGGGCCAGCGAGTCGAATAATACGAGCAGATGCATCTAAGAAGGGCTGGGCCACCGACCTAACGGCTCAACCTCCCCGGGGAAAACACCTAAACTACAGGCGATAAGATAATGGAGATTGATGGGCCTCCAGGTGTTAATATATTAGGCCTGGCCGGGCAGAAAAACACCCAACGTAGAGCCAATTTCGAGATCATCGAGACGCTAATCTGCAGCGAAATACAGTGAGATTGCTAACTAAAAACAGCTGATAAATTAGCGACAAAATCACGCATACCAGAATAACAACGCTGTTATTGTTCATGCTCCGCCAGAACTAGGCTTTTCTATTTCCAGAGAAATTATGTAGCCAGTCGCAACATACAATATTGTACGCAGGCAAAGATGAACAGAAACGGATCGATCGAGCGGGAAGGGAAAGGGAAAAAGATATAATATAAACGGGACTTGCTGGCAGCTTGACATGGCAGAGTCAAGAAAGTCTCAGCCTTCAGGCAGCTCTGCTAGCTGCGGTGCGGACGTGCAGTAGCATAGGAAACATTGACCGCTCGATCGATCGACAACGATGAGCCACCGTACTATACTATTAATTCCTTAGTCGTTATATGCTTAATTAGATGATCAGAAGAAGGCCCTGAGGGCCACCTGCGCGAGGCGCGCCGCGGCCATGGCCGCCACAGGGAAGCGGTGGAGGTGGAAGGAGAGCAGCAGGAGCGCCACGGCCGCCGTCCACAGAAGGAAGCCAATCGCGACGTGGCTGTCAGCAGCCCGAGGGACGGCGGCGCGGAGGAGGAAGGAGCCGCCCAGCATCATGTGTACGGCGGCGTAGAAGTGGAGCCGCCGCTCGAGACGGCGATCGCCGGGATTGAAAAGCCCTGGAAAAATTCAAAATAAATTTCTGTGCTTTTTGCTGCATTTTTGGGTGAATTTTGAAAACTTTCCTTTTCGGGAAAGTTTCGTCGGAAATGCGCTTTCCTTTCTCGGCCATTCCGCTTTCTCCACTTCTTTGGCGCCCGCCTCCTCCCATTGCCTCTTCTCTCTGCGCCCGCGCTCGCCTCCGGGCGCCATCTCTCCTTCCGCTTTCCCCTCGCCTCGCCTCCTCCGAGCCCTCCCTCTCTGGCGGCGCCCGCTTCGCTGCTTCAAGCGCGCGCGCCGCGCGCTGCGCGCTGCGCCAGGCTGCGTGCCGCGCTCGCGCCGCCCTAGTCCTTCCTCGCGCGCTGCCCCGACAGCCGGTCCGGGAGGAGGCGCTGCCGCTCCACGCCACCCGCGCAACTCCGGCCCCACTGCGCGGCGGCTTCTCCCTCCCACGCGCGGACACGCCCAACCCCGGCCGCAGCGCACTCCGCTCCCGTCCGTCGCCATTACGCGCTCTGCGCCGCCGGTGTCACCCTCCGGTCACCGCCCCACCTCGCGGAGGAGACGCCCACTGCCCCATTCCTCCCTCGCCGCCCCCAGCCCGCCGTGGCTTCCCTCCACGCCTCGCCTCCCGTGCGGGTATAAATCTCCCGCTTCCTCATTTCCTTTGCTTCCGAGCTCCCCAAACACTCCCAATCCTCCCGCCACTCCAGAGAACACCCCAGAGCAGCCGATTGAGCTCCCACCGCCCGTAGCTCCGCCACCGTCTTCCCCTGCGCCGGCGACCCCCTGGAGTCAATCTCCTGCTCCCCTCCTTCATTCTCAAATTTCTTGCACCCCGAGCTTCCCCTCAGCTCACCGACCCTCCTCATGCTCTTCCCTGGACAGGAGGACCTCCGAGGAGCCTTGACGCCGACGACCTCCGCCGCCCCAGCCGTGCTCCCGTGGCCAGCTCGCTCACAAGCTTCCCAGCTCACGCCTCCGCCATCAATGTGAGCGCTTGGACCCCTTGATGGTGTAATCACGGCCGATTAAGCTTCCTCGCCGCCGGCAACCCTCTCCACCATGAAATCCCCGAACCACCCCCTTCTCCTCCCTCTCCCCTTTGGTCCCCGCAAATGCTAACTACCCGAAATGGGTTCCCATTGCCCCTCTACCCGCGGTACCCTCGGTGATCGCCGACGAGCCCTCTAGCGCCCGTGCCGCTGCCGCCACCGTGACCGCTCCGCGCGTCATCAGAAGCGGCCGGAGGTGGAAGACGACGGACGTGGCCTCCTCCGCCATCGGATCCGCCTGCCATTTAATCTTCACCGTTGGATCCTCCGCACTGGTTCGCCGCCTCCTTAAGTCCCAGCCGTCCGATCTCCCGCTTCCCCATCGCAACCGCCATCCTGCCTCGCGCTCCGCGCCGTCGCCGGGCCACCCGGCGGCATCCGTCGGCGCGCGGGCGCGCTTCGCCGGCCGTCCCGGCCCGCTCCGTCTCACAGGCTCGCAAAACAAAGCCGCGCTGCCTTCGGCCGCGTGGCCGACTCCCGGCCAGCCGCACTTTGGCCATGGGCCGCCTTTATCTGTGCAAAGTGATTTTCCAGCAATTTTCCAATTTCAATATTCTAGAAAACTTAAATAAATCCTAGAAAATCACGAAAATCCCAAAATTCCCAAATTTCACCACTTTGCTCCAAATATTATTCTAGACCCTCTGGTGAACTCCATTTCCACAGATTCATCCTAGAAAAATTCCTAAAATTCCATTTGGGGTGTTTATGCAATTTATTTCTTTTAATTAGATTTTTTCCTCGCTTGACTAGTTGCAAGCTGGATTTATTTCATTTTAATTGTTTGCGTTAGTGTCGAGATCCCGAGATTCAAGAGCAGGCTCAGATCCGTGTGCTTCACGTTCGAGCTCGCAGAAATCATCCTGATAGACGGCAAGTCCCAAATCCTTTGATCATATTGTATCCCATAATGTTTAAATATGTTAATACATTATTTGCATTGAGCTAGTTCTGAAATATTAGTTCAAAATAAAAATAAAATGTTTAGAATGTCATGTTATATAGTTAGTCCTACCACCGTTAAATGCCATGATTAAATTGTAGCCATGCCTTTGAAACCCTAGAAATAATTATCGATATTCTAGAGAATCGAGGATATTATTATCATGCAAAGTGTTACATCATATGTTGTGGCATGGGCCAATAGAATTTGGAAAACCCACTCTAGGGCGGGGTAGTATGGGATGCCGTGCCCTAGGCTGAGTATGTCGACATGTAAGATAGGTAAGGGGTGTGGTGCGCCGCGAGACGGTTTTCGCCCGCCTCTTACCCTCGGGTTGCGTTTGCGGACTGGCCGGGTTGCGGACTCGGGGAAAAATATAAGTACTAGACCCTTACGAGCAATTGACATGGTGACCGCCAACCACGGAGTTGACTTGTCAACACCGGTTTAGTAGTCGCTCAACTCGATTGAAACTCTACAGCGTTGTGGAGAAGGTGTTTGGGTAACAAAGGTTAGGCAGCCGTGATTGGGTGCCTAACAACGGTAGAGTTCACTCAAGCGCACCGCTTTTCTTTTTCTGTGTGTGTGTGTGAGCGAGCTGCACTTTGAGTGAATTCTACCTGTAGAGCCTATATAAAGAGTTGAGCGCTGAAACGACTCGCTTTCTTAACTCGTCGCGGGAGTTAAGGGATCGTGTGGGTAAAGCCGAGCAAACTCGCAGAGTCTAATAAATGGTATTCGAATACGCCGTGCTCCCGGTTATTGGAGCTGTGTCACTTGGGTGATTCCAGCCGCAAAGCTTAAGTAGTTTTGTACATGTTTGAACTTGATTAGTTGGTTAATTGAAATTTCATGAAAAACCCCTGAGTTCTTGAGGAGTAGTTTTGGGTCCGTCTTCTAAAAATATTTGCAAATAAAACTGCATCCACTCAAAGTTAATAAACCAAATATACTCCCTTCCTTTGATGTTCCGTGCATGTAATAAGTTAGGTCCTTTGGGACTTGCTGAGCCGTTGATTGGCTCACGGCTTGCTTTTGCCCTTCTTTAGAGGATCAAGACGAAGGTGAAGGTCTCCCGTTGAGGAAGCCCCGGAAGGTCTCTTCTTCGACAAGGACCCGTGGCTTTAGGTCTTGGCCGCGCTCGAGCGGATTCTGGTGTTTTTGTGATGTAAGTATACTTTGGGCTTGCACGCCCCGCTGTTGAAAAATGGATGTTAATCCGTATGTGAAATATATGCTGGACTTTTGTCGTAAGCATGCGATGGTATACTCTTGCGCGACACTTCATAACTGTTCATGCGTAAATAGTTGCGAGGTGTCAGATCCGCACGCCACCGAAACGGGGCGTTACAAGAAGTGGTATCAGAGCAGGCTCCTTGACCGTAGGTTGAGACCTAAGGCAAACTAGGAAGCGATTTTATCGCAAAACTTAATTTAAAGCCATAAAAAGGTGTTTACGAAAAATATAAGTATTACTGCTGTCTTTTTCCTCTCTTATTGCTATCTTATCTATCTTAGTTTACTTCTGCTTAAGTTTTGCCTTTGCAAAATGTTTGCTGCTTCTCTTGTCTAGCTTCAAAAATTTCGTTTCTCGGCAGCTGGAGGAGTAGCCGTTAATCGCTAGACTAGACTGACCCTGAGTAGTAGAGGTACTTTTGTAATGTAAAGTAGGTGTAATCATGAACCCTAAGTGGTTTGTGTACCACTTGCATAGTCTAAATCTATGTTCTTTACCCTTGTATATTGTTTGCTTAATTATCAGTAATTCCCCTGTGTTCAAAGTTTCCTCCTGTCCCCTTTCGCTCTTGTTCTTACCTTGTTCGCCCTATACTTACCTTGAAATTCAATGTCTTACTTATCTACTCTTATTCTCCAAAGCCGCTGCAAAGCTGATCTTAAGTTCCCAATTGGCAGATGGATTCAACACAGCAGAGTGATCAGACCAACAGGCAGGGTGCACCTGCCACAGATCAAGCCACACTTGCCAGCATAATAGCGATGATGGAACAAAATCGCCATCAGAGAGAGCAAAATATTCTGCGAATGCTAGATCAACAGACTCAGTTGCTTGAGCAGGTAGCAGCCAGACCACCTAGTGTCAAGGTGACACCCGAAGAGTCAGTGTCAGCATCAAGCGCAATTGCATTGAAGTTTACAGCATTCCTGCAAACTCAACCACCTAAATTCCCCTCTGCAACAGAACCACTGAATGCAGATAACTGGTTACAAGATATTGAGAGAAGAATGAATACTATCCGGTGTACAGATAAAGAGAAAGTCCTTTTCGCCACCTATCAGTTGTCCGAGCCTGTAATTACTTGGTGGAATGCTATCGAGTGGATACACCCAAATAAGGAAGGTATTACATGGGAAGACTTTGTGAAGAGATTTTGCCAAGCCTGCATTCCTCCCGGTTATCGCAGAAAATATCGGATTTTCTTGATCTTCAACAAGGAGGAACTCCATCACAAAGATATCTACAACAATTTTATCGATTATCCCGATTTGCTCGGAGGAAACTAACACCGCTAAAAGGATGGAGTACTTTATGAAAGGTCTACAACCCAATATGAGACAACGCCTTCAGGCCATGAAGTTTTCAAGCCTATTGAACCTGGTTGATCGAGCTCTACAAATAGAAGAAAGACCAGGTTACGTGAAAGTTATGAAACGAAAGCAGCCTTCGCCTCCTTCACCAACGGCTTGTTTTCACTGTGAACGGGATGGACATTACCGCTGCCAATGCCCATTGAAGTCCTTACCTACAGAAGAAGCTAGAAAGCAAGCAAAGAGGCAGACATCAACATCACGTCCGCCACCGATGGAAGAAGAAGAATCCTACCCTGAGAAGACCCAGTCTGAACAGTCTCAGCAGTATGCCACTCCCTCACCACTCGTCATCAAGTGCCTCACCTGCGGTGGCAAGCATCTTACTAGCAGCTGTCCACGAAGGACAGATACATGTTTCCATTGTGGAGAGATCGACACTACAAGCATCGTGTCCTGCATGACTTTGTCATCGTAAGCGCTAAACTCCGAGCCCAAAACCAACAGACAGTCAAGAAAACATGAGCTATGCAGGACAAGTTATGAGATGATGTACTTTTGGTTATCCTTTTGTAAACCAGTTGGAAGAACTTAATGGTTTGTCTGTAAATTACTTTAACTAAGGCTTGTGGCAAGACTATGAAAATGTATGAAAACCATTTGTGTAAAGCATAAGGAACGAGAAGTTTATGTTGCAATGAAATTAATCCTAATAGACCAGATATATATGTAGCCCTGCATCGCATAATCCAGCTAAGTGTGAACTCAGAGCATATACCCAATGATGATATGCAGGTACAAGTGAGAAGGAGTCAAAGTCAATCCAGTGAGAGGTTAAAGCAGATTTATCACACCCGGATATGCAAGGGCTAGATGCCATTTGGGCATGAACCGACTAGCCAAGAATAAAGGCAAGGTAGAGTGTGAGATCAAAACAAGATCATTGGTAACCCTTGAAGGTCGAAAGTGGAGAAAAACGAAGTATTGAAGGATGCAAGAAAGCGCATGATCAACTCGCTAGCGCTTACACGAGATCAAGTGTCAATAGTACAAGAATACCCCGATGTATTCCCGTAAGACTATCGATGCACTCTAACCGACAAATAGAACTTGCCATAGAGTTGATTTCAGTGCACAAAACTAATTACGAAACCCCAGCAGAATGTCACTAGTGGATTGAAAGAGCTCAAGAGACGGTTAGGTGAACTGCAAGAGAAAGAGTTTATTCGACCAATTGTTTCGCTTTGGTCACACTCGCCTTACTAGGGAAGAAGAAGAATGAAGAGCTAGGAATGTGTGTAGATTACGAGACTGAATGTTGTCACCACGTAAACAAGTACCCTTGCCCAAAAATTGATGATTTGTTTGATCAACTCAAAGGTGCCAAAGAATTTCTAAGATCGACTTGCGCTCGGGTTACCATCGACTCAAGATCCGAGAGCAAGATCGAGAGAAGACACTTTCATCACCGATATGGATTATTTGAATTCACTGTCGTGCCATTTGGTTTAACCAATGCGCCAGCGTATTTCATGAACCTTATGAATCGGTGCATAGGGACAAATTGGATCGATTTGTGATTGTCTTCATTGACAATATTCTGATTTACTCCAAGAATGAAGAAGAGCACAAACAGCATTTGCATATGGTTTTGACCAGATTGAGAGAGCATAAGTTATATGCAAAATTTGATAAATGCAGTTTTGGTTGAGAGAAGTCGCTTTCTTGGGTCATATTATATCGAAGATGGAGTGAAGGTTGATCCGTAAAAGATTTCAGCGATGATGGAATGGAAACAACCTAAGACTGTGGCCAAGTGAGAAGCTTCACGATTGGCGGGTTATTATCGCCGATTCATTGAAGGCTTCTCGAAAATTTCTCGACCACTCACTCAGCTATTGAAGAAGGATAAGCCATTCACATGGACAGATGCATGTGAAGAAGGTTTTCAGATGTTAAAGACCAAATTGACAACCACGCCCGTCTTGATTTTGCCTAATCCAAAAAAAGGAATTCCAAGTTTATTGTGATGCTTCAAAGCAAGGTTTGGGATGTGTACTTATGCAAGACGGAAAGGTTGTCGCTTATGCCTCAAGACAGTTGAAGCCGCATGAGGAGAATTATCCCACACACGATTTAGAACTAGCAGTTGTGGTGCATGCATTCAAAATTTGGCGGCACTACCTGCTAGGGAATCGTTGTGAGATGTCCTCAGAGCACAAGAACTTGAAATACTTGTTCACACAGCCAGAGTTGAATATGAGACAGCGGAGATGGCTAGAGTTGAATGAAGACTATGACATTGATCTTCAATATCACCCGGGCAAAGCCAATGTAGTGGCCGATACCCTTAGACAAGAGACTCGTCCAAGCAAAGTCAGCACGACAGAGTACCCACCAGAGTTGCAATGAGATATCCTACGGCTAAATTGGGTGATCACTGAACAAGGCAGTATGGCAGCGTTGGGACTCCAACCATTGCTGACAGATCAGATGAAAGCAGCACAAGATGAAGAGGAAGAGATTCAAAAACTGAAAAAGGATATTCAAGAAGAAAATTCATCAGAATATGCGATAGACGAGCATGGAATCATCACCTTCCGTGATCGCTATTGTATACCCGACAAGGAGTTAAAAGAGTTGATTCTATCCGAAGCCCATTCGTCTCAGTTTTCAATTCATCCCGGAGGCATCAAAAGGTATCAAGACTTGAAGAAGTATTGGTGGAACCAGATAAAGAAAGGAGTGGCAGAGTATGTGGCCAAATGTGATGTTTGCCAGCAGATCAAGATAGATCACCAGAAATCATCAGGATTGTTGCAACCTTTGCCAATTCCTGAATGGAAATGGGATAACATTGGTATGGACTTCATCACGGGACTTCCCAAGACTCGTGAGGGATATGATACTATTTGGGTCATTGTTGATAGATTGACCAAGGTGACTCATTTCCTCCCGATCAAGCAAACTTATGGTAAGGATAAACTTGCCGAGTTATATTTGACCAGAATAGTGACACTCCATGGAGTTCCGAAGAAGATTGTGTCAGATAGAGGATCACAGTTTACGTCCAAGTTCGGGAAAAGTTGCATGAAGCCATGGCACCGATCTGAATTTCAGCTCAAGATATCATCCACGCATGCATGGACAAACAGAGAGAACCAATCGATTCTAGAAGACATGTTGAGAGCTTGTGCGGCGAGGTATGGAGCAACATGGAACACCGCTACCATTTGCTCGGTTCTCATACAATAACAGCTATCAAGCCGTATTCAAATGGCACCGCTTGAAGCACTCTATGGCAGAAATGCAGACTCCACCGAATCGACAGAAACAGAGAGCGACAACTCATTGGTCCCAGTTGCTCAAGATGCGAAGCACATGTTAGGATTGTCGGGACAATCAAGATGGCACAAGACCGATAGAAGAACTATGCAGATAATCGCAGGAAAGATTTGTTTCGAAGTTGGAGATTATGTCTACATCAAAGTCACCCCATTCAAGATAGTCAAGAGATTTCAAGTCAAAGGCAAATTAGCACCAAGATATGTGGGACCGTTTCAGATAATTGGAAAAGTTAGGGAAGTAGCTTGCAAGTGCGACTTACCCAACTTATCTAGAATTCACAATGTGTTCCACGTATCCCAGCTTCGGAAGTGTCTACGCCAGTGTAACATCCTGATTTTCAGAGCCTTTTTGAAGCTTTTAAAATAAAATTCACCATTTGGATTTTTCTGGAATTAATTAAAGCTTAATTGGAATTTTCATTAATTAAAAAGATTTAATATGATTAAATTAAACCTTAATATTTGCCAAAAATATTTTATTTGTGTTCCTTGTGTCACAAGGAATTTTCCTGTATTTTCTGGGATTTTTTGGAGTTTGTTTGAGCTCAATTTGAAATTTCCAAAAAAAAAAGAAAGAGGAGAGAGAATGAACTGTGCTCGACACGTGTCAGCGCATGGTACATCTTCAACCTCCAGCAAGCTACGATCGATCCAGAGTTCTGTTCGTTTCCTTCCTTTTTCCTCTTTCTTCATAACTTTCAATCCGGACCTTATCTCAATGTCTTCCCAAAAGGAAAGTTGTGCCAAATTACGCAAGGAATCCATCCCAACTGGTCTCTTTCCGTTTCGTTCATCCGTTTGCCTTTTATCTCCAATTTTCTGAAACGGACTCTAAACCGAAATCCACGAATTAGAGTCGGTTTCTACCTCTTCCAAGCCTATAAATACGACCCCTTGGCTCCCCTAAACCCATCCCAAGCCGTGCCAAGTCCCCACAAAGCCCAGGACGCCGTCGGCACCGAGCCCCTCCGGCCCCGAATTTGCTCGTCGTGTCTCGAGCGATTCGGTGAGTTTCTCCGTGATTCTTTCGCGTCACATCGTGCCAAACCATCCCAGGTAGCTACTCTCCAAGTGGTTTTAGATTTCGTTCACCGAGCACCAAGATATTAAGTTTTTCCTTTTTCCTTCCCGACGTCGTTCAATCGTCAATTGCGCCGTCTCCGATGGGTTTCTGGCCGAGCCGATAATTTTCCTAGCTTCGCCAAGCGCGCTTCTAGCCTGCGCCACCCTACTTCTCCATGTCCTATGCCCGGATTTTATTCCTCTCTCCTACCCATGTCGTTGTAGCCACTTTGTGCCGCCAACGGTCTCCGTTTGCGTCGTCGGTTCCTATGTGTGCCTTAGGTTCCTAACAATCCATTTGCTAGTTAGATTCATCTCCCATGACTCCTCTCGCCAGCGCTAGCCTTCTGCCAAAAGAATTGCTCTCGGATGAACAGTAACATCTGTGAATTTCCAGCATTTTCTCGCCCGGCAAACTTTAGATCGCTCGTTCTCCTTCGTCCGAACTCCGATCAACCCGATTCTTCTTCCTAAATTCGTCTAAAATTGAGCTCTGTCTTTTAGTTCTGGTTTTGCAGTTTTTGGAGTTTATTTGAATTTTATTTCTTCTGTTTGTCTTGTTCTCTCTCCGTTAGATCGCGTTCAAGGAGTTGAAGCAAGATTTGAAGATCAGAATTCCTAACTGAGCAAGGCCAAGGCAAGTCGTGTCCTTTGATCATGTTGAACCCAGTTTTCAAATCTATTATGTATTATGTTGCTTTAAATTATCATGCATTGCTACTTTATTATAAAACCCTTGTATTGGTAGTTAATGACCTAATTGATTATTTCCTCCTTGATAATTTGAATGCCCTGATTCCATTGTCACCATAGAATGGGAAATTACTTAGTGATGCAATATTAGTTGTCACATGGGTTGTGCGTTTAATTGCTTAGCCATGTTTATCACTAGTACGTTGGGTTCATCATCACATGTGATTAATTAATTTGACTTAATGAGATATTGAATTGTGGTTGGTGCCACGATGAATCGTGGTTGGTGCCACTTGTTATAAAATTTGTGCCGTGGCGTTGGTGCGTCATTGGCGTGGTTATACTGAATTGGATTTTCACTTGGGCGAATGATCGTGCAGTAAAGGGGGAAGTGTGGATTCACTTCGTGGGATGTGGAAGTTTCGCCGGGTAATTCTTAGGACTTAACTTTGTGCGCCATTGATCCGAGTCTTACCGTGCAAACCACATGTCCGTATGGGACGACTGGTGATTAATTTGGGATGTTTCAATTTCAATCTCGGGATGAACATGGTTGCCGATTTCCATGAGGCGCAAGGGGTGTGTGATGAAACCTAGCGCGGCGATTGGGTTGGAATTGAACATTGTAAAGGCCTTGTTGTGATTATCTTTAACGTGAGGATTATCACATCGTGTAGATACATTGTGCAACCTCTGCAGAGTGTAAAACTATTCGAATAGCCGTGTCCTCAATCATGGACAATGCTCGGTGATTTCACACGAGGTATAGTTATTTCTAAAAGTTCGGGCGGTGGATGGTTAATTCACTGTTGGTTTAACTTGTGGATGGGAGGTCCATAAGTGGTTAGTTTAGCTTATGGATGGGAGATTCATAAGTGGTTACTTCAATTCCTTTGATTATTGTTTATTATTGTTTTACTTCAAATGCGCCTTCAATCTATTTATTGTATTTTCAAATGCCGTTTTATGCAAATTAACCTTTCAGCCATCCTTTGGTAAGCCTTGCATATTATATTGCATTCATTTGTTACAAACGGCTTGCTGAGTACCAATGTACTCACGGCTTTACGCCTATGTTGCTCAGTTGAGGAAGAGGAGTGCTACCAGCAGGAGGTTCCGAAGGAGAGTACTTCGACGTCTTCGCGGATTAGGCTTCGTTCTCCACTCGATAGTCCGTGGGTGTGTCGATTGGTTGTCGCGCTTTCTTTTGGATTTCATTGCTAGTTTCTTTTAAGCCTTTTAGGCTATTAATTGTAAGCTTGACCATAAGGTCGCACTCGATGATTATTAATAATATTTGAGTCTTTTCTTAGTAAATCGTGATATGTTCGATATTTCATCTTTGTTTATCTGTGTGCACTAGCGTGATCCTCGACTAGTGCGAGAATACACAGAGAGTCCGGATTTGCATATTCGGGTCTCTACAGAGATGGTATCAGAGCTATATCGACTGTAGGACGGAGCCCTAGTTAGAATGGTCGAATTAGCAAAGTTTTCAAAATTATTTTCTAAATCAAATCAACCAAATGATTGACTAGTAATTCTTGATTCTTACCTCATTCTTAGGATTCTTGCTCCTTGCCTCCTCTGAAATATTGTTTTCGAAATTCAATTTGACTTCTTATCTCCATAATGTCCATAGATGTCTCGAGTGCCCCAAGATCAAAAAGGAGGTCGACCTAGAATTCTTCAAGCATTGCTGTGAAGATTGGATCAAGGAAGCACTCAAGATGTTCCAAGACAAGATCGAAGACTGTCGTGAAGATCGAGAGCCATTAGATTTGAACCCTGCCATAGTTTTAGCATCGTAGACCGTTTTGCTTTTTCTTGCGCTTGCATGTGATGAGCTGCAAATTTTGCCCTTAAAAGCATTATATTGCAATCACGCTCAATCTTTTATTGGTGTTATTTCCCGTTTTGCTGTTAGCCTTTTCGGCTAAGTGTTTGTTTAGTTTAGGTTGCCATTAGAAATTCCCCTTAGACGAGTTTACCTCTCATCTATGCTTTTCCCACTTATCTTTAAAACCCGTCGAGTTTTGGAAGTGTCGAGCAACTAACCCGAATAAAGTTGTCCAAGTTCAACCTCAAGACTTACCTATGCTTTTCCCCCTTACCTTTTCGCCTGGAGCAGTCAGTAGTGTTTCTCTTCAGAGCAGCAGCAAGATGGTTGGACCTAGGAACCCCACAGAAGCGTCGTGCAAACTCGCCAATTCCGTTCAACCTTGGAAGTACCCCTGCCAAGACTCCAGGAGCAAGCCATGGAATGTCATCGGATCGAGAAGGCCAGATACCTCGGAGCGTTGCAAAGGGAAGCCTCAACAACGTCGTCTCCGAAGTCGCACCTGGTAACCTATTCTTTTAGTAAGCCTGAATCTCGGGGTCGAGATTCCGTTTAAGGGGGGAGGTTTGTAACATCCTGATTTTCAGAGCCTTTTTGAAGCTTTTAAAATAAAATTCACCATTTGGATTTTTCTGGAATTAATTAAAGCTTAATTGGAATTTTCATTAATTAAAAAGATTTAATATGATTAAATTAAACCTTAATATTTGCCAAAAATATTTTATTTGTGTTCCTTGTGTCACAAGGAATTTTCCTGTATTTTCTGGGATTTTTTGGAGTTTGTTTGAGCTCAATTTGAAATTTCCAAAAAAAAAAAGAAAGAGGAGAGAGAATGAACAGTGCTCGACACGTGTCAGCGCATGGTACATCTTCAACCTCCAGCAAGCTACGATCGATCCAGAGTTCTGTTCGTTTCCTTCCTTTTTCCTCTTTCTTCATAACTTTCAATCCGGACCTTATCTCAATGTCTTCCCAAAAGGAAAGTTGTGCCAAATTACGCAAGGAATCCATCCCAACTGGTCTCTTTCCGTTTCGTTCATCCGTTTGCCTTTTATCTCCAATTTTCTGAAACGGACTCTAAACCGAAATCCACGAATTAGAGTCGGTTTCTACCTCTTCCAAGCCTATAAATACGACCCCTTGGCTCCCCTAAACCCATCCCAAGCCGTGACAAGTCCCCACAAAGCCCAGGACGCCGTCGGCACCGAGCCCCTCCGGCCCCGAATTTGCTCGTCGTGTCTCGAGCGATTCGGTGAGTTTCTCCGTGATTCTTTCGCGTCACATCGTGCCAAACCATCCCAGGTAGCTACTCTCCAAGTGGTTTTAGATTTCGTTCACCGAGCACCAAGATATTAAGTTTTTCCTTTTTCCTTCCCGACGTCGTTCAATCGTCAATTGCGCCGTCTCCGATGGGTTTCTGGCCGAGCCGATAATTTTCCTAGCTTCGCCAAGCCGCGTTCTAGCCCGCGCTCACCCTACTTCTCCATGTCCTATGCCCGGATTTTATTCCTCTCTCCTACCCATGTCGTTGTAGCCATCGTGCGTCAACGGTCTCCGCATGCGTGCTGTCAGTTCCTATGTGTGCCTTAGGTTCCTAACAATCCATTTTGCTAGTTAGATTCATCTCCCATGACTCCTCTCGCCAGCGCTAGCCTTCTCGCCAAAAGAATTGCTCTCGGATGAACAGTAACATCTGTGAATTTCCAGCATTTTCTCGCCCCGGCAAACTTTAGATCGCTGTTCTCCTTCGTCCGAACTCCGATCAACCCGATTCTTCTTCCTAAATTCGTCTAAAATTGAGCTCTGTCTTTTAGTTCTGGTTTTGCAGTTTTTGGAGTTTATTTGAATTTTATTTCTTCTGTTTGTCTTGTTCTCTCCCGTTAGATCGCGCGTCAAGGAGTTGAAGCAAGATTTGAAGATCAAGAATTCCTAACTGAGCAAGGCCAAGGCAAGTCGTGTCCTTTGATCATGTTGAACCCAGTTTTCAAATCTATTATGTATTATGTTGCTTTAAATTATCATGCATTGCTACTTTATTATAAAACCCTTGTATTGGTAGTTAATGACCTAATTGATTATTTCCTCCTTGATAATTTGAATGCCCTGATTCCATTGTCACCATAGAATGGGAAATTACTTAGTGATGCAATATTAGTTGTCACATGGGTTGTGCGTTTAATTGCTTAGCCATGTTTATCACTAGTACGTTGGGTTCATCATCACATGTGATTAATTAATTTGACTTAATGAGATATTGAATTGTGGTTGGTGCCACAGTGAATCGTGGTTGGTGCCATCGTTATAAAATTTGTGCCGTGACGTTGGTGCGTCATTGGCGGTGGTTATACTGAAATTGGATTTTCACTTGGCGAATGATCGTGCAAAGAAAGGGGAAGTGTGGATTCACTTCGTGGGATGTGGAAGTTTCACCGTAATTCTTAAGGACTTAACTTTGTGCGCCATTGATCCGAGTCTTACTGCAAACCACATGTCCGGTATGGGACAGACTGGCCGATTAATTTGGGATGTTTCAATTTCAATCTCATTGGGATGAACATGGTTGCTGATTTCCATGAGGCGCAAGGGGGTGTGATGCGAAACCTAGCGGGCGGGATTGGGTTGGAATTGAACATTGTAAAGGCCTTGTTGTGATTATCTTTAACGTGAGGATTATCACATCGTGTGGGTACAGCATTGTGCAACCTCTGCAGAGTGTAAAACTATTCGAATAGCCGTGTCCTCAATCATGGACAATGCTCGGTGATTTCACACGAGGTATAGTTATTTCTAAAAGTTACGACAATGGATGGTTAATTCACCGTTGGTTTAACTTGTGGATGGGAGGTCCATAAGTGGTTAGTTTAGCTTATGGATGGGAGATTCATAAGTGGTTACTTCAATTCCTTTGATTATTGTTTATTATTGTTTTACTTCAAATGCGCTTCAATCTATTTATTGTATTTTCAAATGCCGCTTTATGCAAATTAACCTTTCACCATCCTTTGGTAAGCCTTGCATATTATATTGCATTCATTTGTTACAAACGCTTGCGAGTAATTAATGTACTCACGGCTTTACGCCTATGTTGCTCGGGCTTGAGGAAGAGGAGTGCTACCAGGGAGGTTCCGTATGAGAGTACTTCGACGTCTTCGCGGATTAGGCTTCGTTCTCCACTCGATAGTCTGTGGGTGTGTCGATTGGTTGCTGCGCTTTCTTTTGGATTTCCGCTGCTAGTTTCTTTTAAGCCTTTTTAGGCTATTAATTGTAAGCTTGACCATAAGGTCGTACTCTGATGATTATTAATAATATTTGAGTCTTTTCTTAGTAAATCGTGATATGTTCGATATTTCATCTTTGTTTATACTGTGTGCACTAGCGTGATCTGGACTAGTGCGTAATACACAGGAGAGTCCGGATTGCATATTCGGTCTCTACACCAACCAATGATGAAGTGCCACCATCGACATTGAATTACAAGATGATTGCACATATGCTGAAGAACCACTACAAATACTTGAAACGGCGTAAAGGCAGCTCGTAAACAAGAACGCCGGAGTTCTGCAGAGTACGATGGAAGAATCATACACCAAGAGTCAACTTGGGAACGAGTCGATTTGCGTGAGATTTCCCAACTTACTCCTCGACTGTTAATCTCGGGTCGAGATTCTTTTAAGGGGTAGGTTGAAAAGCCCTGAAAAATTCAAAATAAATTTCTGTGCTTTTGCTGCATTTTTGGTGAATTTTGAAAACTTTCCTTTTCGAAAGTTTCACGAAATGCGCTTTCCTTTCTCGGCCATTCCGCTTTCTCCACTTCTTTGGCGCCCGCCTCCTCCGCTGTCTCTTCTCCTGCGCCTGCGCGCGCGCTCCACGGGCGCCATCTCTCCTTCCGCTTCCTCGCCTCGGCGCCTCGAGCCCTCCTCTGTTGGCGCCACCCAGCGCCGCTGCTTCGCAAGACGCTGCGCGCTAGCGCTGCGCTGCGCCGCGCCAGCGCCCGCCTCCGTGCCGCCCGGTCCTTCCAGCGCCGCCCGTCAGCCCCCGGTCCGAGGAGTGGCGCTGCCGCCCACGCCGCCCCGCGCAACTCCGGCCCACTGGCGGCGGCGGCTTCTCTCCCACGCACGACACGCCCCAACCCCGGCCGCAGCGCACCGCTGCTCCGTCTGTCGCCATTAATGCGCTACAGCGCTGGTGTCACCCCCTCGGTCACCGCCCCACCCCGCGGAGGAGACGCCCACCGCCCCATTCCTCTCCTGTCGCCCCAGCCCGCCGTGGCTTCCTCCACGCCGCCTCCTCGTGCGGGTATAAATCTCCCAGCTTCCCCCTCATTTCCTTTGCTTCCCGAGCTCCCCAAACACTCCCAATCCCCTCCCGCCACTCCAGAACACCCCAGGCAGCCGATTGAGCTCCCACCGCCAGTAGCTCCGCCACCGTCTTCCTCGCGCCGCGACCCCACAGAGTCAATCTCCTGCTCCTCCTTCATTCTCAAATTTCTTGCACCCCGAGCTTCCCCTCAGCTCACCGACCCTGCTCATGCTCTTCCCTGGACAGGAGGACCTCCGAGGAGCCTTGACGCCGACGACCTCCGCCGCCCCAGCCGTGCTCCCGTGGCCAGCTCGCTCACAAGCTTCCCAGCTCACGCCTCCGCCATCAATGTGAGCGCTTGGACCCCTTGATGGTGTAATCACGGCCGATTAAGCTTCCTCGCCGCCGGCAACCCTCTCCACCATGAAATCCCCGAACCACCCCCTTCTCCCTCCCTCTCCCCCCTTTGGTCCCCGCAAATGCTAACTACCCGAAATGGGTTCCCCGCTGTCCCCTCTACCCGCCGGTACCCTCGGTGATCGCCGACGAGCCCTCTAGCGCCCAGGCCGCCGTCGCCACCGTGACCCCGCCGCGCGGTCACTGTAGCGGCTGGAGGTGGAAGACGACGGGCGTGACTCTCCTCCGCCATCGGATCCGCCGCTGCCATTTAACTCACCCGTTGATCCTCCGCACGGCCGCCGCCTCCCTTAAGTCCTGTACCGTCCGATCTCCCGCTTCCCATCGCAACCGCCATCCGCCTCGCCCGCCGCCGCTCGCTTCGGGCCACGCGGCGGCATCCGCGTCCGCGTGGCACGCTTCGCTCTGGCCGCCGTCCCTCGGCCGCTCGGTCTCGCAGCAGCGCGCAACAAACAGCGCGGCCTTGGCCGCGCTGGCCGACTCGGCCAGGCCGCACTGTGGCCATGGGCCGCCTTTCTTCAGCAAAGTGATTTTCCAGCAATTTTCCAATTTCCAATATTCTAGAAAACTTAAATAAATCCTAGAAAATCACAGAAAATCCCAAAAATTCCCAAATTTCACCACTTTGCTCCAAATATTATTCTAGACCCTCTGGTGAACTCCATTTCCACAGATTCATCCTAGAAAAATTCCTAAAATTCCATTTGGGGTGTTTATGCAATTTATTTCTTTTTAATTAGATTTTTTTCCTCGCTTGACTAGTTGCAAGCTGGATTTATTTCATTTTAATTGTTTGCGTTAGTGTCGGAGATCCCGGAGATTCAAGAGCAGGCTCAGGATCCAGGTGCTTCGACGTTCGAGCTCGCAGAAATCATCCGGATAGACGGCAAGTCCCAAATCCTTTGATCATATTGTATCCCATAATGTTTAAATATGTTAATACATTATTTGCATTGAGCTAGTTCTGAAATATTAGTTCGAAAATAAAAATAAAATGTTTAGAATGTCATGTTATATAGTTAGTCCTACCACCGTTAAATGCCATGATTAAATTGTAGCCATGCCTTTGAAACCCTAGAAATAATTATCTGATATTCTAGAGAATCGTAGGATATTATTATCATGCAAAGTGTTACACTGTTAAGGTTGTGGCTGCGGGCCAATAGAATTTGGAAAACCCACTCTAGGGCGGGGTAGTATGGGATGCCGTGCCCTAGGCGAGTATGTCGACATGTAAGATAGGTAAGGGGGCTGTGGTGCGCCGCGAGACGGTTTTCGCCGCCTCTTACCCCGGGTTGCGGGTTGCGGACTGGCCGGGTTGCGGACTCGGGAAAATATAAGTACTAGACCCTTACGCCGAGCAATTGACATGGTGACCGCCAACCACAGGAGTTGACTTGTCAACACCGGTTTAGTAGCCGCTCAACTCGATTGAAACTCTACAGCGCTGGAGAAGGTGTTTGGGTAACAAAGGTTAGGCAGGCCGTGATTGGGTGCCTAACAACGGTAGAGTTCACTCGAAGCGGCACCGTTTTCTTTTTCTTTGTGTGTGTGTGTGTGCGAGCCGCACCGAGTGAATTCTACCTGCAGAGCCTATATAAAGAGTTGAGCAAAGAAACGACCGCTTTCTTAACTCGTCGCGGGAGTTAAGGGATCGTGTGGGTAAAGCTGAGCAAACTCTGCAGAGTCTAATAAATGGTATTCGAATACGCCGTGCTCCCGGTTATTGGAGCTGTGTCACTTGGGTGATTCCAGCCGCAAAGCTTAAGTAGTTTTGTACATGTTTGAACTTGATTAGTTGGTTAATTGAAATTTCATGAAAAACCCCTGAGTTCTTGAGGAGTAGTTTTGGGTCCGTCTTCTAAAAATATTTGCAAATAAAACTGCATCCACTCAAAGTTAATAAACCAAATATACTCCCTTCCTTTGATGTTCCGTGCATGTAATAAGTTAGGGTCCCTTTGGGACTTGCTGAGCCGGTTGATTGGCTCACGGCTTGCTTTTGCCCTTCTTTAGAGGATCAAGACGAAGGTGAAGGTCTCCCCGTTGAGGAAGCCCCGGAAGGTCTCTTCTTCGACAAGGACCCGTGGCTTTAGGTCTTGGCCGCGCTCGAGCGGATTCTGGTGTTTTTGTGATGTAAGTATACTTTGGGCTTGCACGCCCCGCTGTTGAAAAATGGATGTTAATCCGTATGTGAAATATATGCTGGACTTTTGTCGTAAGCATGCGATGGTATACTCTTGCGCGACACTTCATAACTGTTCATGCGTGAATAGTTGCGAGGTGACGTGTCCGTACGCGCCCCTGGAAACGGGGACGTTACAGGGATCGGCAGCTTCGTCTCCGGCGTTGACCCCAACGTTGTCCATCAGTGGTGCCGGCCGAGGAGGAGGAGCTGCCATCTCTTGGACTCTGCTGTAGCTGCAGCTTATAAATCTGTGGAGTACAATATGGTGCTAGGTTTGCCTGTCGTGTTCGTGTCTATATGCATGTCAGTTTCAGCGAGATCGAGCTGCCATATATATAGAGGGAGAGCAGGTCAGAGTTTGCTGCACTTGGATATACTCCAAATGAAACCTGCTGCAGGTCAGAGCGTCAGAGGTCGCTGCACTTGGATGCACTCCAAATGAAAGCTGCTGGAGGTCAGACCGTTAGAGGTTGTTGCACTTGGATGTGGGTGTGTGCGTGAGGTGTGTGTGCATCGTTGTACTCTAAGGTTGTGTTTGATTTAGGGACAAGGTGGGATGGGATGATCCTGTCTCTGGTTTTGGGATGATCCTATTTTTTGTTTGGTTGGGGGATAGAGTTATCCTATTTTTTATTTGGTTGGAAAGATAAAGTGGGATAGAATGGTCCCATCCTTTGTTTGGATGGAAGGATGAAGGTAGGACATGTGTGTATGATTACTCTCCAAATTTTTGTGTTTAGGTATTCTAGTCTTATGCTGCAGCGTGAAGATAAAAGGGAGGTGTTTAGATTGGCAAGCAAAGCGTTGGAGGTTATCGCTTTATATGTGTTTGCCAATAATGGGTGGCAAAGTAATAATAGACTTTGCATATGATTTTCTTATACTTCATGACAATCTTTTTTCTTTTTTTGGCAGCAAATAAGCAATAAGTTGTAAGCAGTAACGTTGTAAGTCTCGGCTGTGTGCGGTTGCAGAGGCCGGAATTTTTCCATTATCTAAAAAAAGGTATTCTAGTCTTATTCTATCTCTTTCCTCAATTGGCCCATAAGTAATACCGACTCTACTAGCACGTCTTTTTCTTTTTTTAGACTCAATAATCATGGCCACCATCGACAAGAACATATACGCAGCAGCAGAACAAATTAGAACCTTGGTCTTCTGATCCATCTACAATACAACATTCAAAGCAAGAAAAAAATATTGCCATGTCATGCTCAACCACATTATTTAGGAACAATAATCATATCCATGGAGCTAGGGTTTTCTTACCTTGGGCAAACCACAGATCTGAAGGAGGGAGGGGGTGTGAGAATGGATCTGGACCCGTCGGCTTGCCGCGCCCGTGGAGAGGCGCGTCGGAGAGGCGGCGCCGGACGAGCGAGTAGAGAGGGGGGCGTGAAGACCAGAGCCGGCAAGCAGAGCGGAGGTAGCGCGGCGCGGGGGAGCCGTGACGGCGTTGTGGTGCGGCGCAGGAGGCCGGGGCGGCATCGGGGTGAGTGGAATCGGGAGAAGAGGGAGGAGCCGAGGCGCGCGCGGTGCAGGAGAGAGAGAGCTGCGCGGGATTTTTTCGGTGGCACGCGCGAGAGAGAGAGAGCTGAGAGAGAGAGGCGCGCGGCGCTGAGCTGTGAGTTTTTTCGGTGGGGGTGAGAGGAATGGCTCGCTCGTGGTGGCATGACTCCGTCCCTTGACAAAAAGAGGATTGCCTGGTCCCAGATCTACAAGGAATATTCCTAGTGGGATGTCCTTAACTCTGCTTGTCTCCCATCCAAACACCAACAAAAACAGGTCCATCCCATCCCATTCCGCCTTGTCCTTACAACCAAACACAACCTAAACAAACTACTCTGAGCGCAGATCACTGTGTGTACTCCAAAAAAAATCTGGGGCTCTTTCCAAGTAGGCTAGTTTTGGGTCCCGCTCGTTTCGGCTTGTGCTTCTGGTTTCTGGTTTATTTTGTACTATTCATAAATTTTGTTTTCTCTATACTTTTGGTTTTTTAAGATTTTTTGCGAGTTCTTTTTTCTCGTATTTGTTTGCATTATACGTGATGGACTAATATGTTTTTTCTATTTTTAATTTTTTAAAATTTAATTATGCTAAATAAGCATCCATCAACTTACAGTATTTTTTCAGTCAGTTACAGTGTTTTTCAGTCTTAAGCCATCTAAAAAAAAGCTCATTTGAGCAAGGCCGCATTAACATTTTTTTCATGTCACAAAAGAAGTTCTCTGCAATATAATACATGGGGTGACAACTTGTACCTTTATTGTTTGTTAGGTTGAGCTCAGCTGAGGCACGATCCGTCGTCAGATCCGTCGTGCCGGGGCTTTCAGAAGTGCTTTAATTGATAGGTGCCGCATCGATCATAGTTTGTCAGGTACTCTGTCGTCAACTGATCGAAGCTGACCAGCGTGAGGATTTATTAATACAAGCACACCTTGCTTCAAGTGAAGGAGTTCCTTGTTCACGCAGTATTCGCCCACTAATTAATGGGTGGGTTCCTTTTAACCACAGTTAATGATATATGGCTGTAATTAATTATTTTTATCTTAAAGCGAGTATTTATATAAACACATCGAATGAAGAGACTGTTAGTATCTCTCTCCTAGTGTAAAGAGGCGCAAAACTCCAGGAAAATGAGATGGGCCGCAGCTAGAGCAGATCTGTCTTGAGTACATCGCATTACATATGGGCTAGCCGCTCAAATATCAGGCAAGCTGCCCTCTCGTGGGCTATTGCACACAGTGGCGGAGAGAGGGGGGATTGGATTAGCTTCCTGAGACCTTAAATTACTTACGTATAAATTTTCATGGCTATTTGATCTCTTAATTAAAAGATTTGAAGTTTTTAGATCTGGTGGTCGTGCGGCTCCTCTGATACTTCTAGTCGTTTACGACCGCATCTGTTTTCGATCGCTCAATAGTCTTAGATCGTGTGGTTATGCGCCTCCTCTGATTCTTCTAGTCAATCAAAAGGTTCACGGTTTTTGGTTTAGTCGATCGAAAGTTCTATTGATTTTGGTTCTCGCGACAACCCTATTCTTCTGGGAGAAACGGTAGTACCGGAAGCCTTATAGCGGTAGTACTAGAGTCCCTGTTCTCCAACCACTTTGGTTTTCGACCATTTAGTGATTGTCCACCGCACTGGTAGAGGTTCGACTTGTTGTGACCACTTTCGGTTTCAATTGCTTATAGATCGATCACTCACTGGTCGGTGATGTCACCAGTTGGATTTTAACTTGCTTCAAACACTTGGGTTTGTGACCACTCTCAGGTCCTCGACCACGTTGGTTGTTCGATCGCACATATTGGTCTTCGACCACATTAGTTACGATCACATCGTTCTGTGACGCATTGGTTTTTGACCACTCATTGGTCCTTGACCACGCTGGTCTCTCGACCGCACGCTGGTCATCAACGATGTTAGCCTTCAGCAATGTTGGGCTTCGATAATATCAGTTTCGACCACATTAGTTTTGACCACGTTGGTTACGACTACATTAGTTATGACCATGTTGGTTTCGACCATGTTGGTTTCGACCATGTTAGTTTTGACCATAGTGGCTTCGACCACGTTGATTTTTGACTACGTTGATATCCGACTGGGAGTCGATTAACGACCACGATAATTTCCGTCTGATAGTCGATTTTCGACTACACTGGAATCCGACGTGCAATCAATCTTCGACTATGGTGATTTCCATCCGATAGTCGATTCCCGACCACATTGAACTTCTGACTGGTAGTCGAATTTCGATCACGTTGTCAGCCTTTCAATCACGTTGATTTCTCTGCTGTCTGGTTATGTTCGATTTGGCTCTCCGTTGTTTTTCGACCAGTAGTCGTAACTTGACTACACAGTATACCGAATGTTGTGGTTACAGACCAAACAGAGAGAGAGTATGGTAGTGGAGAGTTAGGTGAATAATGACTTAGGGTTCTCCCCATGGCCTGTGTTGTGTATATATGTCCATATGGGGAGTGCATTTACAATTACACCCTTACATCCAAGCATCCCTTTCAGGGGCACTTATGTCATTACACGTGTCCCATTTTGGGCCTTACAATCCTCTAACAGGCCTGTTGGGCTCAGGTGGGGGCCAACCCTACAACAGGAGCCTCTCATGGTGACGGGCTTCACGGGCCGAAACCATACTGTCGAGCCATTTGGCCCCCTCCGTCCCTACGGCCTGTGAACTTCCGTAGTGTCTGATGGGTTGACTAGTCGGGATAGACTTCGGCAGGTGTATCAGCGGAGTCGAAGGTGCGGGCACGACTTGGGCGCCTGGGCCGACTTGGCGTACGAATTCCTTGATTGCGTGGGCGGACTGGGAGCGGAGACATCCTTCGCAACGCGGAGTCCCTGGGCACGAGGTTCTCGTGGTCTGATAGTGCGCTTTAATGGCGCCTAGAATCGCGCCGTCCTCGCCGTCGGGAAGCGGTGCTGCGACAGTATGCGCGTTGTCCCCGGGAGGACACGCGATAAGGCTGCAATCGCGCGCGTCGGGCGGTTGGCAGTCGTGCGACCGCGGCCTTTCGCCCCTTCCCAAGGGGGACGGGACGCGTGGCAAGGTGCGATTGGTGCGACGCGCGCTGTTCGCATTCCTACCGTCACACGCCCTCGACTGGTGGCAGTTGCTTTTCCCGATCACGGGTGACCAAACGGCCGAATGCCCTCCGGCTGCCTTCTCGTCAACCGAGGCACCTTCAGTTGCCCGTCTTTTGGCTCGAGCTGCCGCAGGTGCATACGCGGCGTCTTCCTGCGCCTTCTTTCGTGGTGATGTGGTCGGGTGTTGCATCCTTTGAGAAGAGTTCAACTCGGCGACTGCGGGTTGGACTGGTGCCTGGCTGACTTCGCTTCGCGGCCTGTGCTCGGCTTGAGGCCGAGTTAGGGGTCCGCTTCGAACCCCAAAGCCTAAACGAAGGGGGCGGTAGCCTGTACTACGCCGTCGGAGCTGAAATGGTCCATTGGACTGTCGCGCGGGTTGATGGCGACGCAGCGGGATGGCTGCTCGCGGGGTCGGATCAGAGTGCGAGCCGGGGACTCCGCTAAAGTGGAGTCTCCGGCGCAGTTAGTGCCGAGGCTGGCTGGGCCCCATCTAGCCGTCAGTGTATCGATGGCCTCGAGAAGCTTGCCGACACGTGTCAGGAGAGGTGCCATTGGTGCGTCGTGCGTTGCCAGGCCGTTGTACGACTACAGTCGTACGTGACACGCGTAGGCGGCCGTGGCGCTTCGACTTCCGTCGGTTACTCTCACCGGCGGTGCGGGAGACGAAGGGGCTTTAAATAGCCCCTATGGCCTCACGTCTACCCCTCCTCTGCACGCCTTCCGGTTCCTCTTCTCGACTATTGCTCTTCTTGCTTTCCCAACCGCCGTACTTTCCTCGCCGCCGCTTAAGTCCCGAACAACGATGGCCTCCGACGGAGACCACATCCAGGCGATTGGCGACAACACCATCTCCCGACGGGTGTCGCCGCTGGAGGTGGAGTACACACTTGAGAAGCGTAGCTCGACGGTGGCGAACAAACGGTGGGTGGCGACGGAAAAGGGAGAACCGTCTTCCAGCGTCTTGGGCCCCTCGCTCGTGACGGAGGAGACAGTTCACACGCTGCTGCGGCAGGGGAAGCTATCGGACCACCGGGAGGTGCAGTTGCCTGCCCCTAGCGAGACGGAACCGCGACCCGAGGGGTCGGAGGCGATCGTGTTCGTCGCCTACTTCGAAGCTGGGCTTCGCATCCCGGCCGCACCGATTGTTGGTGACGTGCTACGGATCTTCGAGCTGGAGTTGGCGCAGCTGACTCCAAACGGATTGGTCCGTATTGCTGTGTACAGCTGGGCCTTGCGCACGGAGGCGTGCTGGCCCAGTGCCTCATTGTTCACGTTTCTTCACGATGCGCGATATCAGCCGAAGGGACGGAAAGGTGAGCCGCTCCCCAACTTCGGCAGTGTCAACTTCGTCTTGTGGGGATCGTGCGGGAAGATCTTCCCTGCTAACTCAACCCGGGAGAAGTGGGAGTCCGGCTGGATGAAGCGGTGGTTTTATCACCGAGTGGTGAGCGGCAGCGACCTCGAGTGCTCGGGCCATCCTATGGCGTTCAACACCACACCCGCCATATCGCTTGACAACGAGGATCGGCGAAGAGCACGTAGGCTCGTGGGGATCACCGCCCGCTTCAACATGCGCGACCTCGCCGAGGAGTTCATTATGTACGGCGTGACACCGCTCGCCCGCGACTGGCGCTTTACTGCCGGGAAGTTTCGGGACGACAATGTCCGTCCGTCTGTGTCTTCGGTGCTGACGCCCTCCGGTGCTCGTAAGTCTCGGCCATGTTCTATTTTCCACTCGAGTCCCTTGCGTCCTGTATGATCACATCCTTTACCGCGTGTAGGAGTTCGCCTGGCGGACGCGGAGCGCGCCGTAAACGTGTTCCTTGGGCCGTATACAAGCAGGGAGCATGATCCGCGCAGAACCACAACCGCGGAGGCGGGGGTAGGGCGAATAAACCGTGTCTACGAGGCCCTGGGCCTTCATGTGCCCCTCCAGCCCCAAGCCAGCCTCAACTTGAGGACGACGGTGGGAAAAGGAAGAAGGCGTCATCTCGCGGGAAGGCTCGAACTATCGTGACCGCCCCCGGCGCGACTGCTGGCGTTGCTCCCACCAGTACGGCGGATGTTGAGTCTGATTCGGCGAAGTACGCTGATTCGGGCCTGGAGACGGTCACGGATGACGGGGGCAAAGGGTCCCTGGGCGATGCTCGGGACCGCGAATGCGCGGCGGGCGATCGGGGGGGAAGTATCGTCACCTGTAGTGGCTGCCGAGGTGGAGGTACCGCCTGCTGTTGGCACCGGGGTGGAGCCTTCGTCTGCGACGACGACAATGTCGGGGCTGCCCTCCGTAGGGGTTGAAGGAGCGAGGTCTCCCCCGGCAATGTTGGCCGAGTCGGCGCTGCCCCCCCCCGGCAGAGGTTACCGGAGTGGAGCCCCTGCCCACGGGCATTGTTGCCGCGGGGCCCCTTCCTATAGTGGTTGCCGAGGCGAGGCCCTCGCCGTCGTCGCCTAAGGTGAAGCGGCCGCGCCTGCGATCTCCTCCCCACCGAAATTCGAGGGGGTTCGCTGTGGTGACGGGTGTTGGGAGTCTGTGGGACTCCGACTCCCATGCCGAAGCCCCCAGGCTCAGCATTCCGACAGCCCCTTTCCGAGCCATGACGGCCGGGGCACGGGGGATACCGGTGCCAGACCCTAACAAGGGGACTGCCCGGTCCTCCACGCTGGCGTCATCTCGAGGCGCCGCGCCTCGCTATTCCGCCCCGAGTTGGGGAACGCTCGACGGTTCAACGGCCGCCACCGGTTGGTAGGCTATCTCGCATACCCGCGTGGATCGCAGCGGGGCTCTAATCGTGTCTCATTGCAGCGGCGCTCATCCCGGAGGACATGCTATCCTCGGGGCGCGAGGGTGTTCCCGCAGATACCTCACGCCCGAGCTTAGCAGACTTCGTCCCTGGGCCGGAGACACTGGGGGCATGGCGCGGGATCGTGGACGATGCTGCCGCGAGCATCGATCCGCAGGCGCTGCTAGCATACAGGACGGAGCGCCTTGGAGACGCAATGGAGGTGTCGGGAGTCAGAGTAAGTATCTAACCTTGCGGCAGCATATGACCTCTTGAAATTTGGTGATCGCTTTGTCGCGCAGACTCTCGTCTTGGCCCAGGCGCTGCAGGCGGCTCATGCCCGCGGGCAGAGGGCGCTAGAGGACCGGTTGCGGGCCGCCGAAGAGTCTCTGCGCGCTGTCGAAGGGACGCACGCCGCCAATGACAGCCGCATTCGCTGCTTGGAGGCGGAGCGCGTGGAGGCAGTCGCTAGTACAGAAGCGCTCGTGGCGGCGGCGTGGTTATCGACCGCAGAGGCGGCGTGACAGGAGGCCGCTGAAGAACGGGATGGCCTGCTCCAGCAAATTGCTGTGCTGGAGAAAGAGAAGGGCGATCTCGCCGCGTCCCTCAAGGAATGGGATCGTAGTTTTGGTGACGCCTCGGTGGCCACATGGGATGCCATGCTAGCTTTAGAGGGCACCCTTGAAGGTCTGGTCGCCGAAGTGCCGCCCCACTCCTTCGGGCCTGAAGAGCTGTCCAGGACACTTTGCTGGATTGGAGATGTGGCCGGCATTGCTCGCAACGCCGCCCGACCTTCGGCAACCACTTCTCCTACGTGACGTCGTGCCTGCTATGTGCGCTCCTGCGGCACCGCGGCTGCGAGCACGTCAACGAGCTAGTTGATCCCCAAATGGAGATGCCCGCCGGTGTCGGGGTAATGTCCGGTGCCATACGCGTTGTTCGGTGCGCTGTGAAGTTCTTCCATGAGAGGATTTGGGAGTATGTCGGGGAGGCTGCGGGGAGGATCGAACTGTGGCACTCCCTGTACAATGAGGGGAACCTCGGTCTGTGGCTGGACGAAGTCCCGCGATGCGATGAAGGCGGCCCCGAACGCTCGGTGGGCGATGCAAACCCGCAGGTGTGACGCCGGGGTCCTCATGCGTTGGCGTGTGTTGTAAAACATTAACCCTTTTTTTAAATGAATGGAACAAAGTTTCTTCCAATGCCCTGACCTAGCATGCCCATGTCTTGAGCAGTTACCTAATAGGGACCGGCTGCCCATTTTTGACCGTGTGACCCAACGGCGTCTTCGGCGCTGGCGGAGGGCCGAAGAGTCGCTGGACTTCTGGGCAAGTCAGGCTTCCTCGGGTGAAACCTTGACGCGAACGCGTATTAAAGAGGAGCCTGCCGAATAGCGGCTTCGAGCCCCCCGGGATACTTGTACGCTTTTATTGCATGCCTTTGTAACCATTCTACAATGAATACACACTGAAGGGGGGATCGTTCGTTGAAAAATGTCGCTCGCGCCCCCATCCTTGCTTATGTGTGCGCAGTCCCATGGTAGATTCGCGAAGCTACGTCGCGCTTACGTGCACGCGGCGGTTTGAGCCTGGCCGAAGCAGGCGCGCGAGTGCTCCATCCCCTTCCCTTCGAGGTGGTGGCAGCGGAGCTGGCGCCTTAGTCGAGGTAGACGAGCGAGCGCCCGCCCCTTCCTTCGAGGTGGTGGCGTGGAGCCGCGCCTTAGTCGAGGTAGACGCGCGAGCGCCGCCCCTTCCTTCGAGGTGGTGGCAGCGAGCCGCGCCTTAGTCGAGGTAGACGCGCGCCGCTCTGCCCCTTCCTTCGAGGTGGGGCGCGGGGGCGGCGCTTTGTCGAGGTAGACGCGCGAATGCCCGCTCCTTCCTTCGAGGTGGTGGCAGCGGAGCTGGCGCCTTAGTCGAGGTAGACGCGCGAGCGCTCCGTCCCCTTCCCTTCGAGGTGGTGGCAGCGGAGCTGGCGCTTTAGTCGAGGTAGACGCGCTACCCCAGTTCCGTGATTAGCCTCTGTTGAGGCTTGTGGGTGCTCCACTAGGTCTCGCGCCGACGTTACTAGGCGCCCGCAGAGGCAAGCCTCGGCTGCGGCCCATGCGAACGCCGCGGGGTGCCTGCTAAAGCGAGCCTTTGTTGCCTTTTGCGTGAACGCTGTGAGGTGCCTGCCGGGGTGAGCCTCTGCTGCCTTTCAGGTGAACGCTGTGAGGTGCCTGCCGGGGCGAGCCTCTGCTGCCTTTCACGTGAACGCTGCGAGGTGCCTGCCGGGGCGAGCCTCTGCTGCGTCTTATCAAGACACAAAGGTGTATGGAGGCATCGCCCACGCTTCCCTTACACTCCGTGGAGCGCGCACGGGGTACGCCTTGGCACTGCGCCTTAGTTATACTCCGTAGAGTGCGTGGGACTATCGACCACGTCTTATTTATACTCCGGAGAGTACGCGTAGGGGTAATGCCTAGGCGTGCACGGGAACATCCGCGTCCTGTTTATACTCGGTAGAGTGCGCAGGGACAACATCTGCGTCTTGTTTATACTCCGTAGAGTGCATGGGACCATCGACCACGTCTTATTTATACTCCGGAGAGTGCGCGTAGGGGTAGTGCCTAGGCATGCACGGGAGCATCCGCGTCTTGTTTATACTCAGTAGAGTGCGCAGGGACAACATCCGCGTCTTGTTTATACTCCGTAGAGTGCGTGAGACCATCGACCACGTCTTATTTATACTCCGGAGAGTACGCGTAGGGGTAGTGCCTAGACGTGCGCGGGAGCATCCGCGTCTTGTTTATACTCAGT
Source organism: Dendrocalamus sinicus (assembly GCA_036346575.1). Lineage (NCBI taxonomy): Eukaryota > Viridiplantae > Streptophyta > Magnoliopsida > Poales > Poaceae > Dendrocalamus > Dendrocalamus sinicus. The sequence continues at coordinate 846,652 of JAYEVI010000181.1, read as the reverse complement.
AGAGTGCGCAGGGACAACATCCGCGTCTTATTTAGAGTCCGTAGACTGCGTGCAGAGGCAAGCCTCTGCATGTTGCAGGCGGTGAAGGTGCGTGCGGAGGCGGACCTCGACGCTACGTCTTATTTATACTCCGTAGAGTGTGCACAGAGGCGTCCCCCCACGCGTCTTTGTTTATACTCATGCCCGTGTTTTTCACGAAGAGTGCGCGCGCGAACGCGTGTCTTTGTTTATACTCATGCCCGTGTTGTTCACGGGGGGCGCATGCGGAGGCAAGCCCCTGCTGCACCTCGTGCGGACGATGCGAGGTGCATGCGGAGGTAAGCCTCGGCTGCATCTCGTACGAGCTCGGCGAGGTGCATGCGGAGGCACGCTGCATCTCGTACGAGCGCGGCGAGGTGCATGCGGAGGCGAGCCTCCGCTGCAGCTCGTGCGGACGATGCGAGGTGCATGCGGGGGCAAGCCCCGGCTGCATCTCGTACGAGCGCGGCGAGGTGCATGCGGAGGTTGCGCCCACTCCGGCGGTGCCTGCGCTGGGTATGCCGCGACGTGGTGAAGCCTCCTCGCATAGGCCTTCCGCTGCCGTGCCGAGGCGAACTCCAATGAGCCTCCGGAGATGACGTTTATGACCCTGCGCTGGGCTCCTTCTGGGGCTTGTTGCTGCAGGAGGCCCTCCCGAGGTTGCTGGACGTGGGCCTGAATCCGCAGGGGGCCTTCTTGGGGTTGATCTTGGGGTTGCTGGACATGAGCTACGACGAGCGGGTGCGCCTCGGGGTTTCTGTCCCTGGCGATGCTTTGTCGAGGTGCTGTGATGGTGGCGCACGCACGTGTGTCGTGGGTACCACGACCATGGACCTCGCACCATCGCCGCGGTGCTGGTCGTCGACTCCCGCGCCTATCGCCCCGACCGACCACCGCTTCGCCCCGCCCCGACGTCCTCTGCCACCGCGACCAGCGGGGGTGTTATCCTCGGAACCGCCCTCAATGTCGAAGACATAGAGAGGTTTTTGAGATTTGTGTTGGTTGCGTTTGGGCTTGTCGCCCGCTGGGTCCTTGTGCTAGGTGTCCTTGTGCCCGAGGGCATCTTTCGATGGCTCCTGCTTGCGCTTGCCTTTCGAGGAGCCCTCCGGTGAGCCATCGTTTTTCGCCGAGCCCTCCACCTGATTGGTGTCGGAGTCGTCGCCCTGTCGCCGCCGCGCGTCCTCCTCCGCTCTGGCGTACTCTTCCATTTTGTCAAAGAGTTTCGCCATCGTCTTGATTGGCTTGCGTGCATTGTACTCGGCCATCGGCTCCAGGCGGAGGCCTTGTATGGCTGCGTTGATGACGATTGTTTCATTGACATCCTTGACCTAGCAACGTATCTTCGCAAAGCATTTGAAGTAGTCCCGGAGCCTCTCCGAGGGTTTCTGCTTGACTGCGAAGAGTTGGTCCGCGTCGACGTGCTTGACGTAGTTCCCTTGGAAGTTGTTGTAGAGTCGATCGCGGAACTGCTCCCACGCGTCTATGGAGTTTGGCTCAATGGTGAAGAACCAAGAAAGCGCCACCCCCTGCAACGCGAGGGGGAGCCCCTTCGCCTTCGTGGTGTCATCTCCGCCAGCGGCTTCGATGGCGGTCTCGTAGACGCGCACGAACTCCCGTGGGTCCGTGTCGCCTTTGTATGCTTCGATGACGCTTGGGAACTTGAAGTCCTCTGGCCACGCCGCCTGCTACAGGCCTGCGGAGGTGGGGACTCCGGGTCCACGCGTCACAGCGGGACACGGCCGGACGTAGGGGCGTCGCGACTATCCGCTCTCTCCGGGGTGGGTTCCGATGCGACCGCCAGCGGAGTCTGCTGGCTCCGAGCCTCTTGCATGTCCCGCACGGCCCCGCGGAGATCTGTCAGCTCCCGCTGAAACGCGGTGAGGGCTGCCAGCAGGGCGTTTTCCACTGTGGACGTGGTCGGAGCCATCGACACACCTGGCGGTGGTGCCGGGACAGCGGCGACCACCGCGTGAGCTCCCGACCGCCGCCGCGCCGCATGGTGGACTCGAGTCGGTGGCGGGCTCGCGTTGCGCGAGATCGCCACCATTCCGCCGGTGCTGCCAGTGGCCGTCGCGGCGCCTGCGACTGTGGCGGCCGTGTCGGGGTCCGTCGTCGCAGCGATGGTGGCCGGGCTCGGCCGTCGCGGTGACGGTGGCGGGTCGGCCGTCGCGGCGGCGATGGCGGGCGGGCTCGGCCGTCGCAGCGATGGTGGCGGGGTCGGTCGTCGCGCCGTGAACGTCGATGCCCGCGGCCGGGTGTTAACGTGATGCTCCGCCACGCCTGCCTTCTTCTTCGCTGCCGATGATGAAGCTTTTTTCGGTGCCATCCTTCTTCGGATCTTGAGGCTTGCTCTTGTCCTCCCCACGGACGGCGCCACTGTTGTGGTTACAGACCAAATAGAGAGAGAGTATGGTAGTAGAGAGTTAGGTGAATAATGGCTTAGGGTTCTCCCCATGGCCTGTGTTGTGTATAATGTCCATTTGGGGAGTGCATTTACAATTATACCCTTACATCTAAGCATCCCTTTCAGGTGCACTTATGTCATTACACGTGTCCCATTTTGAGCCTTACAATCCTCTAACAGGCCTGTTGGGCTCAGGTGGGGCCACCCCTACAACACCGAACATGTCGTTCTCAGCTCTTATCTTCCTTGGTTTTTCAAGCAGATTTCATATCTTAATCTTTATAACTTTGTAGTTATCGAAATAAAGAATTGATGAATATTTAGTAAAAAAATTCAAGGCACCATTCACTCTTTCTGTTGTCTATCTGATCTTACACTTAATGCCACCACTTGCAACCCACGTCAATTTATGGCCTACCTCTCAGATTACTCTGCCCGAGAATTAATTCGCAGCTTTTTTTTTTTTATGCAATTGCTTGCTAGCTCCATCGCATAAACCACCGCTTGCATGGAAGCTTCTTCTCACCTATAATTTGCTGTAGAAACTCAGACGAGATAAGTCACATAATTTCTGTGGTCGATATAGTATCTTATAAGATCCAATAGCCCGATGTTTTTGTTCTCTTCGAGCGTAAAAACATATTATTTTAGACATCGGTATAGTATTTAAAATATAATTTTGACTACTAATTTCTATTATAATATATTTTATAAAAACTTATAAATTATAATACTGTAAAAGTATTTTTCGGGATAAATTTATACACATAATTTTCATATATCTAATCTAAATATTTAAAAGATATTGATAGCTAATTTTTTAAATGTTTAGCTACATGCATCCAGAACCATGTGTTCTCGTGACAGGAGGGAGCAGCTCGTATTGTTTTCCCTATGACACAAGGACAAATTAATGATTATGTATTTGGGATGAAATTCAAGGTTAAACCTAGGTGTATTTGGGATGAAATTCAAGGTTAAACCTAGGCGCAATTTGTTTAAAGAGGACAACTTTTCCGGGCCAGCGAGTAGAATAATACGAGCAGATGCGTCTTCAGAAGGGCTGGTCACCGACCCAACGGCGATAAGATAATTGAGATTGATGGGCCTCGAGGAGTTAATTATATTGGGCCTGGCCTGGCAGAAAAACACCCAACGTAGAGCTGATTTCGAGATGATCCAGACGCTAGCTACCAAATCTACAGCGAAATACTCCTCTCAAAGAAAAAAAAATCCGCAGCCAAATACATTGAGATTGCTAACTAAAGCCAACCGACAAGTTAGCGACAAAATCATGCATACCAGAATAACAACGCTGTTATTGTTCATGCGCCGCCAGAAGCCCAGAACTAGGCTTTTCTATTCCCAGCGAAATTATCTAGCCAGTCGCAACATACAAAATTAAACGCAGGCAAAGGTGAACAGAAACAAACAAATAGAAGCGGAGTGACTTTTTAATACAAGTATATTTTTTTACTTTTTTATATTCAATTAAAAACTAAAAACCACAGTACTTTTAAATGTAGGCTAATATTTGCCAGCTGAAACATGCTCTTTATTTTATGTTTACATGTTACTGTTTTTGTGTGTGTATTCTCGGGGTGCATGCGCATTCCTAGCTGGCACACCATATACATACTTAGTTTGTCGATTAATAACCCAAATAAGTACGGACCCGGCTCCATGATTTGCTAGAAGAAGGCTCCAACGCCTCCAAGGGCCACCTGCGCGAGGCGAGCGGCTGCCCTGGCGGCGAGCGGGAAGCGGCGGTGCTGGGCCGCCAGCAGCGTATTTTGGACACTTATGGACCCCTAAACGCCCGAATTTTCGGTTTTGGACCCTTAACGAAAAAATTCCGATTTTGGATCCCTTCCGACCGCGCGTCTTCCGTGTGCTGCCACGTGTCCCGGCGTGCGGCGGTCCGGTACCGCGACGATCAAGATCGTTCACCCGGCCGTGCGGTACTGCATCGCACGACCGCCCGCCTCCGCCGAGTGCACGATCGCTTCGCCTGACCGCGCGTTTCCCGCCTGACCGCGCGTTTGCCGTCGCCCGACCGCGCGTTCTCCGCTCCGAGCGCACGTCTCCTTTTCTGGCCGCGCGACCCGCCGATTCGACCGCGGGATTGATTCCCGACCGCACGACCAGAACACGTGGCGCCATCTCGCAAACACGCGCTCAGCAGGGGTCCAAAAACGGAATTTTTTTGATTAGGGGTCCAAAAACGGAATTTTGGGTGTTTAGGGGTCCAAAAGTATCCAAAATTCGCCAGCAGCAAGAGGGCCAGGGCCGCCGCCCAAAGCATGAGCCCGACGACGGCATACTTGTTGGCCTCGGGGAAGGCCGCGCGGAGGAGAACCATGGTGCCCAGCATCATGTACACGGCCCCGTGCAGCCGCAGGCGCCGCTCGAGCCGGTGGTCGGCGGCAGCTGCGCCGTCGTCACCCTGCGGCGCCAGCTGGACCTGGCGAGCACCGTTGTTGAAGAAGGCCGCAGGAGCCGCCATCTCGACGATCGTCCGATCCGACCTGTGCTGCCTACATATGTACCACGTCTTCTTGTTAATATATGCATGTTAAAATATCGCTTTATTCCCCTTTTCCACTGTTTTTATGCGAAATATTAAATATCGCTTTATTCCCCTTTTCCACTGTACTTATGCGGATCTTCGCGCACTATGGAAAACACTTGTTCCACCCGCACGTAGTCACCAGGGTTACACGATTCGTTCATTTGGTTCGCAAGGGTAGTCACCATGGTTACACGATTCATTCATTTGGTTCGAAAGGGTAGTCACCAGGGTTACACGTTTCGTTCATTTCGTTCGAAAGGTGACGCCTTTCGGAGGGTAGCGAAAGGAGCATTTGGTCAAATTTAAAATATATGCAACTTAAAATATCGCGTCCCCCCCGTTCCTATTCACGTACTGCGGAATTTTTGTTTCATGACTATTTCCGGCAGGCCGTGTGGTATATATGCATTTGCCGGTGGTGCTCACCCGATCTCCGTGCATGGAATATGTACTCTTATCCTTAAATATACTCTAAATCCTTGTTCTATCTCCGTTTGATGCTCCCAATGACTGACCATGTCTGCAAAAAGGGCATAGCAAATGTTAACTCGTCCAGTCATATCATCAGACTTGGGAGGAAAAGGAGTTATCGAGAATGTAATACCATAATTAACGTACCAGCGTTTCCAAATCAAACCAGAAGACTTCACCAACAAGAATCGTCATTTTGGTAATAGGATGCTTCTCTGTAGTTCCACCAACAATTATTACAGTTATTAACAACCCATGCATACTCTATGTGGGAATTTGGCTTTGGCATTGGAGACAGTTGCTTCCATTTAGTTCCATCGAGCATATACACATCACCATACACAAACTGCAAAAGTGCAAGTGTGGTTCTAACAGAATCAAGCTATAGCCAACAGATTAACAGCAAACACAAAAAAGAGAAATGGAAATCAAGGCTAATCACTAGAATCCTTATATGGAAGTGCATGCCATTTTTTTTTGTTCTGTTAATAAGCATTTGCCTGGTGTAGCTAACTGGCTATACTTCTTTTTGTTTAGAGTTGCTAAAAACATCATAACTTATTGAGATTTATGTTGTAGGAATCTCAATGGCTCAATGGCCAATAAAATATATCGGTGTTATACTTGTATTTTGATGAGAAGGAAACAAACATCAGGCGGAGGAAGTAATCTTCTTTTTCTAATCTCAAAGTGTTATGGGAAGCATTAAGCATACATACCTCATGCCTCCGTACACATTTAAAAATAGGTGGGCCTGGTTTCGCCATAAAGTCTCCCTCTTGACCACCAATTACAAAGAGTTTATCATTAGCAACAACACATGCCCTGTCAAAAGTTAAAAATAAGAAACATGAATTGTTGCCATCTAAAACTTTATTCTAATCAGTTGCCTATGTTCTTTCTTACAAAACGTGCACATCAACTAGCAATTGCATAAATGGCACAAGTCGCAACATATCCACTTAGCATTGCCATCTAAATCTTCAATTCAATCAGTTGACTATGTTCTTTCTTACCAAATGTGGACACCAATTAGCAATTGCATAAATGGCATAATTCGCAACAAGTCCACTTCTACAAGCCTATGAGGTCCACCACGTGGTATGGGTATCTCAGTTCGCCACTCATTCTCCAATGCCTTGCCATCCTTGACAGCAAGGCTCCAGTGCTCCAAGCCAGGTTCGTGACGGTCTTCTTTTCCACCACCCATCACATGGAACCGCCCACGCCACAGTTGAGTAGCAGGTGCATACCTAAAAGATGTTACTATAACATAAGCTTCAATTGTCTGTCTATATGGCATTAAGGCATGGATAATTAGAGCAATAAACAATATGGCATGCACCATCGTGAACATGACAGTCGATAGGTGGCTTTTTTTCAGATAGACAAAGGCTCTCTTGGCCTCATGTTGGTCATATACTAGGGTAAAGTTTACTGTATGACATACTAAAAGATAATCTTTAATGCAATACTATATTTCAATACTGAGGCATCTCAAGTGCTTAACTGTTATATACCTCTTCACTGTTCAGCCATAAGAGCCAGATAACAGAGGATATTGATTAGCCTCCTAAAAGAATAGGTGCAACCGTGCAAGCAAACTATTACCTAATTCCATCTGAACAGGAGAGCACTTTAAATTTACCTATGACATATAATGGAAAAAAGATACTTGTCATAATTGTAGTAGCAATGATACAAATGATGGGGGGAAACTAAATATCTACGACTATGAATTGGTTGTAGGAGCATTTTTATAAAGAGTAACATGCATTGGAAACAGTCACAGATGAAAACAAAGTGCAGAAGGAATGTGCGCATAGCCACATACTGATAAGTGATAGCAGCCCGTGAAAAGTAACACAACAACACATAAGCCTCTATGGTAAATCTCCAAATAGGTCATACACTCGTACTGGACATCACAATACATACCTAGGAACTGGCAAGGGGGGCAGCTCATGCAACTCTTTTGTCTCTGTGTCTAAAACGAAGTTACGGTTTATAGGGGATCGGCACTGGGGGCCAAATTGCCCAGTCAGAGCGTAAATGTATCTCCCATTCGATGCCATCCCTAAATGTGAATTCACCATCTTCTTGGGCATATCAAACCTTCCAGTCAATGTGTTTGAAGTAAAATTGTACACATCCACATGAGAGTGGACCTAAAACGAGGTGAAGGAAAGCAATATGTCAGAACATGTGTTTGAAGTAAAATTGTACACATCCACATGAGTGGACCTGAAACTGTTAGATTGATCTCGTCCATATGGCCCAACGGCCATATGGAACCCCTTGTCCACACGCTCGATCGGGGCGCCACCCAAATCGGTGGTGGGCCCTGCCAGCCGCGCCATATAAAGAGAGGTGGGGCCGGGCGGCACGCACGACGAGGTTCACCGTACGCCACCTTCCCCACCTACAAACCCTAAAACCCGATCTAGAGGGGCGCCCAAGCGACGGAAGCTCCACCGCTCCTCTGCGTCTTCTCAGATTGCCGCGTCGCCGTTCTTCTCCGACCGCCGCCGTGCCCGCACTTCCCCGAGATGGCAACCTCCTCCTCCAGTGCACTAGAAGGTCGGTACACGAAACCCTAATGTCCTCTCCCTCTCCGAGTCTCTCAAGAACCCTAGAGAAAAGATGCACCCCTCTAGATCTACAACTAGATGATCCTAAGGACCTCTCACAATGGTATCAGAGCACAACCCCTAGGCGTAGATCTATGAGGAGAAAAGAAAGAAAAGAGAACCCTAACCCTAGAACCACGACCGCCGCGTGCGGAAAAGAAAGAAAGAACAGAGAAGGGGAAACCCTAGATCTGAAAAGAACCGACTCACCTGGTCGCCGCCGGCCGTCGCCGCCGGGCGCGCGGGATCGGCCGAGCCGTGGCTCGCCGGCGCTCCACGTGCGGTCACCGCGTCGACGTGGGGACAGGCGCCAACACGGAGCCGCCGACGGCGCGCTCCTTCGGGAGCGCGCGCGCCGGCGAGGGGCCGCGGTGGCGCCGTCATCTCCTTCTCCGGCGGCGTGGGCGCCGCCGCCGCCGCCGATTCCGCCGGGCGTGGCGAGAAAGGAGGAGAGAAATGACCTAGGTTACGGGCGTCGGCGCGCGCCGTTTTGATCGGCGAACGATGCTCACCGCCGGATTGCGACGGACGGCCGAGATCGCACCGAGCCGCGCGGGCGGATTCGCCCAGCGGCGAGTGAATTCCCGCCCAGCCCAGTTGCGGCCGGGCGCGGGCGCGCAGCGTCCGCGCAGAGAGCAGCCGCGCGCGTGAGGCGAGGCGAAGCGCGTCGCGCGCGAGGCTGCGAGAGAGGCCGCCCAGCGTGCGCGGACGCGGCGCGTTCGCCGCGCGAGCAGCCGCCAAGGTCCGCAGGCGGGGCGCGCCGCGGGGCGCGGGTGAGGCGTTATGAGCAAAGTGGTCGGCTGAACGGGCCAAATTGGCTAAATGAACAAGAAATTGATTTTTGATATTTGTTGTTTTTCGAAGTATTTGTTGATGAATTTGATTGAAATTTGACCCAAAATTTCTGGAAATTTTTGCACCAACGTGTTAAATTTTCAGAGATTAAAAGAGAATAGTTATGATGCTTCTGAATATTGAATTTTTTTTTTTTAGAATAATTTCAGTTTCCGCTGCAAAAGTTAATATTGATTGTTTTTCATTATTAAATTCGAACCAACGGGAGAATTTAATTTTGGAAAAATAGATTAAAATTCCCAGAGATTTATGATACTGTTATTTTCTGACCAACGTTGTTAATATCAGTATTATAAATTTTAATGTTGATTTCATGCATTATTTCTATTTCTGCCCAACGGTGATGTAGATTTAATGTATGATAAAATTGATTTAAATTGTATGTCGTATTTTTGACCAACGTTGGAAATAAGGCATATGATTTTGATGTTACGTTCTCACTGTATTTGAAATATTTTTTCAGGAGGATACAACTTGATGAGTTGTATTAGAGAAATCCCCACTCTCAAAGGTGATAATTATGGAGAGTGGAAGAAAAAGTTAGATTTAGCTTTTATCTTGGCCGAGGTGGACTGGTCCTCACTACAAGACGTCCCACCGAGCCTCTGGCACCAAGTGAGGGAACAGAATGAGGATGACACGCATGGCGAGAAAAGACAGAGGATCATGCTCCTTACGGATGTCTTATGATCTTGATCATAAGAATGGACCACACCAACAAGAAATGTATGGCTGTGATAAAGAACACAATTGAGCCCGCTATTCGGGCTCAATTGCGAGTGTGACATCACATCGAATACCTTGATAAAATAAAGAGTCGGTTCACGGCTCTTCAAAGACTTATGCTACACAAATGATTAAGCACTGTAATGTAGAGGTATTCTGGCGGTGGCAATGGCATAAGAGAGCACATTCTTAGAATGAGCAACTTGGCATCTAAACTGAAACCGATGGATTTGGCTCTCAAGGATGAGTTCCTTATTCATCTGGTTTTTGCTTCTTTGCCAAAAGAGTTTGACACTTTTGTTGTCAACTATAATATGCAGCCCGAAAAATGGGACATGGAAAAGTGCATAGCCATGTGCGTGCAAGAGGAGGAAAGAATCAAATCCTCACATGGTGGTGCTATCAACTTTGTGAGGGAAAACAAGAAAAAGAATTACAACAGTAACCCCTTCTCAAAGAACAAGGGCAAAGCCTCTGTACATCAGCCTCAACAGAACAAATTTGCTGTAGACAAAGACCAGTGCCTTCACTGCAAGAAGACGGGACATTACAAGAAAGATTGTCCTGACTATTTAAAGATGATAATGGCTAAGAAAGGTGAGAACATTATTACCTTTATTAATGAATGCCTGTATGTGAAATATTCGAAATCCACTTGGTGGATTGACTCAGGAGCAACTGTTCATGTTGCTAATTCATTACAGGGATTCCGTTCGACGAGGACTACGCAAAGAAAAGAAAGATGCGTTAAAGTCGCAAATGGAGTCGGTTGAAGTTGAAGCCGTTGGCGATCTTTCATTAGAATTAGCTAATGGCTCCACTCTTTTACTTAGAGATGTCCTTTTGTACCCTCTTTACGGAGGAATTTGATTAGTGTGTCAAATTTGGACAAAGATGGTTATGATTGCAATTTTGGAAATGGCAAGTGCGAAATAATGTTTAATAAAGAATGTGTTGGTATTGCCATATTGCGAATGAGCTTTATTTGTTATCATTGTGTGATGATGTGAATGTCGATGCGATAATGAGAACGCTATGCGAGAAAGTGATTGAATCTCGTCTCACGAATGTAAATGAAAACGAAAGAGAACTCTAGATGAGTCGTCGAAATTATGGCAATCGTCGTTTAGGCCATATTTTGAGGGGAGAATAGAAAGACTAGTAAAGAATGATATTCTTCCTCCATTAGAGTTCTCAGACTTAGAACAATGCGAGAATGCATTAAAGGAAAATATGTAAAGAAAATAAAGAAAGACGCTAAAAGAAGCACAGAGTTCTACAAATTATTCACACAGATATTTGTGGTCCTTTTCCGTGAAAAGTGTGGATGGATATGACTCGCTCATAACATTCACAGATGATTACTCCGTTATGGATATATTTATCCAATCAAAGAAAGAAATGAAGCCTTGGATAAATTCAAGATATTTAAGGCTGAAATTGAAAACCAACACGATTTAAAGATTAAGATAGTCCGATCGATCGTGGGGAGTACTACTATCGACATACCCCATATGGACAAGTTCTGGACCTTTTGCGAGGTTTTTACAGAAAATGGAATAGTAGCCCAAGATTCTATGCCGGCGAACCTCAAGAAAATGGAGTAGCTGAAAGGCGAACCGTACCCTGATGGATATGGTGCGAAGTATGATGAGCTACTCCACACTCCCATTGAGTTTGTGGATGGAGGCGTTGAAAACCGCTATTCATATTCTCAACAGAGTGCCTAGTAAGTCGGTGCCCAAAACACCGTACGAGTTGTGGACAGGAAGAGTTCCCTCACTAAACCACTTACGTGTGTGGGGAGTCCTGCTGAGGCTAAAGTATTTAACCCAAACCTTGGGAAACTTGATCCCAAAACAGTAAGTTGCCATTTCATTGGCTACCCTGAAAAGTCAAAAGGTTATCGTTTCTACTGTCCAGACAGATATACAAAGTTTGTAGAAACGAGACATGCTGTCTTCTTAGAAGATGAAATGGTGAGGGGAGCATGGTAGCTCGAGAGATTGATCTTGAAGAGAAGCGGTGTTTGCGCCCACTCGATGATTCAAGAGCCATTCTTCTCACTACTGCCGCCGCACCGACGGTGCATGACATCGTGGTGTCAGCACTGTTATTGTTCCTCCCGTGGCAACAATGAATGATAATGAGGAACTCGTTCTTCAGATCCTATAGAACCTATTGCCACGGATGAGGGGAGCAACAAAGAACCTCAAACAAGAGATGTACCAAATGAGGAGGCCCGAGGAGGTCTCAAAGAGTAAGAAGATCAGCTATTTCGATGATTATCAGATTTATCATACGAGAGGAATTTCAAATGGAGGATGATCCCACCTCATTTGAAGAAGCCATGAGAAGCGAAAATTCCTCAAAATGGCTTGAGGCCATGGAAGAGGAAATGAGGTCCATGAAGACTAATAAAGTCCAGGACTTGGAAATTATTCCTAAAGGAGCCAAAACAGAGGTCAGTAAATGGGTCTACAAGACTAAACATGACTCCCAAGGAATGTAGAAAGATATAAAGCGCGACTTGTGGCAAAAGGCTTTACGCAAAGAGAAGGGATTGATTACAATGAGACATTTTCTCCAGTCTCATGTAAAGATTCTTCGTAATCATAATGGCATTAGTAGCACATTATGATTTAGAGTTACATCGATGGATGTAAAGACGGCATTTCTTAATGGGGATTTGGAGGAAAATGTTTACATGGCACAACCGAAAGGTTTTGTCGTGGAAGGAAATGAAAGAATGGGATGCCGCCTAAAGAAATCGATTTATGGGTTAAAGCAAGCTTCAAGACAAGTGGTACTTGAAGTTTGACAGACAATAAGAAAATTTGGGTTTAAAGAGAATGTAGAGGACAACCGTGTTTATGCAAAGTTTAAAGATGGGAAGTTTATCTTCCTAATCCTGTATGTGGATGATATTCTCTTCGGCTAGTAGTGATGTCATCACATCGAAACAAAGAAGTTTTGTCCTCAAACTTTGATATGAAAGATCTTGGTGAAGCTTCGTTCGTTCTAGGGATCAAATTCACCGATAGAAGCAAGGGGATATTGGGATCACAAAAGGCATACATAGAGAAAGTCTTAAAGAAATTTGGTATGCATAAATGTAGTCCATCACCTGCACCTATAGTCAAGGGCGCAGATATGGGGATTTTCAATGCCCCAGAACCAAGACGAGCTCGATCAAATGAAAGCGGTTCCATATGCTTCAGTTGCCGGAAGCTTACAAAGATGCTCAAGTGTGCACACGCCCGACTTAGCGTTTGTTACTGGGTTACTTGGCGATTCCAGAGCAATCCTGAATAGAACATTGAAATTGATAAAGAAAGTCTTGCGTTATTTGCAAGGAACAAAAGGCCTCATGATGACATACGTAAGATCGATTTACTCCATATAGTGGGGTATACTGATTCGATTTTATGGGAGATGATAGAAAGTCTACATCCGGATATGTATTCACTCTCATTGGAGGAGCTATATCGTGGAAAAGCTCAAAGCAAACCGTCACTACATCGCCCACAATGTATGCCGAGTTTGTAGCATGTTATGAGGCTACGGGCGTGTGAACCGCTAAAAGTTCATACCCGGTTTAAAAGTGGTTGACGACATCAATAGACCACTTAAGTTGTACTGCGATAATGAACCCGCAGTAACGTATGCCCACAACAATAAGTCAAGTGGTGCTGCCAAACACATTGACATAAAGTACTATGTTGTGAAAGATAAAGTTCGGGATCAAATTATAAGTCTTGAGCATATAAGCACCGCAAAGATGCTAGCGGATCCGCTTACTAAAGGCTTACCACCCAACGTGTTCAGAGAACATGTAGCCGGCATGGGTTTAAGGGAAAGCCTATGATTCCTGGACTAAAAGATGGCCCAAAGATTAAAGTAATCTGCTTTGCAAGCAGAGGTGTATCAGAATCGTTGAATCTATCGGCGATTGACCGAGACGATGAGACATGTTCTATGCACTAATCTGTGATGGAATGAGTGAAGTCAAAAGTAATTAAAGATAAAGCATAGTTTGAGATCAAGGGGGAGAATGTTAGATTGATCTCGTCCATATGGCCCAACGGCCATATGGAACCCCTTGTCCACCGCGCTCGATCGGGGCGCCACCAAATCGGTGGGGCTCGTCGCGCCGCCATATAAAAGAGAGGTGGGGGCCGGGGCGGCACGCACGACGAGGTTCACCGTGCCGCCACCTTCCCCACCTACAAACCCTAAAACCCGATCTAGAGGGGGCGCTCCAAGCGACGGGAAGCTCCACCGGCTCCTCTGCGTCTTCTCCAGATTGCCGCCGTCGCCGTTCTTCTCCGACCGTCGTCGTGCCCGCACTTCCCCGAGATGGCAACCTCCTCCTCCAGTGCACCAGAAGGTCGGTACCCGAAACCCTAATGTCCTCTCCCTCTCCGAGTCTCTCAAGAACCCTAGAGAAAAGATGCACCCCTCTAGATCTACAACTAGATGATCCTAAGGACCTCTCACAGAAACGAGGTGAAGGAAAGCAATATGTCAGAAAGGGAAGATCCTGAAACAACTGTGCAGAATTGGTTTTTGCCAAAAACATCAGGCATCACGTTTATACTTAAAACACTACAAGGTGTATCCAGCAAAAAGCCTGAATTGGGCCTAAATAATTTATTTGGCCTCATAACTTTATAATGTTTACTGGTGATCACTTGGAATAAGCTGAGCTACAATTCAATTCTAGACATGGCAATTATACGGCATGTAACGGCTAAAGGAATATATGCGCCTAGTATGATTCGAGATTGCTCCGCTGCATTTATGAATACTGAACATTTATCACAAGAAGTTGGATTGCTGTAGTGAAGGTGAAGCATTTGGCCCATCAAACGCTAAGAAAGAGCCGAGAGCACAGAAATGCCAGAACGTTGGAGCGGGCTCACATGGTCGAGGCTCGCATCCGGCGAAGACGAGGAGATCCCGATCTGCACGGACGCCCCGCCGAGGCGGGCACGGCGCCGCGGCATCTCCTCCCAGCCCCGCAGCGGCGCGGCAGGTCGGCGACGTCGCGTTGAGGTGGCCCATCGCGGAAACGCCTTGCCACGCGCCTATCGCTGTGCTTCCCTTCACCGCGCTCGAGAGAGAGAGAGGAACGGGAGAAAAGCCGAATTTGGTTAGGAGAATGGCGCCCATGTCAAGACAACGTGGATGCAGAGATCGCAGCAGCATTGGACGAAGAGGGCCGTTACCGTCTTGGAAGAGGGGTAATGAGGCGAGGGAGGGGGAGGAGGAGGAGGAGGCCCAGAGGAAGTCGGCGACGAGTGAGAGGGCGAGGAGGAGCGCCAAGGCGGGGATGGCGAGGCGCGGGGAGGGGCATGGAGGCGAGCCCGTGGTCGGGGCGGCCATGGTGGATTCGCGAGGAGGGAGAGGGGCGAGGCGGCGGCTTGGGGAATTAAGGCGGTGGAGACACGGCTTCCTTCTTTTGGGGTGGAAATGGTGGCGGCCGCTCGAGATCGGGCGGCGAGACCGCGTTTTCTCGCCGCCGCGGCGGTGGAAATGGGTTTTCCTTTGCGCGGAATAACGTGTTGGTGGGCCGAGGCATGGTGATTTTGGGCCGGCCTATCT
This sequence comes from Dendrocalamus sinicus, assembly GCA_036346575.1. Classification (NCBI taxonomy): domain Eukaryota; kingdom Viridiplantae; phylum Streptophyta; class Magnoliopsida; order Poales; family Poaceae; genus Dendrocalamus; species Dendrocalamus sinicus. Next base: position 831,369 of record JAYEVI010000181.1, on the reverse strand, counting down.
ATCGAACTCTGTGTTTACCAACCGACTTGCGTGAGCATAACTAGTGCGCCAAGAAGGTGCTAATCAGGGGGATGAACCTGGCTCAGCCAAACGCCAGACTGGATCAACTGATTTTAGGTTAGTATGAGCTTTTATTTCTAGCCTTTTACACCTATATCAATATTCTTTATGAACTTTAGTTTTTAGGCCTTAGACTATAGCCCACGTAATCCGAGGTCTGGTTCCGCTGCTAATACCACCTAAAGCTGTTAACGAAAATGCATAGAAGATATATTTTCTAGCTTTTTGGCCCTCTGACCTCTTTGGTCTAGTTTGCAACGCACATCGTGTTTTCCCAATTCCACCAAGGTCAACAGTGCCTATGTTTACATGGTATACTAGTAGTGATACAAACCTCTCCGGGGACGACGACGTAGTAGTTGTACTAGTAGAACAAGGGAACACCGAAGTACAGAATTGAGGCTTTGTTGTACCTCTTAACATTCTCCTAAAGCCAAGGCCACTAACTACATATGTGGCTATATGCTAACTGATGAGAGTTTGAACTCTTAAGATCAGCTTCGTGGAGCTAGTAGCATCATCGATCAGTCAGCATAATTTCAACGTCTAGATTAATTAACCATGCATAACTGCTTCATATTAATAGCCAACACAGTGACACAACCCAAACCACTCGATCATGTGCGAACTACCTAGCATGTATGTAGCAGATTATTCTCTCTCCATTCCTTAGTCGTTACAAGCTTAATTGGATGATCAGAAGAAGGCCCTGAGCGCCGCCTGCGCGAGGCGAGCCGCGGCCATGGCCGCCACAGGGAAGCGGCGGAGGTGGAAGGAGAGCAGCACGAGCGTCACGGCCGCCGTACACAGGAGGAAGCCAATCGCGACGTGGCTGTCAGAAGCTCGAGGGACGACGGCGCGGAGGAGGAAGAAGCCGCCCAGCATCATGTACACGGCGGCGTAGAAGTGGAGCCGCCGCTCGAGACGGCGATCGCCGGGATCGGCAGCTTCATCTCCGGCGTCGACCCCAACGTTGTCTAGAAGTGGAGCCGCCGCTCGAGACGGCGATCGCCGGGATCGGCAGCTTCATCTCCGGCGTCGACCCCAACGTTGTCCATCAGTGGTGCTGGCCAAGGAGGGGCTGCCATCTCTTGGACTCTGCTATAGCTGCAGCTTATATATCTATGGAGTATAAAATGGGTGCAAGGCTTGCCTGTCGTGTTTCCTGTCTGTATGCTTGTAGGTTTCAGCGACACCTATATGGCTATATATAGAGGGAGAGGAGGTCAGACCGTCAGATGTTGCTGCCTTTAGAAATTGCGACATGATCTCCCACTATCCACTTAGGGTGTGTTTGGTTCGTGGAAAAGGTTATATCGTATATCCTGACTGAGTGGATGCAGGCTGAGTGGAATCGTATTTCAGAAAAAGATGTTTGGTTGCATGTATGAGCGGATGCAAAAAAACTGGAGATGCTGTTTGGTTGCCTGTATGAGCGGATACAGTCTACCAAACCCGAGAGGCGACACGTGGGACCGCATAAGATACATCGCATCAACCCATCCAGATGGCGGTGAAGCTCATTTTGAGCGTATCCACCCATCCGTGATAAGGCGTATTTTTGCATCCGCTCATGCAGGCTGCATCCATTCATCTGCATAACCAAACAGGCTCTTTCTCAGATTATCTCGATCCACCTAGTCAGAACGAAGGAGATTCAGGCAACCAAACACACCCTAATCTCACCAATGCCTAGTCCTCCCTTTTCCTGATGACGAAAAGGGAAGAAGCGTGCAACTAAAAGGATCGTGCGTAAGGCGTGCTTCCAGAACAAAGTGCCTTTTGATCCTATTGAGGTTGTGTTATAAAATGCACGTGTAAAAAAAGAACAATGAAGAAACAAAGTGCCTTCTGATCCTATTGAGGTTGTCTATATGCATGTTAGTTTCAGCGAGATCGAGCTGCCATATATATAGAGGGAGAGGAGCTGCCATTTATATAGAGGGAGAAAAAATAAAATTTATTTTTTCTGTATTTTTATTATAATTTTTTCAGAAAAAATAAAATTATAATTTCTGTAAAAAAATTATAATAAAAAATAAATTTTATTTTTTCTATATTTTTTTATTATTTATGATGTATGGGCAAATGGTGAAAATATTAAAAAAACTGGCCATTGGATGAGATGTGAGTGGTCTAGATTGAGGAAATAGGGAGGAGAATATGGAGTGAGGGACAGGAAGCCCCATTCTTCATCTATGTGAGATGGATGTCGTAGGGTTGTTAGTATGCTGAACGCAGATCACTCTGTTTGTACTCTGCTCAATTGGTTCCTTTTGGTTTTGCAAACCCTGTAGTCTTTTGATTTCTGATAATAGAAATCGGAATTTCCAGCTAAAAAAATTCTGGGGGCTCTTTAAAAATAGGCTTGCTTTGGTTCCATTAACATGTTTTTTAAGGGTTCGGTACCATTACCTATCGTCAGCTTCATATCGCAAAAGAAGTTATCTGCAATATAGGTGGGTTCTTTTAGGCTGAGAGTTTATGGCTTATGAATTAAATATTTAAATTCTGACTGTTCATAAAAGATAGTACGTATAGAAAAATAATTGTATATAATTTTGACCGGTATAGCTGAACTCAGTACATTTTTTACTATAATATTTCTATTAACTCCACCTAAAAAAAGTATCGTCTAAAAAATAGTTACTGTAAAGTATAAGCATAAATCGTATATAAGCTAAAAACGAATCCGCGCATTATACATGGGGTGACAACTACTTTTATTGTTTGTTAGGTTGAGCTGGGGCACGATACGTCGTCAGATCCGACGTGCCAAGAGGCTTTTGGAAGTGCTTTTAATTGATCGGTGCTGGCGGAGCTAGCCATTGTCAGCTAATTTTGTTTTAATAAATCTGTATTTTTAGTGACTTTTTAAAATAATTTTTACAGATCTTTGATCTTAGATCTCAATCTATAGCTTACCTCTAGGCCAAGTCAAAGAGCCGTCATGCTCCATCGATCATAGTCTAGGTTAGGTATTCTCTGCCGATGGAGTGCTGGCCACATGCCACTACTAAGGTAAATATACATCGTCGATCACCAATCATCAGCTGACAGCTGGTCTATGTCGACAACCGATCGAAGCTGACCAGCGTGAGGATTTAATGAGGAGTTCCTTGTTCACGTTACTCATCGTATTTATATTAGTTTCTGTTTCTAATTTCTATTTAAAAAAATTAAAAAAATAATATAAGTATCTATATTTTTGAAGAAGTATTTTTACTCCTACTTTTGCACTCTAAGATAAAGTAGAGAGTTACAGGCATATTATATCCCTCTTGCTTCCGTCTTACGCATATATCTCTTTCTTATTTTTCTACTGCTTATTTCTCTTTCTAAAAATTACTTTTTTTAACTACTACTATTTATTTTTAATTAAAATCTATGTCAAAAAATAAGTCGTAGCTAAAATGGATAGACTCTGTATCTCTCCTGGTGTAAAGAGGCGCTAAACTTTTTGTGTGTTCTCTACGAAAATGAGATGGGCCGCAGGTAAAGCAGGTCTTTCTGAGGACATCTCAGTACAAATGGGCTTCATCTCGTCGGGCGCTCAAATATCAGGCAAGCTGTCCTCTTATGGGCTATTGCACATGAGTTCGATGCACCTCATAGATAAACATCCAAGAGGAAACCACGAGATGAGTGAGCAAATCATCTCTACCGCTCCGTAATTTTGGAAGCAAAGAAGAGCTCCTGCGGTTTCCTTAAAGAAAAAAAAACAGGTCATGCACGCACAAGCAGCTCGCTCGCACGTGAACACTAGAATTTACGTGCGTTGGAAGAAGGATCTGAGCGCCGCCAGCGCGAGGCAAGCCGCGGCCATGGCCGCGCGCGGGAGCGGCGGAGCGGGAACGAGAGCAGCAGGAGAGCCACGGCCGCCGTCCACATGAACAACAAGCCAACGACAGCGTCAGCAGTGGCACTCCACGAGCTGCCATCAGCTTGCAGCAGCACCGGCCGAGTCGTCCTGCCCGCCGGCGCCGACGACGGCCACCGGGGCATTGTTCATGTGTTCAGCTCATGTGATGCGCGCGAGCTCTGTCGTAAGGTCTTACGACCTCCCAGGACCTTTTACGACCGGTTAGAGTCGTTTACGACCGGTGAGAATCAAATACGATCAGTTCAGAGTACTTACGACCAATTCCGAACGCTTCAATCTCCTCCGATCGCTTTTTCAACGTGGTCGTAAATTTACTGTAGCAATTTACAACCGCTCCGCGATCTCGCTGCCGCTGCCTTCCTTCACCGCCAAGATACCGTGATCGAAGCCTTCTACGATCACGCAGTGATATCGGTGATCATCGTTCACCGTGGTCGAACACCGCACGACCACGTTCATTTCCTTCAACGTGGTCGAGTTGCTTCCGACCACGCTCGCCTTCTCGGTGTAGTCGTAGCTCGTTACGACCACCTTCGACTTCTACGCCGTAGTCGTAACTCCTCCCGATCACGCTTGCGGTGATCGTGAGTCCTTCGACCACGCCTTATGCAAACACACGACAAAACAATGCTCTGTGTTTCTCTCTCTTTTTGGTCTTTTCTCAATTGCTTGGTACATAGATTACATGGCTCTAAGCCTCTTTTTATACCCGGCTGTCCTACTTCAACACGGGTTCTCAATATCTACTCCGACTCTGATTCTAATACGACTTTGACTAGGTTTCCACCTACGACTTTGAATTGCGGCTGCAATTCGACTTCGATTACACCCAAATTTTGCACATGACTCTAAAACAAGATTATTTACAACAAGCTCATGGGCTTTCGCACGTAATTTACTCTCTTTATCAAAATATACTCTCTTTAATTGGTCTATGGTGATGCAACAAGGTGTTCAGCTCATGGGAAATTTATTAAAAATTTGGGGAATTTTCTGTACCGTGTGTGCACCTCTGCATCTCTGTGTGTGTGCGTGTGGTTTTTTTTCAGCAAGATGCTAGTGCCAGCAAGATTTGTTTGTAATCTATTTTCCCTCTTCACATGAGGCAAAGGCTTGGGATTAGGGCTGTAAAAAAGCTCGAAACTCGTGAGCTACTCGGATTCGATTCGTCTTAGACTTGACTTGAGTTCGGCTCGAATTATAAACGAGCCAAGCTCAAGCTTGAGCTGAAGCTCGCAAGCTTATCGAGCTCGAGCTCGAAAAACTCGAGTAGGCTCGTTCATTATTGCTAAGCATGACTCTTTAAAGTGTATACACATGTATTTCAATTTTTTTATCAATTGTATTGTCTAAATCACACCGTGCTTATAAATAAGACAATGGTTTAAGCCTAAGAACAAGATAGACTGTAGTTGGCTAAGCTTATGGTAGATAAAAAAGCTAAAGACTCGTGAATTACTCGTGTTTCGCTCGTCTCAAGTTCGACTCGAGATCGGCTCGAAAGATAAATGAGCCAAGCTTGAGCCTAACTCTAGGCTCGGGTGATTTTGAGGCTCGGTTTGAGTTCGGTTCGATTCTCTAATAAACTCAAGCTTGAGGTAGTAAGCTCGCTCGAGCTCGGCTCATTTACAGCCCTACTTGGGATTACGGAGGAGGCTTGGAGGTTGCGGCAAGAATTTAATCAAACCGGATAAGCAAGCATCTTTTTTACGGGTGTAAACCAGGAAATTTCATGTTAGTAGATCCCGTGCTGTCATCCAAGAAATCTATGTTTGGCTGAATGTGATGCTGCATCTATGGTACCATAAACTATACATGTGATCTCTGTTTGCATGTAGCAAGATTTGGCCTCATCTATTAAGGCATTAGTATAATCAAAATGCATGTGCTAGCTGACAGTTTATCCACTTCTGATCTAGCTATTGATGACACTTAAAAATATTAAAAACTAGCTGAATGCCTATGCATTGCTACGGATTTTTAAAAGAAACTCACGGGTGGTAAAAATTTTTAGAATATACATACAAATATGTTCTAAAAGTTTTTAAATTTGTAACAACACACGGACATTCAGCTAGTGCAGGTCAATTGTCAAAAGTCAAGAGTAATCAGGGGCATAATTTAAATGATGATGAGTTAATTTTTATCAGTTTCTAACTATATAAATTTCACATATTTGCATCACCAAGAAAGATAGGGCATAAAAAAATTATATAGTCCAAGCAGGAAGGGAGGGAGGCGAGAGAGGCCGGGTAGAAGATGGGGTGGGAGATGGTAACAGTTGGTGGAAGTGGAGAGGAGAGGTAGTTAGATATGAGAGAGGGAGAGAGGGATGTTAGATAAATAGTCAAGATTTCAGTATTTAGATCAGACGGTTGAGAAGTAAGGAAGGAGAATGCACCAACCACCAACTCAAACTTATTAAATAGTAAAGATAATGTTGTTTAGCACATTAAAGTCTTTATCGGTGTTGCTCAAATTCATCTCCTTAACCAAATTGGCCCTGCTCGGTTGGACTGAAAAGCTGTGGCTGCTGAAAATGCACTGTAGCTGGCTGAAATTTCACTATAACTGAAGGTGACTTATTTGGCGTAATTAAATTTAAAAATAGAAAAAAAATATGTTAGCTCATCGCGGACAATGCAAATGGATACAGGAAAAAAGAACTGGCAAAAAGCTTAAAAAGCAAAAAAATCAAAAAAGACGAAATTTATGAATAGTGAAAAATAAGCCAGAAGCTGAAGCTGAAACGAGCGGGGGCGTTATATGATGAATGGCCAACCGAGCAATACAAGAAAAATGGGTTGCATGACATTGCCTTTTCTTATCGGTACGAGAAAGGGATAATAAATTTAAAAGCAGTTCCAATCGAATACGAGACTGCCAAGGATACATAAAGAATCAAGGAGAAGTAAACAAATGATCTAAATGTATTCAATATGAATATGTAGAGTTACAAAATGGCCCTCTCCTTACAAGAGGTCCTATTTACAGGGGAGAGAGAGGAGTGTGTGAAGTTACAAGTTTACCCTCGGGATCTAATTTACTCCTAGGTGTATCTACATCATTTTGCCTCACGTAGGTCCCGCCACATCCGTCGGACCCCAAGGAAATACTTATGGATCCTCTACATTAATCGCACTAGTCTAAAATCAGCTAGTGTACACAATAGTAACAAGAATACATATCAAACAAAATAACATACTTTATTAATTAAAGAGAGTATGGCCTTATGGTCAAGTCTTACATCATCACTGCTCATTGGCTAAATAAATAAAAATAACAGTGGAAACAAGGTAAATAAAGCATTGAAGCCACAAACATGGCTATAGGCAAACAACAATAAAGCGTGACCTACTTGTCCAGATCCTCACCATAGTCAAAGTCGCCCTTCTTTGAGCAACCGAATTAAGTAAAGGTGAGCACATAAAATGTACTCCACAAGTTTCATAGGAAATGCAATAATAATGTAAGGCTGGCAAGTGAAGGTATATATGGTTATTTGAGTGTAAAACAATATTTTTAAGAAATACAGCAAATAGATAGAAAATTGCGAAACACAACAAGTAAAGATGGTAATTTAAGCAAATTATTACTGTTTGCATAGGCACCGACTTGACGCTAACCTGGGAGGGAAAAGAGATAATGGCATCACAGAGGAAGAGGGGGAAAGGGAGGCGTGTATGAGCATGAGGTAGAGGGGAGTGTAACGGAGCGGATGGTGAGGTTGGGGAGGAGCCGTGGAGAGCCAAAGATGAGAGCTAGGGATGGCGCAGCGAGCTGCATGGTGACAATGACCAGGGGCAAGGGAGAGACTGAAATGAGTGTCAGGAACGGAAGAGGGATGCATGGAGATGCTCCCAAGGAGAGGAATCGGGGTGAGGCTCATCGGAGAGGGAAGAGCAATGGCGGCGGTAGCGGCGATTTTCTGCCAGAATGGAGGAAGGTGATGGCGCAATGAGTCATTGGGGAGAAATCCCAAAATTGGGTGAGGGGAAAGCTAGAGGGGAGTGAGGAACACAATTTGATGCACGTGGTATTGAGGGAGCTCACCAGAGTCGACTGGAGCAGTGAGGCAAAGGTGGTAGGCAGCACGAGCGCAAAGTGTTCTTGAGCTTGGTTTGGCTCAGGGAGGAGGGGGATGGAGAGGAATGGGAATGGGGGAGAGAGAGAGAGAGGAGGGGAGGCAACCACAGCGAGGCTTAAATAGCTGAGGAGGCATGGGGGGCATGAGCTCAATGGTCAAAGCACAGGCCAAGCCTTGCGTGGGGTGACGCAAACCAACCAGATGCGACGATGCGAGCAAGGCGTTGTGGTTGATGCGGGAGCAAGTGCAAGCACAGGCAGCAAAATAAGTGAAACACGCGTGGAGCAGAGCTGGTGCGGCGAGAGCGAGCGCGATTTTGACTTCGGCGCACTATTTAGTGATGCGACAGGTGTATGGGGGAGTGGCAAGTGTGGCACGCGTGGGACATCAATGGAGCTGGTGGTGACGTGATGGACGATAGGGCGGCGCACACTGGCACGGTTGGCTGAGTTGGACGCAGCCAGAGCAGAGCGAGCGAGAGGGAGGCGCTGGGCCGAGCGATGTCGCTTCGAGAGGAAGAAGACAGAAGGAATAAAGGAAAGTGGGCCGTGGGCCAGCGACACTGAACTGAGAAAAGAGAGAAAAAGAAAAGAGTGGGCCATCTTAACTAGATTTTTGAATTTTATTTTCCTTTATTATTTGGATTTTGGTTTTATATTTGAATTTGAATTCAAATTTTGTTTTGACAAAATTTTGAATTGTGCTCAAATATCAACTTTCTGCCAAAAGTTTTTAAATTCCACAAAATGAGGTGTTACAAATTGCCAAGAAAATTTTCCCGACAGGACGCATACGAAGACCATCTAAAGCCACGAGGAGAGAGATACTGCACTCAGAAATTACCATTTCATTCATTGCGTGGACTTAATTTAAGTCTAGGTGCTGAAAGCAAGCTGCAGCCGATTCGATCGACACGCAAAATGACCTTGGACAAATCCTTTCAGATCGAGCTGAGAGTAGCGGCTGATTCCGGACCTTTGTCCCTTTCCTTAACTTGCTTTTTGTATGCTCCTCCTTGTATACCCTTTTGTCAGCTGTGTGTGTGAGAAAGAACGAGAGAGAATAATTAGTCGTCGAATAATTACATGAACAACAGAATCCATCACTTGGATTAAATTCTCAGTGATGGGTGATTGTCATCATCAGAATCAGATATGGCTGCCGAGAGTAGCTAGATTTTCGTTATAATTAAGATCGATCACCCAGACAAATATGAGACTAGCTTTACGTTATGAGATCGATCACCTAACGTAAACTATATATACGATCGATGCAGCAATGCAGCATCTCTGCTCCAAGCAAAGGCCACTCGGACAGAGAGCACGTCACGACAACTGATGAGGTCAGCTGTGGGCCTGTTCTGTTCCTCCGTATCTGGCGGCCTTTGGCTTTTGCTACAGTACCTAACTTTCAAACGAAATATTTTCTCAAGACGGGGTCTCTAAGTTAAACGATCTACACTTTAAAAACCCAACATCTATACCAACCAAAATCGCAAGTAAATATCTGTCTCTCCGTAATCTGTACCGTAAATAGCCAAAATTCAAAAATTTCAACCAAAAATCATAAGCCGCAGCCGTTGCCAAACAGGTCCACAGTGCCTCAGCTCAACGCCTCAGCCTAACAAAATTAATTGATACCCGGCCCCACATATCCTTATGAGATAGAAGTCCCGCTTTGAGAAAGCAAAAAATTCCGAGTGGAATAATTTTGAATATCGATTTCTTATATATGTACTGCACATCACATGCCTTTATTGTTTGACGAAGATGCATGTGATGTGCAGGCTCAGCTTGCCCAAAAGCTAGTCGTTGCCAGGAAACCTTCTGGCCGAAATTTCGGCGAAAACCAACGGTTACCGATGTTATCGGTGCAGTCTGATAAAAATTTAAATTTATCTAATTTTTATTAAATATAAAGAAAGTTTGCAATTTTTCAACTTTTACTTTTTCATCTGAAAATTTCAAATTTTAATTCAAAAATTTTGTCTAAAAAATCTAAAAAAATCCGGTAACCATTATCGCTACTCTCTGATAAAATTTACCGATCAATAGCGTTTTCCCTGGTTGTTGCAGCAGCTCGGAATGCGCCCAAGCCCCAAAGAGTTAAAGATCTTCATTTATCAGATGCCTGTGCTAAAAGATCTTACTTTTCCCTGTATGACAGCTTATAGATCTTACTTTATCAGATGCGTGTGCTAATTAAAATTCCTTGTTGGTATCTTACCCAGCACTCTGCAGTGCGCGCTAAAGGTGCTACTAGGTTTAATTTACGAGTGTGTGGACGGATCGGGGAGACCTACAGCGGCGACCCCACTGGCCTCCTCAACTCTTGACATATATCTCTCTACGGTGGCTTCTGACTTCTGTTTTAAAAGTTAAAACCAATACGAAGGCTTCAATTTTTATAAACTACTTCTATTAGCTACTATAATTCATTAGCCGCTATTTTATATTTTAATATATTATAACCAGGGTTTCAAATTTCGCCCCGAAATTTCACGAAATGGATGAAATTTCGTCCCTTTCAGTGCGCAGCGAAATAGTTTTCATTCGGGTAAAATTGGGCCAAATTTGACGTTCAAATTTTGGTTAAATTTCATCAAAAATTTGATTTTTTTCGTCCGAATTTCAAACGAAATGAATGAAATCTCGTTCTTTCGATCCTTTCGCTGGCCACCGAATTTTTGCATCCAAAATTTGAAACCCTTATTATAACACACTTTGTATTTTATTATGTCGTAATTCCGTAAGCCGTATAGCGGTCCGAATATTGTAGTACCTTTTGCTGTACCGTTTTTCTTACATAATACACTATCATTTATCAACTACTTTTGTCAATTACTACTATTCATCAGTCACAACTAAAAGACATCAGTAAAAACATATACGAACAGCCCCTATATATGGTATGCAAATACAGACGACAAGCAAGCCTTCTGTGCCATAGCTACCTAACTAGATCGTTCCCAAGTGGAGTACTACTGACCATAGACGATTCAGGTTGCAGCTAGCGGACACCAGCAAGATATATGGCAGCTCCTCCCCGAGCACCATTGATGAATAATGCCCGGGTCCACGCCGGCGACCCAGTGGCCGATCCCGATCGCCGCCTGGAGCGACGGCTCCACTTCTACGGCGCCGTGTACATGATGCTGGGCGCCTCCTTCCTCCTACGCGCCGCCGTCCCTCGGGCTGCTGACAGCCACGCCGTCGTTGGTTTCCTGTTGTGGACGGCGGCCATGGCGCTCGTGCTGCTCTCCGTCCACCTCCGCCGGTTCCCCGTGGCGGCGGCCGCGGCGGACCGGCTCGCGCAGGCGGCGCTTAGGGCCTTCTTCTGATCTAAGCATCAATGAGAATGCATCGAATCGATCGAATGGAGAAAGATTAAAAGAAGCTGCACGCTAGCACGTGTGCATGAGTGATTTCAGCTAACTGTGTGATATTAATATATAGGTAACTGATAATGTGAAAATAAGCTGACGGATGCTAGCTACTGCATTCCGGAATAGGATTGAGGCGTAGTGTCTGTTTTTCCTGTATCTTTTGTCTTTTGCTTTGTGTTAGTTCTTGTGCTTGAATGCTCTTGGTTGTAACCTTTAAGCTGCGTACGATCTTCGGATTGTAGAGGCTGGGACCTTTTTCATTCGCTTAATAAAATTTTCCCTTGATCTAAAAAAAAAAAGCTACTGCATTCTGGCGAATTGAGGCGGTTCACGCTTTCACAATTAATATAGCATGTATGTTGCTACTCTCTTGGTATGCTTATTGTCATTTGTCAATTAAATTAGTAACGGGAAATTAAGCCCTGGATTTGTCAACGTTTCCACCATCTGCACTTTATTATGTCATCACTTGCTTACCTTCCGTCCAGCTTCGACTTCACTAACGTCAGCACCAACCGATAAAATCTGGCATGAAAAATGCAACATTTGTGGGACCATAGCCTGATGAAGTTAACAACTATAGGAGCAGCTTATAGTGCCTTAAGATCTTACCTCACATCAAATATCTCTCGAACTTCACAGCAGATTTTGGTAGCAGGACTCCTCCAGCAGATTTCTGCAGGTATCAAATAGTTTTATTAGAACAATCAGCTAGACGAAACGATAATCTGCTCCTAATAACTTTAGCAGTAACAGCAGAATACAAACCACATGATTTCACGGGAATATACAGTGATACAGCCACATGAAATTAAGCAAAATTTTCAGCAGTTGCTTCTAGACAAACAATGCTATTGGATTATAGTTATTCCCTAAAAAAGTAGAGGTGCCATCCTAGTCAATCCACAGCATGTCAAATTATCCATACTTAAGGATAGGCATTGCACAACTCTGTTGGATTCCCAACAGCTAAACAACAAGAATGCAGTACTGTACTATGCCCTACTATCCCTTGGCACCGCACTAAACAGATAACCGCAATTGTACTTAGTAACTGAATTATTTAAAAACTTAGTGAAAGCAAAATCCAGCAGTACACAATCATCTACATATAGATATACTCTGAAAACCTGATCATCATTTCTTCCCATTCCAAGGGAATACAGTCTGACTGACGTATCATGTCTGTCCATCAATTTTACCGCATGTAGAATTAGATTCGATGAGCTCTTTTCCTGAGACATTTCAAATCCACACTCACCCATGATGCTTTGTTAGCCAAGTAACTACTGTGCTTAGGGTTTAAGTTGTACTCTTCAGCGCATCAAAGTTGCGAATTTTTCTAAGCCACCTTAGTATGTAATTCCATGCATATAATCCAAGTTCCAGCTCAACTGAATTGAAACAGGTTGAAAAGTGGGGGCAAATTACAACTTTATTTAGTATATGAAAGCCAGCGCGGCAATCGGCAACCGATGGACAAGGATGGATTAGCCCCAGATTAAACAAGTGATCGAGTACTTAATTCCACCACTTGCAACACACGTCAATTTATGGCCTACATCAGATTACTCTGACCGGGAGTTAATTTGCAGCTTAATTTATTTTATTTATTTTTTGCTTTTTATGCGATTGCTTTCTAGCTCCATCGTATAAACCAACGCTTGCATGGAAGCTCCTCACCTATAATAATTTGCTGTAGGAAGTCAGACGAGATAAGTCACGTCATTTCTATATCTTATTAGATCCAATAGTCTCGTTGTTTTTTATTCCTTTCTATCGTAAAAACATATCATTTTAGACATCGACACAATATTTAAAATGTAACTTTGACTAGTAATTTTTTTAATAATATATTTTATAAAAACTTATAAATTATAATGATGTAAAGTACTTTTTGAGACAAAATCTATATATATAATTTTTATTTATTTAATCTAAATATTTAGAAAGATATTGATAGCCAAATTTTCAAAATTTTAGCTACATGTATCCAGAACCATGTATTCTCGTGACAAGAGCAAGCAGAGCTTGTATTGTTTCCCCGTGACGAGAGGACAAATTAATGATTATGGCCGGGTTCTTTTTCACTTTCAGTCAGCTTATACTTGTACGGACTGTAGTAACTAGTTTTTAAACAATGTATTTTTTAATACTAAGTCACCAGAAAGATTATAGTAAAAATGCACTGAGTTTAATTATACAGGCCAATATCGTATGTGACTTTTCTGTGTGTACTACCTCCTATGAATAGTTTGAAAAGTCTAAAGAACTTACCCTATGTATGTGTATGAAATTCAAGGCTGTGCATACTTGCAACTTACAGCAAACCTAGGCGCAAATTTTTGTATAGAAGTCAACTTTTCCGGGCCAGCAAGTCGAATAATACGAGTAGACGCATCTTCAGCAGGGCTGGGTCACCGACCCAACGACTTAATCTCCCCGGGGAAAACATAAACTACAGGCGATAAGATAATGGAGATTGATGGGCCTCCAGGAGTTAATATATTGGCCCTGGCCCGGCAGAAAAACACCCAACGTAGAGCCGATTTCGAAATCAAATTAAGCACAATCGTGTTATAATTAAGAGTGTCTTTACAACATTCGACTATTTTTTAGAACAAAAACAGTCAGATTTTGAGCCGTTAGATAGAGATCTAACGTCCTAGATCATTTTTTTTGGAGGGGGGCTTGTATGAATGGATCTGTTGGATAAAGATCTAACACCCCAGATCAATCTGACTGTTTTTATCCTTAAAAATAGTCAAATGCTGTATAGACATTCCTTATAATTAATATACGAATGAACTATCACTACACACTAGCTCAAGGAGTATCTACCCAACATATAGGGTAGTCTAAGTATACATGATATATAGTCGATTAATCGTTGGGGTTAGAAGAAGTCTCGAAGCCTGGCCTGCGCGAGCCGCAGCCGGCGCGGCGAGCGGGAAGCGGCGGGGCTGAAACGAGAGCAGCACGAGCGCCACGGCCGCCGTCCACAGGAGGAAACCAACCGGAACCAGGGCGTGGCTCGTAGCCCGAGGGACGGCGGCGCTTAGGAGGGAGGAGACGCCCAGCATCATGTACACGGCGGTGTGGAGCCGGAACCGGCAGCCCGCGGCATTTCGGCCGTCGACGTCCGGCTGGCCAGCGCCCCGAGCGTTCATGTCCAGGAACGAACGGCGCAGGGGAACGAACGGCGCAGGGGCATCTACCATTAATCGTCGATCTGCAGCCTGCAGGTACCACTTTATAGTAGTATTTGCCGTACGGATACGGATTGTACTAGCACTCGACCTGCTTTCGGGATTTGGACAGAGAAAGATTGAGTGAATGCATGGTCACCATAAACTTGATCATCACGATCAGAGGCCGACCGACCTAGCTAGCTCAGTATGAACCGAGCACCAACAGCATGCCGGCGTACGTCGGCTCGTCAAAAAGCATGCTTAGCGTGGCATGTAGTTACTTACATAAATTAATATGAATACCTAATTTTTTAAAACAGTTTTTTTACTTCTCTTATTCTTATCTTTTCTTCGATGATGAACCAAAAGATCATAGGTACATCACGCATCCTATTTCTCTTATTTCGGTCTTATACACTATCTCTCGTTTACTTTTTACACCATGGCAGCCGCCTACAGGAGGAAACCAACCAGAACAGGGCGTGTCTCGTAGCCCCAGGGATGGCGGCGCTTAGGAGGAAGGAGGCGCCCAGCATCATGTACACGGCGGCCCGCGGTAGCTCGGCCGTCGACGTCCGGCTGGCCAGAGCCCCGAGCGTTCTTGTCCAGGAACGAACGGCGCAGGAGCAGCTGCCATTAATCGTCGATAGAAAGCTAATACTGGTACTACGTTGTAGTTTGTACTCGAGCTACTTTGATCTGCAGCATTCAGGTTGTATGTATAGTAGTATTTGCCTAGTTCAGTGGGTACGGATACGGATTGTACTAGCACACGATCTGCTTTCGGGATTTGGACAGAGAAAAAGTGGGTGAATGCATGGTCACCATACTTGATCAGCATGATCAAGTATAGATAGTTTGATCAGATGAACTATCTAACGGCCAGTACCGTCAGCTCGTCAGTATGTTAATTTAACAGATGGACACTACTAGTCCATACTCCATTGTCGATAGCATATATAGATAGTTTTGTGAGTTCTTTACGCATGGCTCGTTCTGAAATTACCCAGCAGGAGCCAGGAGGGTTTGGCCTAGCTTAGCTAGCGAGCTTTCACGTAAGTGTTCCCTCCAGATGGAGTAATTAGCAGAAGAAAAAATAAAGTTAGAAATTGGTTTATTTTCCCATGTTGAAAGTAGCTTGTACCAGAGACATCCCTTGTCCCGCTAGCCTGATATATGTGTATATGGCTTGTGACAGACACATACACAGGTCATGTCATCAATTCGGTGGTTTTTAATTTCTTATGGGCCAGGTTTGGTCATATGTTCCGGCTCATGCAGGTGGATAGTTTCATCTGCGACTTAGGCCGATCAAAGTAACAAATGTTGATTGCGTTAGGTGATCATAGGCAGAGAGATTCACTGGCCAAGTTTTTTTTTCAGTTTATAACTTATAATTTATAATTTTTATAAATACATAAATATGAAGACTTTTCTGTCGCTTTCATCTGCGACTTAGGCCCTGTTTGGATCCCTCCATCTAAAGTTTAGTCACTAAAGTTTAGATCTAAAGTCTCCAAACAGGTGGTCTAAAATTAGATCTAAACTTTAGCTAACCCCTAAAAAACACTTTAGACCATTAGTCCACCAAAGTGAACTAAAGCGGTCTAAAGTTTTGGGTTCTTAGGCACAAAGACGTGTTTACCCATGCATGTTGGTCTCTCACCTCCTATTTAATGGCTGACGCACAAAACGAGGAGAGGTAGTATGGTCTTTTTCAAACTTTAGTCCTATCCATTA
This sequence comes from Dendrocalamus sinicus, assembly GCA_036346575.1. Taxonomy (NCBI): domain Eukaryota; kingdom Viridiplantae; phylum Streptophyta; class Magnoliopsida; order Poales; family Poaceae; genus Dendrocalamus; species Dendrocalamus sinicus. The sequence continues at coordinate 815,023 of JAYEVI010000181.1, read as the reverse complement.
GTACAGGATCCAAACAGGACCTTCGACTAAAGTTTAGTGGCTAAAGTTTAGCCAACTAAAGTTTAGTCCAAAATTTTAGACAACTAAACTTTAGACCATGGGATCCAAACAGGGCCTTAGGCCGATCCAAGTAACAAACGTTGATTGCACTAGGTGATCACAGACAGAGAGATTCACTGGCCAAGGTTTTTTTTCAGTTTATAACTTATGATTTATAATTTATAGTTGTTTATGAATACATGTGTACCATTGAACTTGTAGACAGGCATTTAAATCGATATGCTATGTAAATTATCGAAACTATTAGGAATTATTTGAAGTAGGGGATAGCTAGAGTAGCGAGAAAAGAGCGGTGTTAGTGCGCGATATGCCGATAGGAAGTTAATGCTACAAGTTTAGTGTAGTTGGTTATGACAGACGAACGATCGGTGAAATGTGAATTACAGTACATCCGTACTTTTGTATTGTGTGTTGCGATTTGACTAGTTGCAAAATTTAAAATATATACGGACAGATATTAGCAATGCCGATACCCAATACATTGAGAGTGCATTACGGTGCTGGAACAATACGTGAAGGTCCGAATGGTGTGGATTTGAGTGGTTTTATGCAAGCCACTCTGGTACACCCGGACGATGAGAATGCTCGAATCGTAAATGTGATGCATTGGCTTACCCACAGTTTTTCGTTGGATCCCGAGGTGTGCAGCATCGTTGTACAAGGGCTTTGGAGCCAGTGTCCTACGGACATCAGATGGGAGTTGAAAACATTGATACACACTGTTGTGTGGAAGGGGTTTGTGCAAGGGTGTCGGTGCCGGTGATACAAGTGTGTGATGTTTGTGCAACCATGCCCAGTAGAAGCTTTGCAAAGTCGTGCCGACGGCCATCATCTGGGAGGTGCGAGAGCAGCTGGGGCGGCCCGCATGTTGGCGAAGAGAAGGAAGACGCTCGTGACGAGGCCAATGCGGTACATGGAGGAGAGGGAGAATGGTTATGCTATGGTGAGGAAACAGGACAAGCCGATGAAGGGGGAGCATATGGAGTACATAGTGCACTAGATGGAGTACGGTAGTGTTTTGGCGAGGCGTCATAACCTAACGTCCACCTTTATAGCCAATCTAATGTATGAAGAGATAGTGGAGAAGAAAGACATAGCGGCCATGCACATCATGGTAGCTATCGAGAAGAAATTCAAGTACAAAATTAGTTACGTGAAGGCGTGGCATGCGAAGCAGAAGGCGTTGGAAAAATAGTTTAGGTCTTTCGAGGCGGTGTACAACAATCTTCCTCGTATGCTTCAGTGTAATAGGATAGGAACACGGGCACGTATATCGCTATGAAGGACAAGCCTTCTATAAGGCCGCCAGGTTATGCAAAGTTGCAGAGAACGTTCTTAGCATTTGGTGCATGCATCGAGGCACGTATCTATAATACGATGTCAATTAGACATGTATCTATAACGTTAAAGTTGACATATATTTGCATTATAAATAAAGCATGCAATTTGATAATTTAAAAAAATATAATTTGCATAAAATAAAGGTTCAATACGATCAAAATATTGACTCATCTGGCTCACAAGTGGATTGGTCTTGAAAGTCTTGTGTTGCTTCAAAATGCAGCTCTTCTGTGTTCTCGTACTCTACTCGGATAATCACATCAGAAAGAAAATAACACGCGAGCAAAAACAAATAAAAACCAAAGAAAATTCAAAGGAACTCCAAATTTAATAATTCTGTTACCATTACATAGATCTTGAATTTAGATAAATTTAGAAACAAATTTTATTAAATTTGGAGTTAAATGAGTGAGAACGGGTTCTCCAAAGTTTAAATTTGGATTAAATCCAAAAATTAACATAGGAAAGAGTTTCTCTCTTTGACAGGTGGGTCCATCGATGTTTATTTATTTTTGAATTGTTTCCTATTAAAAAAGGTTCAGATGCTAATAGAAGGGGCCCATGGGATTTTAAATTAAATTTGATTTATTTTTCTAAAAGAGAAAAGGCTAAGGGGCTGATAGGTAGGGCCCATTTGCTATGCAAACAGTAAGGCGGGTCCACTTGTCAGTGGCATACCATTAACTTAACTGGTTTTACAAAGGCTTAACAGTTGATGAGGCCCACATGTCATACTGTTAAGGGATTAACTTAATGTGTGGGGCTCGCATGTCGGTGAGGTTTAACGGACAACTAAGCAAGGTCATTAAGTAACTAATCACACGTGTTTTAAATCTAATGATGTCACTATAATGTCGTCTTCCCCCCACAGAAGAGTAGCGAAGCTCATCGCCGGTGAGAAGGAGGATAGCGGTCAGAGGTGAGGCCAAAAATTGAATCCTTGGCTCAACATGAACCTCTAGGCAAGGCGGCATGGTCAGATTTGGATGCTATGGTGGCCGGCAATGAGCTCATGTGGCAGCGGGATAGGGAGCATGGTATCACGACACTACATGGAACTAGAGGCTAATTCATCGCTAAGAGAGCATCACGAGGTGGAGAGCAACTAACCTGAGGTGGAGATGGAACTCGGGGAGGCACGGAGCAAGCTATTGACAAGGAGCCAAGGCGACGAAGTAGGGGTCAATGCGGGCAACTCGCCAAAGAGGAATAAGGAGGTCGGCATGGTGCGGGTTGGCTTCGGGGTCTTCGTGCAATGCTCTAGGCATAGGGAATTGGACAATGGTGCACCGAGCCGTCAATGGCATCGGGGCGATGGAACAGCCGGAGCCAAAAAAGAAGACAGAGCGAGAGATGCTCAGGCAAATTTGGAGGTGGGGGGAGGAAATGGGGGTACAGGGAGGCCAACCGAGGGCTTTTATAGCCAAGAGAAGGTGGGTAGCTGTTGGGTGCCTTGATGGCAAGCGTGGAGGCTGAGGGGGCATCGCTAGTGCATAGCAAGGCACAGGGACTGAAAGCGGGATCGACACGAGGGACGATCATGCGCAAGGAGACTTAAGACAGGGAGAGAAGGCTCATCGGTCGACTGTGGATCACAGCACGCAAAGGAGGAGAGGAGGAGGGGTCTGAGTGGAGAATGGTTGGCTCTAGGTGGGGCTACCACGTGGTACGCATGTGTGGGGTGGTGGTGCATTGTAGAGGCATAGGAGCCAACTGGTCTGGCGTGGGTCTGGCGCGGCGCCAGTGCCAGGGGAGGGCAAGGGCTAGGTTGGGCTGAGTTAGGGCTTGGTGGGCCGGAAAGGAGGAGAAACGGGCCAGGCTAGTTCCAAGAAGGGTTTGGATTTGGAAAATTTTAAAATTCAAGTTGAAATTTGAATTTTGAACTCAATTTTGAATTATACTCTGAGCCAAGTTTTAACTCCCAAAATGGGATGTTACAATCTCCACTGCTCTGGCCTGTTAAAAAGTGATCGAATCTTTCAGAATCGGTTCTTTTCCGACTGTAAAGAAAGAACAGAATTGCTACGCATCTGGGGAGCGATCGATTCTCAGCCGGTCGATGACCAAGTTGCTCCACATGCATGCAAAGAGTTGTTTGCACTTTGTGAAACAGTACGGTTTAACCTTTTGACGGCAACCGGATGTTGAACTTTAGGCAACTTTATTTATTATCTCAAATAAAGGTTACATCGTCCACTAGCAAGTTCCGAATACAAAGAGGGGGATCATCCCTCCATGTATGCCCATCTCCATTTGATACAGCCTCTCGATTCGTTTTGTATGCTTCTCCTTGTATACCATTCTTTCAGCTGTGTGTGAGCCAGAGATTAATTAGTGGGCGAATAATTACACGAACAACGGGATCCATCACTAGGAGCCAGGTGTGCTTCTATTGATCAATCGATCGGTGGATGCAAGGTCTTATCATCAGAATCAGATATGGCTGCTGCGAGTCTGCGACTAGGTAGCTTTATGCTATAATTAAGATCGATCACCCAGATATTTGGGTGAATTTTTTGGACTGTATCTTATATTTTGTGTTTAAAGTTTTGAATTCTGACTATTCCTGAGAGAGTATAGAGAGAGATACTTATACATGATTTTAATTGATATAAATAAAATCGGGATAGTACTTACCAAAATTAATTTGTAGACCCTATATTGAGAAAAAATAGTTTGTTTAAAAGTCAGCTAATATAAAAAAAATTAAACCATAAATCCAAACAAACTCACCTAAATATGATACCAGCTTTACGTTATGAGATCGAATACCTACCCTAAACTGTATATACGATCGATGCAGCAATGCAGCATCTCTGCTACAGCCTACAAGCAACGGCCACTCGGACAGAGCATGGGACAAAACGGCTGACGAGGCCACCTGTACTGCAAAAGCTAGACGTATCCGTATAGTGTCCTCAGCTCAACATAACAAAAGTAGCTGGCTCCCGGCCCCACGTATCCGTATTCAGAATTTAGAAGTCCCGCTTTGAGAAAGCAAAAAAAATTCAGAATGGAGTAGTTGCTGCAGCAGCTGGGAATGCGGCGCCGGCCAAAAACTGGTCTGTTCTTTTTAGCTGTAGCTTATAGTTTTTGGCTATAGTTTGTGACTTTTAGACTGTTTATATGAGAGATTACAGAGTAACAGAAACTCATGTGCGGTTTTTGCCGATATAAATGAAGTCAGTAAAGTATATACTACAATTAACTAGTAAATTCTATTTTAAAAAATACTTCATTTAAAAGTTAGTTACTATAGAGAAACCGAAAAACAGCTTTGAGAAGCTGAAAAGAACAGATCCACTAGCATTCGGCTTTGTGAGGTATACGGTGGCTGCAAGAAAGCTTGTGCTAGCCCGAAGAATACGTAGAAAAGTTAGCCACGGGCTAACTAAAAAATCTTACCTTTTACCATCTGCTTAAACTCCTTGGCTTCTTTCGGCTAAAGCAAGTGCGCGCTATAGTAAAAAAAATTTGCTTTACAGATCGTGTACGGGTTGGGGAGACCTACGGCGGCGACCCCTGTGGCCTCCTCACCTCTATCCATATCTCTCTATATTGTATGTACTATGCAAACGTAGACGACAGGCAGGCCTTCTCTCTCAGCCCTCTCCAGTGCGCTCTTACTACCATTTTCTCTTGTCAAATCAAATTTTTATATCTAGTAGGCTGCCAAACCTTGTTAACAAATCTTTATATCTCTTATGTGCTTTTGTGCTTGCCGTGATTGTTATCTCGTGCTGGAGTTGCCGCCAGTTTCAATTTAAACCAGTGTTTGGTTTTATGCAAGCCCTTCCAAAATTGGGAACCTCCATCAGGATTGCAAGAGAACAAGTCACAGTGCGAGAGGTATTTCTTCTGTATAATCTTACACCAGTCATCCTGGCAACCATTAAGAAGTTTCCAAATCCATTTATTGAGCAAGCAAATATTAACCAATCTAGTATTCAGAATACCCAGACCCCAAAAATCCTTAGGTCTGCAAACAATATCCCAGTTCACCGTATGATATTTGAACTTGTTAGTAGCTCCCCTCCAGAAGAATCTAGAACGAATTGTATCCATTTTACTATGCACCCCTTCATGAAGGTTGTAGAAACCCATCATATACATAGGTAGACAACTTAAGCTGGAGTTTGTTAAGAGTCAATTTACCACCAGAGGATAAGAGCCTTACCTTCCAAGGATCTAGCTTCTTCACTATCTTAGAGCATAGGCTCTCATAAGCTGACGCCCTCAAGGCATGATCACCTATTGGGATTCCTAGGTAAACCATTGATAATTTCCCCAACTTAATTGCAATTTAACTGATTAGTAATTCTCTGCTGTTCCTCTTCTTCCACCCCCAGAACATACACCTCACTCTTTGTGGTAGTTGACCAGCAGGCCAGACATCCACTCAAAGCAATAAAGTAGTGTTAGAAATATGGATTGTGGGAGAGGAGCAAGCACAATTTATAAGTATGAAGGAGCCCCCACCCATTGGACTAGTCTTTTGGGGGGAGAAGGCCCAATAACACTTATAAGATTGTTGCTCCGTTGCTCCGTGGGCTTAGTTATGTTCAGCCCATTTACACCTGTGGCTCAGTATGTAACAAGTGGTATCAGAGCCCAGGTGCCTAACATCTCCTTGGACCTCATGGTTGCAGAAGTGTCCAATCCATATGTGAGGGGGAGATTGTTAGAAATAGTCCCACATGGATTGTGGAAGAGGAGCAAGCACAACTTATAAATGTGAAGGAGCCACCACCCATTGGACTAGCCTTTTGGGGGGAGAAGGCACAATACCACTTATAAGATTGTTGCTCCGTTGCTTCGTGGGCTTAGTTATATATGTTCAGCCCATTTACACCTGTGGCCCAGTATGTAACAAGTAGAAACTTGAGATGCAAGATGTATTTGTCGTCATAGTCAATCAGCACAATAGTGTCATCTGCATTTGACAAAGAAGTTACGATATCTTGCTGGATTTGGAGCTCATTTACGTCCGTAGGATTCGATTGTTGGTACCTTGACATCGACTCAAAGTAGCGCATTTCGATGTCAGAAGTAGGTGGCAACATGCAATCAGTCAAGAACAAATATGTATGGTTCGAGCGATACATTCGTAGGCGTGGACTTCTTTGTTACTAGTAGTTTGTTGAGGTTTCTCTTTGATTTGACAAGAGAAAATGGTAGTAAGAACGACAGCCTGTCTAAAAGTTACTAGCAAATTTGCATGGTTTCTTTCTCCGGCAGCCCTCTCCAGGAGTGGCCTACAGCTGAGCGCCCTCCGCCCCCCCCCCCCCCCAAGTCCCCGTCTCTCCAGGAGTGACCTACTTCTCCGCCCTTCTTATCCTCTAAAAGCTGAAGCTAATATCAACACCTTAGTTTTTATAAGCTGCTTCTATCAACCACCATTATTTATTAGTCACTACAATATGCGTTTTCACGTATTGTAACGTTCAGTTCGAATATTGTAGAGGCTTTCATTGCTCTGTCTTTTTTAATAATACACTACTATTCATTGATCATTTCTATTTATCAGCCACTACTATTTATCAGTCATAATCAAAAGTCACTAGCAGAATCTAAGAACATATCCATCTCTATATATACTATATGCAAATACATACGACAGGCAGGTCTTCTTATGCCATAGCTTCAATTCCTAATTAAATCGTTCCCAAGTGGACTGCTGCTGATCCGTAGACGATTCAAGGCTGCCGCTAGCAGACACCAGCAAGATATATATGGCAGCTCCTCCCCGGGCACCATTGATGAACAATGCTCGGGTCCACGCCGGCGACCCGGCTGCTGATCCCGATCGCCGCCTGGAGTGGCGGCTCCACTTCTACGGCGCCGTGTACATGATGCTGGGCGCCTCCTTCCTCCTGCGCGCCGCCGTCCCTCGGGCTGCTGACAGCCACGCCGTAGTTGGTTTCCTGCTGTGGACGGCGGCCGTGGCGCTCATGCTGCTCTCCGTCCACCTCCGCCGGTTCCCCGTGGCGGCCGCCGCGGCGGATCGGCTCGCGCAGGCGGCGCTCAGGGCCTTCTTCTGATCTAAGCATCAATGAGAATGCATCGAATCGATCGAATGGAGAAAGAATTAAAAGAAGCTGCACACTACGAATTAAAAGAAGCTGCACACTACCTCGTGTTCATGACTGATTTCAGCTAGCTGTGTGATATATAGGTAACTGATAATGTGAAAATAAGCTGACGGATGCTAGCTACTGCATTCTGGCGAATTGAAGACGTCCACGCTTTCAGGAAGCTAATCATGCATATGCATGCTTGTTTTAGAATTAATACTCCCACTAGTTAGCATGCATGTATATATGCACAAATTAGAGAACCTGTCAAGTTAAATACGTACGTACGTACGTTTTGGCGCAGGAACAATTAATATGAAATGTATGCTGCTACTCTCTTGGTATGCTTATTGTCATTTGTGAATGAAATTAGTAACGGAAAATTAAGCCCTAGATTAGGGCAGTACTAGCATAATTTAAAGGTATTCAGTTGAATTTCTAATATTTTTCGTAAAAAATCCACTATATACAAAATATAATACATATGTATATTAGTAGCTAGGCCAAATTCATCTTGTTCATATCCAGTCAGTCTAAATTGGTGCCGGATCCTTTTGGCCCATTTCTCTCTCCCCAACTCAAGTTGACGCCGGACACTGGCCCAGGCCCACTGTCGTAATTCACACAACACACAGTAGAAACTCTAGGCCTCACTCAGTCTCTCCTCTCACTCAAGTCTCTCCTCTCTAGCTCTCTCCGTCTAGCGGCGCAGGAGGTTTCTGGTCTTCTGGACTTCTGAAGGCAAGACTCAGGAGGCTGTGTAGGAGCGCTGAAGCAGACGTCTCCAAGTCATCTCACTGTTGTTGCTCACCAGCATGGCACAGCCATGTAGGTTCGTCTTCCCAAACCCGGCGACCCCTATGGCGGCATGGCCCCATATCCCTACTTCGATAATCCCTCCATCTCCTTCTCCTCCCTTGGCGATCTCCGATTTGAAGCAAAATTATATGTTTAAATAAAGACATGAGTTGTATTTTGATTAAAGAAGTGAGGCATCTATAATGATTATAAAGTTTTTGCATAGTAGTTGATTATATTGTGATGACTGATGTATCAGTTATTTAAAAACTATGCAAGTGTTGTCAAGTCTTTCTTGTAGCTTGATGTGTTAGACACTTGGATGATTTAATCCCCTTTGGTGTCTGGTTGTCCAATTTATATTTTGTTTATCAGTTTAGGTAATAGTGCTTAAATTGCTTAGCTAGAAACCGTTCAACAAAGTATGTTAATGATAAAAACACTTTTAAACTTATGCTTGTAGAACACAAAAATTTGATAAAGAGAATTGTCTTTTCACTTGTTTAAAGCATTTCGTTGTGATTGTACAACTCTATCATTGAATTATTCATATTTGAACTTTGATTCAAATTAGCAGTTCCAGGGAAACGGTTCAGCTCTAATTCCAGCCATCATGGTTAAAACTATTAGTCTTTGAGTTCTGTTATTCACTCATTGCTGAAGTTACTTCCTTTTGTGGCATGTATGCATGATATTATATCTCGCTTCCAAGGCATGAAGTATCGTCGCGTTAATTTTTAAGTATTTTACAATTTCTTTATATTATTTGAGATGTTGTTTCTAGTATAAGCGATTGTATTTTAATTTTTGTTAGTATAGATCGTTATGTTTCTATCGAATAATATTTTTATAACTTTGTATATTCATTATAAAATTTCTGGATCCGTGGTGGCTGGAATTGTCCATGTTGCTACCATCTGCACTTTATTACTCTGTCAACGCTCGAGGGCTAAGCAGGCGCGCGAGGGCCGGGACACGCGGACGGCCGGATCGCCCTCCAACGGGCAACCATGGACGCGGATGGTTTAGCCCCAGATTAAACAAGTGACCGAGTACTTAATTCCACCCCTCGCACACATGTTCATTTGTGGCTTACCTCTCAGATTACTCTGGTCGGGAGATAATTCGCAGCTTTTTTTTTTCTTTTTATGCAATTGCTTGCTAGCTCCATCGCATAAACCACCACTTGCATGGAAGCTTCTCACCTATAATTTGTTGCAGGAAGTCACAGTAGATACGTTGCATCGTTTCTGTGGTCGATATTCTCTCATTAGATCTAGTAGTCTTGATGTTTCTGTGCTCCCTGATCATAAAATTTTATTATTTTAGACATCAATATGATCAGTAAAATATAACTTTGACTACTAGTTTCTATTTAATATATTTATAAAATCTAATAAAATTAAAACATTATAAAAGTAGTTTCTATTTAATATATTTATAAAACCTAATAACATTAGAACTTTATAAAAGAAATTTCGAGACAAATCTACACATATGATTTTTCATCTATCTAATTGATAGTAAAAGTTTTAAAATTTTAACTGTATGTATTTCAAAATGATATGTTTTTGTAATCAGATGAATATAATGAGCCGGTATTGTTTTCCCCGTGACACAAGGAACAAATTGATGTTTGTGTCGTGGGCTGAAATTAAAGGCTGTGCATGCTTGCAACTTACAACAAACATAGTCGCAAATTTGTTTTAGAGAGGTCGACTTTTCCGGTCCTGCAAGTCCAATAATACGAGCAGATGCATCTTCAGAATGGCTGGATCACCGATCCAACGACTTATGGCACGTTTGGTAGCCTGCACCAGCCTCGGCCTGGCTGAATGCATACAAAACACCAGCGTTTGGTTGCCTGCACAAGCCTCGGCCCAGGCCGCGCAGATGCAAAAGTGCACGTATTCCCTGGCCGCGCGGAAACGAAAATGATTTTCGTTTCTCGCTGGCCTGGCTGGCGGGAGCCAAGGAAACGCGCCTGGCTAGACTGGATACAGGGAACCAAACGTCCCCTTAACCTCCCCGGGGAAAACACCTAAACTACATGCGATATATTGGTACTGGCCCAGCAGAAAACACCTAACGTAGAGGGGATTTCGAAATCATCAAGACGCTAGCTAATCTGCAGCGAAACACAATGAGATTGGTAGCTAAACCAACTGACAAATTAACAACAAAGCATGCATACCATATGATGTATTCCCTCCGGCTAAACTTATAAGATGTATTTTCTTTTGACACATAGATCAAGGAAATAGTGAAAGTAAATATATTACCCCTAACTATTATCTCTAAGCATTATATTCAATACATGTATATAGAGAATAACAAATAAAACCACTATATTTATTAGGGTATAAAAAAAATATCACATTAATTTTATATTAAAAAATAAAGTACACTCTATATTTATGAACAAGATTATTTAAAAATACATATTATAAATTTGGATGGAGAGAATATGAGCTAATTAACTAACTTTTAATATCTAATGAAGCACAATCATGTTATAATTAATATATGAATGACCTACCACCACACACTAGTTCACGAGTATCTACCCAACTTATAAGGTAAGGGTGTGTTTTTTTTTGCTATAGCTATGATTTTTAGCTTATAGTTTTTAAATTCTGATTGTTCACGAAAGACAGCATGCAGAGAAAAACAGTTACATATAATTTTGATCAGTATAGTTAAATTCAGTATAATATCTACTATAATTTAACTGTAGATCCTAACTTGAAAAGACGTATAATTTAAATCCTAGCTACAGCCAAAGCCCAAGCCGTTACTGTAGCAGAAAGTATACATGATATATAGTGGATTAATCGTTGGGCTTAGAAGAAGTAACGAAGCCCGGCCTGCGCGAGCCGCAGCCGGAGCGGCAAGCGGGAAGCGGCGGGGCTGAAACGAGAGCAGCACGAGCGCCACGGCCGCCGTCGACCGGAGGAAACCAACCAGAAACAGGGCGTGGCTCGTAGCCCGAGGGACGGCGGCGCTTAGGAGGAAAGAGGCGCCCAGCATCATGTACACGGCGGCCCGCGGCAGCTGCGCCGTCGATGTTGGGCTGGCCAGCGCCCCGGGCGTTCATGTCCAGGAACGAACGGCGCAGAAGCAGCTGCCATTATTAATCGTTGATAGAAAGCTAATACTGGTACTACTTTGTAGATTGTAGTTTGTACTCGAGCTACTTCGATCTGCAGCCTGCAGGTTGTAGCATTTGCCTAATTCAGTTGGTACGGATACGGATTGTACTAGTACTCGATCTGCTTTCGAGATTTGGACAGAGAAAAAGTGAGTGAATGCAAGGTCACCGTACTTATCATCACGATCAGAGGCCGACCGACCTATAGCTCAGTATGAACCGAGCACCAACGGCATGCCAGCGTACGTCGGCTCGTCAAAAAGCAAGCGTAGATGGCGTGGCATGCACTACTTTAGGCGTTAGGGCATCTCCAATGGTTATAGCTAGCAACTAACTATAAGACTTCCACATCATCTATATAGTACACACTAAAGTTAGCATTTTAAAGAACTATCTATAAGGATAGCTATTTGATGCTTACATGTACACACAGAATTTATGGAGGTTACCTCGTTTGGCGCTATAGACTATCTCTAGAGCTGTAGAGAGTTGTGTTATCTTTCTTCATTTAATATCTTCCACGTAGGACAGTTGATGACATGGACTCTCTTGTAGATAGCTGCTATAGACCCATTGGAGATGCCCTAACGGAAGCTAGAGGAGCTAATATAAATATTTAGCTTAAAATTGATTTCTTCACTTCCTTTATTTTCGTTTTTCTTCGAGAATTAGATAAAGGATCACGAATATGTTACGCATTATATTCCTCTCGCTTTCGTTTTACGCACGTATCTGTTGGATATATAGTCAATTTTCGGCATATTTTTATCCAGAAATTTAACATATAAAACATGACATAAACATGCATGAGTGATCTATCAATGATGTATTCATATTCGCTAACGAACAAGCTAACAGAAACATCTATTAACATATTCATAGCGCACAGAAACAAATACACCAGAAAAGTAACGAGTTATACCCTCGGGCGGGGCGGTCGGAGACACCGAAGCGCCGCTACCATCGATCGACATGATGGCCTATTCGATGTAGTCGATCAAAGCGTGATGCAGGACGAAGCTTGATGCAGGAAGATGTTCGCAGTGCAGCCCCGCGAACGGTTCACCACCAGGAAGTAGACGTTGCAGATTGAGTAGTCGCGCCGATGCGCTCCCCAAAAACTTGATCGCCCGCCTACCCGTGCAGGTACACAAGCGGACGAAGTTCCGGAGGCCTACTCGCCCAGAAACTTGTGCGCGCAAGGTTCTGGACCGGAGATTGCAGAGAGCAGCAACAACACAGAGAGAGAGTTCTGTTCTTTCGTGTCCCTTTGGTATGGAGAGGAGAGCCCTCTTTTGTAACAGCAAAAACGAAGAGACTGGTAACTGCAGCCATTAGTCACTAGTAACAGCAACCATTACTCGAAAGTAACCGCAGCCATAATCGTGCACCGTTACTGCCAGCCATCAGTGCGTTTCGTTTTTCGAATAGATAAAGAAAAATGTGCCCGCACCCGACACGCCTCTCCAATTCCACAAGGGGGTTACCACGTTCCACCTTTTAAAGTGGTGTAACTCCCATTCAACTCTCCATATGGGACTAAACATTTTTTTCATGTGGGCCTAGGAATTTCATTTGATTAATTGCTAAATTAAAATGGACCAAGTCCAATTAATCCAACAGTATCTTCCTTTTATTTTTTATTTTTTGCACTACTTGCCCCTTCCTTCAAAAAGATACTTCTTTCAATTATTATTATTTATTTTCAGCTAAAATCCATCAATACAAGCTAATATAAACATTCTATAAATAACTTAGAGAGTTCATGGAACGTTCTGAAATTACCCAGCAGGAGCCAGGAGGGTTTGGCCTTAGCCTAGCTAGTGAGCTTTCACGTAAGTGTTCACTGCAGATGAAGTAATTAGCAGAAGAAACATAAAGCTAGAAACCGGTTTATTTTCCTTTGTTGAAAGTAGCTTGTACTAGAGACATCCCTTGTCCTGCTAGCTAGGCTTGGTCAGCTGATGTATGTGTATATGGCTTGTGACATACAGACAACACCGGCCATGTCATCAATTCGATGGTTCGTAATTTCTTATGGGCCAGGTTTCTTCATATGTTCCGGCTCATGCAGGTAGATAGTTTCATCACGCGACTTTGGCCGATCTAAGTAACGAACGCTGATAGCATTAGGTGATCATAGACGGAGAGATTCACTGGCCAAGTTTCTTTTGACTTTATAGCTTAGTGTTTTTTTAATAAATAAATATAACGATTCTTTCGTCGCCGTTTTAACATAGTTTATCGGCACAGCTCTTCCAAAGAACTTATTGATTTTTGGTATTCTACTCATTCACATAAATATATCGTACTAGGATCAAAAACCATCAACCGTAATCATAAGCCATCTTCTCCGCCGAAAAGAATAGGGCCACTGATTGCATAAAGTTGAAAAATGCTTGTTGGTGAACATGCTCAAACGTGCTCTTTATTTTAGTACAGGGGCCAAAGTCAAACACACAAGCTAGCAGACGCACAACATTACATTAGGGGTTCTCGGGGTGCATGCATATTCATACATACTTAATTCGTCGATTAATAACCGAAAAAATCCATGATTTGCTAGAAGAAGGCTCCAATGGCCGCCTGCGCGAGGCGAGCGGCTGCCCTGGCGGCGAGCGGGAAGCGGCGGTGCTGGGCCGCCAGCAGCACGAGGGCCAGGGCCGCCGCCCACAGCAGGAGCCCGACGACGGCGTACCTGTTGGCCTCGGGGAAGGCCGCGCGGAGGAGAACCATGGTGCCCAGCATCATGTACACGACCCCGTGCAGCCGCAGGCGCCGCTCGAGCCGGTGGTCGGCGGCGGCTGCGCCGTCGTCATCCTGCGGCGCCAACTGGACCTGGCGAGCACCGTTGTTGAAAAAGGCCGCAGGAGCCGCCATCTCCAACGGTCGTCCGACCTGTGCTGCCTACATATGATGTACCACATTCTTGTTAATATATGCAGGTTAAACAAATAGTTGTGCGAAAATATGAGCTATATACGGCCATACGGGACGAGCCATGCTAGTTTCGGTCATGCCATCCAGTACTACTAGCGCTAATTTGTGATGAACATACAGGTCGGAGCTTGCTCGATATATAGAGATGGGAGTACCATTGAGAGTTGTCCTAATGCTTAATTTGCTACTGGAAAAAGTTTGTTTCTCTATACACTACCGAGTTTTTTATTTGTTCTATTCTATGCTATTCCTGTCACTTCAGTTAGTTGGAGTTGTTGTTGAACCTAAATAATCCCTATCTTATCATCGTCTTCTTCCTTCCCCTCTTCTCTCTCCTACCCCTACCACACCTCCTCTCTCTCTCCCCCATTCTTGGCCACGTGTCGCAGCAGCCGCAGCCATCGACTGCTATCGCCTACGATGAGCTTCCACCTCTCCCCCTCCACCACTACGCAAGGCGCTTGCACCCCACCCCGCCGTTGTGGTCCTCGAGGATGGCCTCTCTCTCTCTCTCCCCTCTATACAGTCCGAGCACGTCACAAGTGCAACCATCAAATCGAACATGAGGATATATTCTAAATCGAAATCAAAACTAAAAAAGAGAAATTTTCAAAAATCAAACCAATTTATTGGTTACCCCCATCCATATCAAACTTGAAATCAAGAAACTAGAACAGATCAAGCTTTGCATCAGTGTAATAGCGGCGTCGGCAGCCTAGGCGCGGTCACCGCCGCCAAGGTCGACCACCTCACTGCTACAGAACTTCTAAGCCATGGACATGGAGCACATGCTCGTCATCGATAGAGACCGACATGTTGACCTTAGCCACCGTGCCTCTCATTGTCGATGGGCACTGCCGACTGAGCCGTCACACATCACGCCATCGTTGAACTGCAACACCTCCGGTCAAATCTAGGTACACCGCACCTCTTTGGCATGGATCTCGTTGGTAGAAGAGAGGAGAGATAGGAGAGGAGGAGGGCAGGCACCGCTGTTTTTTTCATTGGGCTGGATGGGTGGATAGGAAGAGGAAGCGAGTGGAAGGAGAAAGGAGGTGAAAAAAGGGTAAAAAAGTCTTTTTGCATGCCAGTTGATTGACGAGGTAGCAGAAATCATCACTATATTATAGCCGGGGGAGTTCCTAGCCCCTGAGCGTGTCCATGTCAGCGTTTTTGCAAAAAAAAGTCCCTATATTTTTTGAAATAGCGTAAAAGTCCTCGGTTCCTGTAAAAATGTCCCTGCCAGGTTTTTTCCCAAAACCCCCCTCCACTTCACCGAAATTGCGTATTCGTTGTTGGATAGCACCCCGCGGTTTTCTAAAATTACGTACGGGTCCTCGTTTAGTTACGTATAGGTCCTTACAGGTCATCGGTGGTTTTTCCGAAATTACGCATATGTTCTCGATTTTTTTTAAAAAAAACTCCCTGTGAATTATCGTCTCTTTTGCTTCAGTCCACACGGTAGTTAGCGCGGCGTGTCGCCACGCTTACGCAGCTAGTAGCATAGAAGAGAACAAAGAAGAAAGTCAGTGACATATAAAGAACTGTATTTTTTTTTCCCCCGTGGCATAGACAAAAGTAAGTTAACTTTCACTGACATTTTATGAATTTTCCCATAATAGAATCGGAGAGGTCGGTCGAATTGATAGGCAGATGATATGGATGGACGACACATCCTTCGCCAAGAGGCGCTTACCTACGTCGCCCCCATAGAATCAATGGCTGCAGTACTTAATTAATTAATGGTCCTTTCAAGCCTCTATGTGCACATGTCATCAGGCATAAAAAAAAATGCTCGCTTGCTGCATTGCTTCATTGTCTACACGCATTTCACTGCTTTTCTGGACAGTTATATATATGTGTGTACACTGTATATATGTGCTAAAGCACAAGCAATGACCGTCCTTGTGTACATGCAATTCTCTGCTTATAATTAGAGCTTTTTAATCGTGTTCGGAAGGTATTACGAGGTATTATCACTTGTAATCTCAACTGCCGATGATCAGAAAGGTAGTTAAGGTATGGCGTGTCACCCATACGCTATGTTTCAAAAGCGTTATTCATGTTGATCACCGTGGGAACGTCGATCGTGCAGACGTTAACCGGATGATCGGGTTCGCTGCAGCGGAGGAATCGACAAATGAGCTGCCGCTGGGCGCTGCACAGTCGCGTCGAGGAGGAACGGGGTACGTTCAAAAAGAATCGCTCGCTGCACTTCTGATCTGCCTGCCCTAATTAATAACTAGTCTCATAGGCGCGGCGGTATGCCGCGCTAGCCACCGTGCGCACCGAAGTAAAAGAGGCGATAATTCGTGAGGAGTTTTTTTTAAAAAAAAAATCGAGGATATATATGTGTATTTTCGAAAAAGGTAAAGGTCTTTTTCGTAAAAAATCGAGGGTCTGTACGTAACTAAACGAGGACCCGTACGTAATTTAGAAAACCGCGGGGCGTTATCCTGCAAAGTGGAGGTGTGTTTTCGAAAAAAGTTTTTTAAAAAACTGGCAGGGACCTTTTGTGATAACAGAGGACCTCTACGTAATTTCGGGAAAACGCAGAGACTTTTTTGCAAAAACGATCCTCTAACCGTACGCAAATTCCGCGGCCACGCGCCAGGCGGAGCGCACGTGTGGGATGATGTGGGAGTTCTCTCCGCGCGCGGACTCCGCCGCTCGTAACAGGGAGTGATATATGGCGTAGTTGGATCTCCAGGGACAACACAAGACTAGTAGCTAGGATTCATTCAGCCACCTCAACAATCATGACCAAGGCAGCCTCGCGGCCGCGCGCGGCTGGAATTATACGCCTCGCAGCACCGGGTCACCACCCGGGGATAACTTATTGGACCTGTTGTTTTAGAATATGATTTATGGTTTGTTTTTATGACTTATAATTTTTAGATTTAATGTGAGTGCTCGTTCGAACCAACGGAAAGCCGATAAACCACTTCTAAAAGACTATATCAATAAACCGTTTTGAAACGACGACAGATATGCCATCTCATTTGTTTGTTCAAAAAAATTATAAGTTTAAAAACAATAAGCTAAAAAGAACAGACTCATTAATGCACTCCATGATTACCGCTTAAGCTAACCTATGGTCGCTCAGATATAAGCCTCTTTTGTAGAATCGTCGATGGCAATTAGTGAGGGTTGAATGATTATAATGTCTAGCGGAAGCTTTTTCACAAAATCTATTTTTTAGCCTGTAAATCATAAAAGCATATACAAAAATATCCAGTCACAATACATGCAAAACAATCTATCTTTTTTCCTCATCGATGCATGCATCAACCATCACGTCCATACGCCCGCTGCAAGCATTAAGACTTAGTGCCAAAAACACAAGGCTTAATTAGCCTCATGTTAATTACCTTGCACACATGGCCAACACCAAACTATTAGCTTCTCACCGTGTTGTAAATAATCTTGTTTTAAGTCATGTGCAAAATTTGGGTGTAATCGAAGTCGAATTGCAGCCGCAATTCAAAGTCGTAGGTGGAAACCTAGTCAAAGTCGTATTAGAATCGAGTCGGAGTAGATATTGAGAACCCGTGTTGAAGTAGGACAGCCGGTATAAAAGAGGCTTAGAGCCATGTAATCCATGTACCAAGCAATTGAGAAAAGACCAAAAGAGGGAGAAACACAGAGCATTGTTTTGTCGTGTGTTTGTATAAGACGTGGTCGAAAGGACTCACGATCACCGCAAGCGTGATCGGGAGGAGTTACGACTACGGCGTAGGAGTCGAAGGTGGTCGTAACGAGCTACGACTACACCGAGAAGGCGAACGTGGTCGGAAGCAACTCGACCACGTTGAAGGAAAGTGAACGTGGTCGCATGTGTTCGACCACGGTGAACAAAGATCACCAAGCATCACTGCGTGATCGTAGAAGGCTTCGATCACGGTATCTTGAGCGGCCAAGGAAGGCAGCGGCAGCGAGATCGCGGAGCGGTTGTAAATTGCTACAGAAATTTACGACCACGCTGGAAAAGCGATCGGAGGAGATTGAAGCGTTCGAATTGGTCGTAAGTACTCGAACCGATCGTATTTGATTCTCACGGTCGTAAACGACTCTAACCGGTCGTAAAGGTCACGGGAGGTCGTAAGACCTTACGACATTTGGTATCGAGCGTTGGTTAAACATGGCTGACACGCGCGAAGCGAGCGTGTCGCTGCGCATGCCGATCCTCGCCGGACAACTATCCGTGCCGGCGATGAAGATGAAGGTCAACATGATCGCGCAAGGCCCTGCAGTGCGGTCGAACCAAAGGAGAAGGACAAGGTCCTCGATGATCGTCTCGACAAAATGGCGATGGCAGCGATCTATCAAGTCGTGCCCGACTCAATGATGCGACGGCTAGTCGGCAAGGAGACAAAGGAAGTCTGGACTACTCTGCGAACCATGCATGAAGGAGTAGATCGAGTGAAGGAAGTTCGACTTCAAACCTTAAGAAGTGAGTTTGAAGCCATGAAGATGGGAAGAGTCGACCGTGGAAGAATTCTCAGTCGATTCAATGAAGTCGTAAATGAGATCAAATCTCTCGCGACGATCTAAAAGATGAAGTGGCAGTGAAGAAGTACTTACGAGTGCGCGAGAAGTTTCTCCCGTTGTGACTACACTTATGTACTCACAGGACCTCTCGAAGATGAAGATTGAAGAGGTGACCGAGCGCTCAAAGCACACGAGCAGCTTCAAGAGTTATCAAGCGACAATGAAGGACAAGGGCCTTACAACCAACAAGCATTGTTTGTAAAGGAAGAC
The DNA here is from genome assembly GCA_036346575.1 of Dendrocalamus sinicus. NCBI lineage: Eukaryota > Viridiplantae > Streptophyta > Magnoliopsida > Poales > Poaceae > Dendrocalamus > Dendrocalamus sinicus. Next base: position 795,898 of record JAYEVI010000181.1, on the reverse strand, counting down.
ACGAAGAACCGAGGAGAATCATCATCAAGGGGCGGTCGTGGACGTGGTCGTGGCGCGCGCGCTCATGGCGAGGACAAGGATTTGAGGCTATGGCGAGTGGCCGTGGAAGAGGTGGTCGAGGAGGTCGTGGTGGCCGTGGAGATAGCGATCACCGAGACGAGACAAGTCTGATATCCGATGCTACGTGCGAGAAATTCGGACATTACGCTGCCGAATGTCGGAGCCACATCCATGCCACAACCGCAAGAAGTATGGTCACTATGCTGCAAATTGCGGAGTAAGAAGAGAGTAGAAGAAGCAAACTGGCTCAAACGGATGAGCACAAAGAGCCGACATTGCTGTTGTCGCTCAGACCGCAGATTTAACCGACAATGGTTCTATTAAACGAGGAGAAAGTGTTTCCGAGTCTGTTGGAGAAAGGAGAGCAGACTCAAGAGCGGATGGCAGACTGGTATCTCGACAACGGAGCCAGCAACCACATGACGGTGCAAGGATGGAAGCCAGAGGAGATTGTCGAATGTATACTACATTCCAAGTCTACGAAGCAACATTATAAGCCTTGGACAATTGACTGAAGAAGGTTGTCGGATTGAACTCAAAGACACCTACCAAGATGTACGACCACACCGAACGACTACTAATGAAAGTACAGAGAACGGTAAATCGTCTGCATAAAATTCAAATTGAAGCATGCAGGCGAAGTGTATGAAGACTACAACCGATGATGCGGCTCGGCTATGGCACGCAAGATTCGGACATCTGAATTTCCGAGTCTCAACACGATGGCGGAAAAGAGATGGTGGTCGGATTACCGACAATCGACCACCCGAGCAAGTCTGCGAAGGCCGTGCGTGGCGAAACAAACTCGTAGCGGTTTTCCACAAAGCAGACGAGTTTCGAGCTTCGCAACCACTCGAATCGGTTCACGTGGATGCGGCGGACCAATCACACCTCGCATGATGCCGGAAATCAATACTTCATGTTCATCGTGGATGACTATTCAAGAGCCATGTGGGTGTACATGCAGAAGAGCAAAGATGAGGCAAAGACGAACTTTCGAAGTTCGTAACTCTTGTCGAAAAGTCGACAAAAAGGTGAAGTCGGTCGTCGGATCGAGGAGGAGAATTCCTCGCGAAAGAGTTCGACTCGATTTGTGAAGAGAAGGGTATTACAAGACTCTTCACGGCTCGTATTCACCTCAACAAAGCGGAGTCGTAGAAAGAAGAAACCGACCGTGGTCGAAATGGCACGAAGTCCGTTGAAGAGCCGATTCTGCCCGGAGACTTTGGGCGAAGCGATGCGACATCGTCTATCGCTAAATCGTGCGACCACGCGATCACCGGATGGAGTCACTCCATATGAACAAAGTGGTCGGAAGAAAACCCAATGTCGAGCATCTAAGGGTCTTGGATGCTTAGCCCATGTGAAGCCATCCACTTATCTCAAGAAGCTAGACGACCGGAGCGAGACGGATGATTTATCTTGGCTCGGAACCGGGCACCAAGGCGTCACAGTGCTATGATCCGGTCGAAAAGAAGATTCATGTGAGCGAGACGTGGTCTTGAAGAGAACAAACATTGGGAGTGGGAAGAACACGAGGACATTGAGAAAGACATGTCGAAGTGGGTAACCTTCAAGTCGAAGCGATCGATGCCGACAATACGAAGAAGCTACGACCACATCTCAAAGCCAAAATTCGACCAGTCTTGATGATCGGAAGTCTCACCTAATGAAGAAGAGTCGATGAAGAAGATTCCAGTGATAGAATACCAAGATGAGAAGCATAAGTGAGATTTATGCACAAATGAACCAAAGTCGCGATCAAGAGTTACTATACACAACAATTGTAGAACCCAAAGCTATGAAGAAGCGACGGAGAGGAACATTGGAGAACTGCTATGCGGAAGAGCTGAAATCCATTGAAGACAACAACACTTGGGAACTCACCGATTTGCCAAAGGGTCATCGAGCGTCGGTTTAAAGTGGATCTTCAAGGTAAAAAGGATTCCAAGGAGAAGTCGAAACACAAAGCACGACTTGTGGCGAAAGGGTATGTTCAAAAACAAGGCATCGACTACGAAGAAGTCTTTGCCCCAGTAGCTCGTATGGAGACTATACGACTACTTCTTGCGTTGGCAGCAAACGGTGGATGGGAAATTCATCACATGGACATGAAAACGGCGTTCTTGAACGGAGACATTAAGGAGGAAGTTTATGTCTCTCAACCGCCGGGTTTTCAATCCAAGGAGCAAGCCGAGAAAGTCTTGAAGCTGAACAAAGCTCTCTACGGACTTAAGCAAGCACCACGAGCATGGAATTTGAAGCTTGACAAAAGTCTAACGGCACTCGGGTTCAGAAGAAGCAACTCTGAACATGCGGTATACTCAAGGGGAGATATGAAGAACAGACTGATCGTGGGCGTTTACGTGGACGACTTGGTCATTACTGGATCGAGTTCGAAGGAGATTATGAGGTTTAAAGAAGAGATGAAGAGGCTGTTCAAAATGACCGATTTGGGACTTCTGTGCTACTACCTCGGCATTGAAGTAAATCAAACCGACAACGGCATAACACTTTGTCAGTCGGGATATGCTCGAAAGATTCTGGAGAAGTCAGGTATGGAAGAGTGCAATCCATGTCAAACCCCAATGGAGAATCATCCGTTGAGCAAGACAGGCCGGGATCACCAGCTGATGCCACGACTTATAGGAGCATTGTCGGAAGTCTACGGTATCGGTGCACACCACCGGACATCTCGTTTGCGGTCGGATACGTAAGTCGCTTCATGGAGAAACCGACTCGGGAGCATATGAATGCCGTGAAGCACATCCTGAGATACATCAAAGGTACTTTGAATCTCGGATTCATCGAGAAAGGAGGTGGAAAGTCGTTGCACCGACGGACTCGATGATAGCGACATGGCGGGAGATGTCGACGATCGAAAGAGCACGACAGCATAATGTTTGTGCTCGGGAGAGTCCGATCAGTGGCAAACCCGAAGCAAAAGGTGGTTGCATTATCTTCGTGTGAAGCTGGTACATCGCAGCGAGCGCAGCATCGTGTCGTGGAGTTTGGCTCGCTCGACTATTAAGCGAGTTGTCAAACGGCGGTTCAAAAGGTGACGCCGGGGTTGATAACAAATCTGCAATATCACCGAGCAAGAATCCGGTTCTACATGATAGAAGCAAACACATAGACACAAGATATCACTATATCGAGATTGTGTCGAAGAGGGAAGATCGATATCAACTATATCGAACCAAGAAACGTAGCGGACATATTGACAAAGTCATTGAAGCGGATAAAGTTTTCAGAAATGAAGAAGAAGATTGGCATGATCGAAGTTGAAAAACAAGATTAGGAGAGAATGTTGTAAATAATCTTGTTTTAAGTCATGTGCAAAATTTGTGTGTATCGAAGTCGAATTGCAGCCGCAATTCAAAGTCGAGTGGAAACCTAGTCAAAGTCGTATTAGAATCGAGTCGGAGTAGATATTGAGAACCCGTGTTGAAGTAGGACAGCCGGTATAAAAGAGGCTTAGAGCCATGTAATCCATGTACCAAGCAATTGAGAAAAGACCAAAAGAGGGAGAAACACAGCATTGTTTTGTCGTGTGTTTGTATAAGACGTGGTCGAAGGACTCACGATCACCGCAAGCGTGATCGGGAGGAGTTACGACTACGGCGTAAGAGTCGAAGGTGGTCGTAACGAGCTACGACTACACCGAGAGGCGTAACGTGGTCGGAAGCAACTCCGACCACGTTGAAGGAAGTGAACGTGGTCGCATGGTGTTCGACCACGGTGAACGATGATCACCAAGATCACCGCGTGATCGTGAGAAGGCTTCGATCACGGTATCTTGAGCGGTGAAGGAAGGCAATGCGCAGCGAGATCGCGAGCGGTTGTAAATTGCTACAAGATAAATTTACGACCACGTTGAAAAAGCGATCGGAGGAGATTGAAGCGTTCGAATTGGTCGTAAGTACTCTGAACCGATCGTATTTGATTCTCACCGGTCGTAAACGACTCTAACCGGTCGTAAAAGGTCCTGGGAGGTCGTAAGACCTTACGACACACCGCACGCAGATTGGCACAAGGCACGGCGATGGCTTGGATCGGCAAGCAGTGCTCGCTTCATGAGCGCCACGTGCTGCCTTTTCCTTAGACGTTGTGGCTGCGAAGCGTGTGACGAAGCCAACAGAGCAAATGAAGATGCACGTGACCCAAGAACGAGATGACGCCAACAATAAAAAACTTGCCATCACTGTTGGTGATCAATGACTCACGCAGTTGGGACTGCCGCCAACAAATATTTTTGATTCGATCTGATCTTTTATTTTTTAATCACGGTGGCTATAAAGTGCTCTTTTAGCACTTCTACATCGTAGCATGAAATTAGTATTTCTAAAAGCCACAGGGTTAGTCTCTTACCTCTTCTCTATTTATAGTCTAGAGAAGACGACGTGACCCAAGGACAAGATGGCGCCAACGGTGAAAAACTTGCCATCGTTTGGTGATCAATGACGCACGTAGTTGGGACCGCTGACAAATATTTTTATCGATCGATCTTTTATTTCAGAACCACGGTGGCTATAAAGTGCTCTTCTAGCACTTCTACATCGTAGCATGAAATTAGTATTTCTAAAAGCCACAGGGTTAGTCTCTTACCTCTTCTCTATTTATAGTCTAGGAGAAGACGCACGTGACCCAAGGACAAGATGGCGCCAACAGTGAAAAACTTGCCATCGCTGTTGGTGATCAATGACTCACGTAGTTGGGACCGCTGCCGACAAATATTTTTATCCGATCTGATCTTTTATTTCTTAACCACGATGGCTATAAAGTGCTCTTCTAGCACTTCTACATCGTAGCATGAAATTAGTATTTCTAAAAGCTACAGGGTTAGTCTCTTACCTCTTCTCTATTTATAGTCTAGGAGAAGACGCACGTGACCCAAGGACAAGATGGCGCCAACAGTGAAAAACTTGCCATCGCTGTTGGTGATCAATGACGCACGTAGTTGGGACCGCTGCCGACAAATATTTTTATCTGATCTGATCTTTTATTTCGTAACCACGGTGGCTATAAAGTGCTCTTCTAGCACTTCTACATCGTAGCATGAAATTAGTATTTCTAAAAGCCACAGGGTTAGTCTCTTACCTCTTCTCTATTTATAGTCTAGGAGAAGACGCACGTGACCCAAGGACAAGATGGCGCCAATAGTGAAAAACTTGCCATCGCTGTTGGTGATCAATGACTCACGTAGTTGGGACCGCTGCCGACAAATATTTTTATCCGATCTGATCTTTTATTTCTTAACCACGATGGCTATAAAGTGCTCTTCTAGCACTTCTACATCGTAGCATGAAATTAGTATTTCTAAAAGCTACAGGGTTAGTCTCTTACCTCTTCTCTATTTATAGTCTAGGAGAAGACGACGTGACCCAAGGACAAGATGGCGCCAACAAGTGAAAAACTTGCCATCGTTTGGTGATCAATGACTCACGTAGTTGGGACCGCTGCGACAAATATTTTTATCCGATCTGATCTTTTATTTCTTAACCACGGTGGCTATAAAGTGCTCTTCTAGCACTTCTACATCGTAGCATGAAATTAGTATTTCTAAAAGCCACAGGGTTAGTCTCTAATCCCTTCTCTATTTATAGTCTAGGGCCCAAAACTTGGGCTGATTCTAAGCCCACGAGTTCTAATCCAATTCCAACAGCAAATGGACCCGAAACCCTTTTTAACACGTTTTTCCAAAATTTCAACTTTTCTAACTTGTCACGTGTCGAACCCTCCAAGACCGCACCTCCAGCTTCTCCATGCATCATCCACCACGTGTCGTAGCCTCCGGACCGCACCTCCGTAGCTCTAATACGTATCATCCATCCTTGATCTCCATGCGCTCCAAGTATGAGCCTGACCATCTCATAACATTCTTGACCGACTGAACCTCGGATCTCCCATCCTAGTCTCGATCCACCTCATCACCGACCATGATCGCTTCCATGCTCAATCTACATATGCAAAGACCAAAGAACATTTTTTTCGGCATAAGTTCGTCCCAACTTGACCAACATCAATCCACACATATGCCACACACCTCAATTAACAGTAAGTAGCATCATCAATTATTCATCACAAATTTACCATTGTCAATTATTTATTACCAAAATATCCTAAACTGAGCCATATGGTCTAACATCTTTCTTTTTTTGTAAATGGCTTATGACTTATAATTTCTTTGAAAAAATAAACATGACAGTTTTTCCGTTATTTTTTGAAGTAGTTTATCAGCACAATCTTTTTAAATTGATTTATCGGTATTCGATACATTTATCTAAACACTTACGTTAGAACTAAAAGTAGTAAGTTGCACCAAGCATAACGCGTCAACTGAAACAAACCAAATTTTTGTCAAAATCAAAAATTGGAGTTGAATTTCCGTTTCTCTTTTGCCCTTTCCTTCTTAACCCTAATCTGCACGAATCTTGGCGCAAAGCAACCCAAATCCTTGCCATTGCCGGCCTGAACGGAGGAGAGGAGCGCGGGCACTGTTCATGGCCGAAAAATCCCGCCGTCGCTCGATCTTTTGTCGCCGCTGTTCTCTCGCGCCCCCTCGCGCCTTCTAGCACCCGCGCGCCCTCGCCAGCTTATCCCTGCTCGTCACGGCGCGGTACGCCTCGCCAGCCCCGCTTTGACCCGGCCGCAAGACGTGGCGGCGCTGCTGCCGCATGCGCGCCTCCTCTGCTCCTTCCGTCCCTTCCTCTCACGGTCGACTGCAGGCCTCCCGACACCTTTGACGGCCGTGGAGTGACGCCCAAGCCAGCTCAAACCGCCTTGAGCTCCCAAGCCGTGGCTGTCAAAATATCCCCTTCCCCCTCTCCGGTGCCGACCGCCTTCCCGGTCTATTTAAGCGCCCCCGACCCTCCCAAGAGAAGCACCCCACCTCCCTATAGCCCATCGAGCATCCCTAAGCGCCTCTCTCCCTCTCCATCGCCGGTAATCAGAAAAATCCCCAATTCCATGCCCTAGCTCAATTTCCCACCTCCGGCCATCCATTCTCCAATTCCTTTCTCCAGTAGCATCCCCAAGTCTCCTAGAACCTCCCCAGAACATCGCCACAGCCTCCCAATTACCCCTCCTCCCCGGCGCCGTTCACCCCCTCCCTACCAAAACCGGCCACCGTGGCCAGCCTATCCCGGACCTCCCGAGCTTCGGCCAACCCATCCCTAAGCCTCCCCACACCGTAGTGATGCTCTAGCACCGGCCCGATTGCCCTAGGAACCCCTTGGTCACCCCAAATTCCAAAAATGGCCGTGGGAGAGATGACCTCGCCGTCGCGATTACGCCTCCGCGGACCGAACCACCAAAAATGGATTCCTCTCACCGCCACGAACCCAACCATACCTTCTACTACCGTCGCAAGTCAACCCTCCGCCGCCGGTAGCCGCCGCCTCTTCCCCTGTTCCTCTGCGCGCGCGAGCGGGAGGTGGAAGAAGGCACTGTGTGCCCGACCGACCTCGCCCGAGTTGGCTAAGCCCAACCGCACGCCGCGCCCGCGCCGCGCCAGCGCGCCCGACCGCACCGCTCGCCGCGCCGCCCCAGCCGGCCGCACCCGACGCGCTGTGGCTCGACCGAGCCCGCTCGCCGCGCCTGGTCCGAACCCGGTGAACAGTGACCGACCGAGCCGCGTGAACAGTAACTAGCCCAAAGCCCAAAATACATATTTATACTCCCCGGATTCGTTTCGAGCCCGCCAACCCAAATCCAAGGCCCATTTCCCCATATAACCTTCCTATAACCCCATATCCTCAATTTAATGGAGTTTTTCAGATTTTCTTTATTCTTTTATTTTCTTTATTCCTAGCTCAATCCTTCGAGCATGGGATTAATTTATTTTACTTGTTTTACGTTAGTTTCCGGAGTCGAGATTTCGCAAGAACAGGAGGGAAAAGCTCAAGTCCAGACCTGGCCCACTGAAAAATACGAAATAATCGAAATCGAAGATCTGCAAGGCAAGTCACACATATTTTTGAACATGTTGATCCTACATTCCCTAAGTTATTTATTTACCTGTATTTTCATTATGTTATTTGTGAACTGTTATTTTATGTACAATCAATGCTTAGAATGACATGACACTAGTTACGTCCTACCACCCGAAAAGCCCAGTTTAACTTGATGGCCACATTCACCTTGACAAGACCTAGTAACATAAAGTATAATATTAATATTAACATGGTAGTTTAGGGACACATCAAATCTTTCTACTGTTAAGGTTTTGGTATTTGACTTAGAGTTTTGGAAAGTTGGATTTAGGGTAAGTAAGGATCGCAGAGATGGATCCGAGGACCTTATCCTAGGGTGGAGGCTGGATGTGGATTGGTGGCAGTACAGTGTGTACTGAAATGGGGTTTGTGCGTGGATGATGCCTCAGTTAAAAATGTAAGGACTAGACCCTTATGCTGAGTAACGGACATAGTAACCGCCCAACCACAAGCGTTGACTTGGTCAAACTTGACTTAGTCAAACCTGGCTTAGTAGCTGCTCAACTTCAATTGAACCTCTGCAACTGGAAAGGGGGAGACAGAGGGTGAGTTCGTATGGGAGGTGGTTAACCATACAACTGTAGGGCTGCGATGAGTCGGACGAGATCCGTGGGGTCATCCGAGCTTGTTGAGATTAAACACCTACTGGGCGGAATCTACACAAAGAATTGAGCAGTGAACATCCTTGTTGTCTTAACTCTATCGCGGGAGTTAAGGGATCTTGTGGGTAAAGCAGGGCAGCTTTGCAAAGTCATGACGAATGGTATTCGAATACGCCGTGCTTCCGGTAAACGAAGCTGTGTTTAGTGGGTGAATCCAGTATCAAGGCATAAGTAGTTTTGGAATGGTTTGGTAATATTGAGTAGTGGTAATCAAGCTTGAAACCCCCTTTACTTTAATGAAGTACATTTTAAAGGTTTCCAAATAGTTCCAACCAAAACTGCATCCACATAAAATAATAGACTTTATCCCCTTTTTCTTGATATACCATGCATGAAATTATTATTAAGCTCAGTGTGATTTGTTGAGTACAGTGGTAGTACTCATACTTGCTAAAAACATAAACGAAATAACTAATTTGAGGATGCGAGAAGACAAAGGGATGATTCTGCGCGATCAACGGCGTGGAATTAGGGTCGTCTTCCGCTCAAAGCGTGCTGTGGCATTTTAATCTGTAATGTAAGACTTGGCTTTTAGCCTTTATATTGTAATAAAGTTCGCTTTACGCTTAAACTTGTGTTGGCAATGTTATACGCTCAATGGAGGTACTCGCGATTGAACAGATCTGAGCAATCGCGATGATTTCATAATACTCCGAAACGGGGTGTTACTGAGTGGTATCAGAGCCCGCTTGCTTGACCGTAGGATGACCCTAAGTGTAGGTTTGGTCGATAAGATTATGATTTCACAAAACCATACTTTCAAATACAAAAGAATTTTGAAAACCATAAGTATTATTGCTGTCTCACCTTTCCTATTTCTATCTTACCCTTCTTAGACAAAAAGCAAAAGCTTTTCTTTTGGGTTTTGTCAAAAGCTTAAAACACAAGTAAACGTTTAGACTAATTTCATGCTGACCAAATGAAACAAATGCTAACCCTAGCTTAAAGAACAAAAAAAAAGAGAAGAAAAGAATAGTACCAATATCCCAACCAAAAGCTTTTCCTTCTGAAAAGTTATAAGGTCACTGCTCGAGTAGTTAGCAAATGATACCCGTTTGATATCTTTGATGCAAAGGGTAAACCATTTGAATAGACGAAGATTTCTGTTTGTATTAATAGCCAAATTGCACTATTAGCCTGTAGGCTGCTATATAAGCAATTTGTGCAAAACTAAATTTCCGATTTTAAGTAAAGAGTATGTTAAAAAGTCTACTTCTATCCTATTTCGTCTTTAATTCTTACCTAGTCTGATCTGATCTCTCCTTACCTATCAGGCAAATCTCAGAAGAAATTAAATGCAAATTTCTGATTGCAACAAATAGGTTGAATCGTAACCATGGAAGTTCAGACAAGGGAATAGATGACCCATAAGGGATCAAAATATGAGATGATGATAATCAAAGTTATTGGAGGAATTATGTTAATATTGGAAGAATATGAATGGATAAAGTGATAGAATTTGTTGGATCAAAAAAAAATGTGATAATGTTAATTATTGGATTTTAGGCTTAATCCATGATAATATTCCTGGTGGATATTGATAATAATGATTATTGGATTATAAATCTGATTAATGATATTGTCCTTGGTGGATTTTTCGAATGATAAATTAAATGAAAAGGAGATAGCAAGAAGCTTAGGTAATTATTGACTGATCGTGAAAATAATTGGATTTTTAGGAAACAATGATACAAATGATATCGGTGGATTTGAAACGAGAATATCGGATTATGATAGGTTTGAAATTGGATTTATGTAGTCATGGTTGAAGTTGGATTCCTTGTAGAAATCAGATAACCATGATATGAGTAATAAAGTTAGGAGAATGCAATAGGAGTTATGTCTTCGGTGGATCAAATGAATGATTATATTTGTTTGGGGTTATCGACGAAAATGAGGTCATAACCAGGATAAAGTGTAGTCCTAGCGTGAAGTAGAAACTAAGTTAAAAAGGGCACTGGATTTTAAGCCCATATACAAGAGTAAGAATGAGAATAAATTAGCTTGCGAATGTTGGAGGCTAACAAATGTGAGATTATCCTTGCAAGTAAGCATAAAGATTTTCAAGAGGTGTCCTACAAAAAGCAATCAGAAACATCATTTAATCTCACTTCATTTTCTTTCCTAACTCTTTTTGCTCTTCTCTCGTTTTCTTCTCACTTCCTCTGCTAAGCCCAAAAATGTTATAGGACTAATTCCTAAGTTCCGATTACTGTCAGATGAATTATTACTGAGGAAACTGAAGATTTGATGGTACAACAGATGGACAACGGAAATCAGAACAGACTATCCATCTTGTCGAAAGCCCTATCCACCATGACAGAAGCCTTATCCGACATAAAAGAAGTTGTGTCTATCATGGAGAAAACCCGGATTGAAGGCGGACAAGGACAAGTCAGAATACTAGAACAACAAGCAAGAATATTGGAACAGCCCATTACAAAAGCGTCACCAGAAGAACTAGTATCAATGTCAAGTGCGATTGCATTCAAGTTTACCACTTTCCTGAAGACTCGACCACCGGAATTCTCTTCGGCAACGGAACCTTTAAATGCTGATAACTGGTTACAGAATATCGAGAGAAGACTAGAAACCATCGGATGTACAGACAAAGAAAAAGTTCTTTTCGCCGCCTACCAATTATCAGGACCAGCTAGCAATTGGTGGAACGCTATCCAATGGATATATCCGAACAAGAATGATATTACATGGACAGAGTTCGTGACTAGATTTCGCAAGACTTATACGCCTCCTAAAGTCGTCACAGAAAAATATCAGGACTTTCTTAATCTCCGACAAGAAGACAAGCCCGTTATGGAGTATTTGCAGCAATTCCATCATCTGTCACAATATGCCCAAGAAGATATCAATGACGAAGCAAGAAGGGTGGCACATTTTATACAAGGTTTACAACCAAAGATAAAGTGCTACATTACGACTATGGAATTTCCGGATTTACGGACTCTAGTCGATCAAGCTCTCCAGATAGAGGAAAGAATGTCAGGATATGTGAAGGTTATCAAGCAAAGCGACCTTGTGACTATGACACTCAAGACTTGTTTTCACTGCAACCAGAAAGGACATATTCGTTCCCAATGCCCATGGGAATCCCTACCTAAGGAAGTGGCGTGGATACGAGCTAAGGAACAAACATCAACATCTTATCAACTGCCATCAAAGGAAGAAGAACGCCGCTCCAAAAAGGCTCGAGTGGAAAAAGGAGACAAATGCACCCTAAAGAAGTGACTAAGAGAGCAAGAAAGCTAGGCAACACCATTGGTTAAAGACGAAACATAGAATGAGTGTTATGTCATACTTTTGTATAAGCAAGTGCGTCTGTGTAAGCAAGTAGTCTCTTAAGACATCGAATGTACCCGTGAGTTATCTGTGAGCTATATGTACAGTGATATAAGGAATAAAGAAGCTTGCATCATAATTCGCTGTGAACTTACCTTCCAGCTTTGTGTAAGAGAAGTACGACAATATTTGAAAGGCTACGTAAAGGATGGAAGAACCAACTGAGTTTGGATAGAAAAGCAGAATAATACAATATGAGTGTGGACACTAGAACAAGCAAATCAGAATCGTCTCAAGAGATACTAAGGGGAAATTATAAGGAATGTTGGTATATAAAATACCTACAAAGGTTATAGTAAATAAACCAGGAAGGTTTATGTGAAGATACATGATTGAACTGGTATAATACAAGGATGATATACAGGTACAAAAAAAAAGAGAAAGAAAGAAAAAGGGATATGTATGAGCTCGAGCGTAACAAGAAAAGTTCTTAGAAAATGAAGACTATAGCCTCATTCCTATTGAAGACTAGATTGATTATAGCTCCAGTTCTAGAATTTCCCAATAGAGATTTCAACCCTGCGGTCACACCTCAGAAACAAGGACTAAGATGTATATTAATACAAGACAGAAGGATTATAACTTTTGCATTGAGATGCCGACGCTCAAGAAGAAGTACACCACTTATGGCCTAGAATTAGTAGCCATAGCACATGCACTTTGTCGATTGGGATCAAATTCGACAATGAAGATGGCTATAAATAATCAAGGGTTGTGAGTGGGATGGTCAATGAAAGTGAATGCCCTGGTATGGTTACTAAGTGTTATCTCTATTTCGGCAGGTAAATTCAACAGAATCCATTAAGGAATAAGCAAGAAACCTTGGAACCTCACGGTCACTCTTAATATTGAATGAAGAGGAGATTCGAGACCCACTCATAAAGAAACTCACACCTCATAGCTCACTATACGCTTTGATGAATAAATAGGAATCCAGTTTGAAGAATGAATTTTGATGAGGTAATATGAAGAGAGAAATTTCAAGGTATAGCATTTATAACATTTGCTAGAGAGTAAAAGACAGATTACCAGTCATAACTAGTCTTAGAATGGAGAAGAGGAACCAATACAGGTGTAGATCGGTTATTCAGACTCAAGAAAAAAAATATATGGGATTATAAATAATCATGGGTCGATTTATTTATTTAGTACAAACACTATCAGGCAAGCAAACCTACCGAAGATATAGTTAACGGAACTCTACATGATCATGGTCGTGCTATTGCATAAGCTTCCAGATGAGATTATCTTAAACCAGAAACACAAGTCATATATGTACTTTGAGAATATTCTCATGAAATTTGGAGAGCACAGATAACCAAAAAGGGACAAGTACCGACGGAAACTCAATTAACGGTCACCATTGGAAGCTCACTCTGAGTAAAACAAGATCTATGGAAAGGAATTAGAACTGTAACAAGTTTTGTTTTTCACCATTCTTTAACCTGGGTGAATCTCGGGGTCGAGATTCTTTTTAAGGAGGGAAGGTTGAAACAAACCAAATTTTTGTCAAAATCAAAAATTGGAGTTGAATTTCCGTTTCTCTTTTGCCCTTTCCTTCTTAACCCTAATCTGCACGAATCTTGGCGCAAAGCAACCCAAATCCTTGCCATTGCCGGCCTGAACGGAGGAGAGGAGCGCGGGCACTGTTCATGGCCGAAAAATCCCGCCGTCGCTCGATCTTTTGTCGCCGCTGTTCTCTCGCGCCCCCTCGCGCCTTCTAGCACCCGCGCGCCCTCGCCAGCTTATCCCTGCTCGTCACGGCGCCGTACGCCTCGCCAGCCCCGCTTTGACCCGGCCGCAAGACGTGGCGACGCTGCTGCCGCACATGCGCCCTCCCTCTGCTCCTTCCCGTCCCTTCCTCTCACGGTCGACCTGCAGGCCTCCCTGACACCTTTGACGGCCGTGGAGTGACGCCCAAGCCAGCTCAAACCGCCTTGAGCTCCCAAGCCGTGGCTGTCAAAATATCCCCTTCCCCCTCTCCGGTGCCGACCGCCTTCCCGGTCTATTTAAGCGCCCCCGACCCTCCCAAGAGAAGCACCCCACCTCCCTATAGCCCATCGAGCATCCCTAAGCGCCTCTCTCCCTCTCCATCGCCGGTAATCAGAAAAATCCCCAATTCCATGCCCTAGCTCAATTTCCCACCTCCGGCCATCCATTCTCCAATTCCTTTCTCCAGTAGCATCCCCAAGTCTCCTAGAACCTCCCAAACATCGCCACGCCTCCCAATTACCCCTCCTCCCGGCGCCGTTCACCCCTCCCTACCAAAACCGGCCACCGTGGCGACCTATCCGGACCTCCGAGCCGGCCAACCCATCCCTAAGCCTCCCACACCGTAGTGATGCTCTAGCACCGGCCCGATTGCCTAGGAACCCTTGGTCACCCCAAATTCCAAAAATGGCCGTGGGAGAGATGACCTCGCCGTCGGCGATGCGCCTCCGCCGGACCCGAACCACCAAAAATGGATTCCTCTCACCGCCACGAACCCAACCATACCTTCTACTACCGCCGCAAGTCAACCTCCGCCGCGGTAGCGCGCCTCTTCCTCGTTCCTCTGCGAAGCGGAGGTGGAAGAAGGCACCGTGTGCCGACCGACCTCGCCGAGTTGGCTAAGCCCAACCGCACGCTCGCGCCGCCCGCCCGCGCCAGCGCGCGATCGCACCGCCGCCCGCGCCGCTCCAGCCGGCCGCACTTCCGCGCCGCGTGGCTCGACCGAGCTCGCCGCGCTGGTCCGAACCCTGTGAATGCGATGACCGACCGAGCCGCGTGAATGAATAACTAGCCCAAAGCCCAAAATACATATTTATACTCCGGATTCGTTTGAGCCCGCCCAACCCAAATCCAAGGCCCATTTCCCATATAACCTTCCTATAACCCCATATCCTCAATTTAATGGAGTTTTCAGATTTTCTTTATTCTTTTATTTTCTTTATTCCTAGCTCAATCCTTGAGCATGGGATTAATTTATTTTACTTGTTTTACGTTAGTTTCAGAGTCGAGATTTGCAAGAACAGGAGGAAAAGCTCAAGTCCGCACTGCCCATCGAAAAATACGAAATAATCGAAATCGAAGATCTGCAAGGCAAGTCACACATATTTTTGAACATGTTGATCCTACATTCCCTAAGTTATTTATTTACCTGTATTTTCATTATGTTATTTGTGAACTGTTATTTTATGTACAATCAATGCTTAGAATGACATGACACTAGTTACGTCCTACCACCCAAAAGCCAGTTTAACTTGATGGCCACATTCACCTTGACAAGACCTAGTAACATAAAGTATAATATTAATATTAACATGGTAGTTTAGGGACACATCAAATCTTTCTACTGTTAAGGTTTTGGTATTTGACTTAGAGTTTTGGAAAGTTGGATTTAGGGTAAGTAAGGATCGCAGAGATGGATCCGAAGACCTTATCCTAGGGTGGAGGCTGGATGTGGATTGGTGGCAGTACAGTGTGTACTGAAATGGGGTTTGTGCGTGGATGATGCCTCAGTTAAAAATGTAAGGACTAGACCCTTATCTTTGAGTAACGGACATAGTAACCGCCCAACCACAAGCGTTGACTTGGTCAAACTTGACTTAGTCAAACCTGGCTTAGTAGCTGCTCAACTTCAATTGAACCTCTGCAACTGGAAAGGGGGAGACAGAGGGTGAGTTCGTATGGGAGGTGGTTAACCATACAACTGTAGGGCTGCGATGAGTCGGACGAGATCCGTGGGGTCATCCGAGCTTGTTGAGATTAAACACCTACTGGGCGGAATCTACACAAAGAATTGAGCAGTGAACATCCTTGTTGTCTTAACTCTATCGCGGGAGTTAAGGGATCTTGTGGGTAAAGCAGGGCAGCTTTGCAAAGTCATGACGAATGGTATTCGAATACGCCGTGCTTCCGGTAAACGAAGCTGTGTTTAGTGGGTGAATCCAGTATCAAGGCATAAGTAGTTTTGGAATGGTTTGGTAATATTGAGTAGTGGTAATCAAGCTTGAAACCCCCTTTACTTTAATGAAGTACATTTTAAAGGTTTCCAAATAGTTCCAACCAAAACTGCATCCACATAAAATAATAGACTTTATCCCCTTTTTCTTGATATACCATGCATGAAATTATTATTAAGCTCCGTGTGACTTGTTGAGTACGAGTGGTAGTACTCATACTTGCTAAAAACATAAACAGAAATAACTAATTTGAGGATGCGAGAGAAGACAAAGGGATGATTCTGTACGCGATCAACGAAGCGTGGAATTAGGGTCGTCTTCCGCTCAGGCGTGCCTGTGGCATTTTTAATCTGTAATGTAAGACTTGGCTTTTAGCCTTTATATTGTAATAAAGTTCGCTTTTACGCTTAAACTTGTGTTGGCAATGTTATACGCTCAATGGAGGTACTCGCAGTTGAACAGTCCTGGACAACTGCGATGATTTCATAATACTCCCGGAAACGGGGGTGTTACATCAACATAGGGCCGGGAGAGAAAAATGCGATCACACGAGCCATGCACTAGTCGATCTCTATCCATGCATTGACTAGCTTGCATCTGTGTACGTAAGATGTATGATATAATATGCAGGCGGCCTGTAGGGTGCTGCAATCTGCATGACCTCTTATGGATCTAGCCCTTAGGCCTTAGCCAAATCGTAAGATCAGTCCATTGATCCATTCGTTCGTTGGAGTCGTCGCGCGCACTGCTAGCGAATGGCGCAGCGTATGTATGTTTGCACTGATCCATTGACGCTATCCAAGAGCCGATCTATCGGTGATGAGAAAAATATACACAGCAAGCATGCATCATGCTGACCCTTTACCCCATTACGAGTCTTATTGTAGCAGTGTTTGTTTACAAAGGAGAATTAAAGCCACGGCTTGGTTGGATTCATGGAGATTCTCCGACACTTGTGACAGCATGCCACCGCGTGATCGATATCTTCAATTTATTGGTACCATATCTTTAGAGCTGATAAAATATATACTATCAACTGCTGTGATGAGATCGTGTGTGGTATGTGACTAGCTTGCTTATCTGAATCAACACTAGTCGAATTCAGACTTAATTTACTTGCGTTGTAGCTGTCAATGATCAGCCGACAGGCCGTTAATTAACTTTGCACTTTGTTTCTTTCAGAAATAGGTAGGTATTGCCAGGTATAATGTGTTTGTTTGTTTCAGAATTAGGTAGGTGTTTCCAGGTCTCTAATGTCTTTGTTTCTTTCAGAAATAGATAGGTATTTCCAGGCTCATACCTGGTATGCACGGACACCTCCAAAAAAATTTAAAACTATCATATACTCTTTCGTGCTACATGTTCTAATTGAAGTTGGACTTTATTGCAATTTAATAATACTCACGAGAATTAGATACAAATTGTATTCCATATCATCTTTCATGTTTTGTAGATGGTCAAGCGCATTTTACTTTTAAATTTTAAAGTTATATGTGACGTTAATAGGCTACATCGATCAATATTATTGTACTAAGTATAGATATACTAGAAACACTACGTATTTTTCGAGTGGTAGAGTATGTGAACTGTCATGCAGGTTATGTAGTATACTAATAAAAATCTATGGAATTTATTTATCAATGTAAGTATTTGTTATCCTTATGACACTATAAAATTAAATTGTTTTCACAACTAAAAATGTAAAGTAGCCAATTAATTGGGATGAAAACCTAACTAATTATATAAGTAACATTAGAGTACTATGTGAATATAATACTCACAATGCATGATTTACTCAGCACTAACATTTTATTACTTCCTCCATTCTTTTAAGTGATATTTTTTATTTTTTATAGTCTACAGGACATGTCTTCGACTATTACTATTTGTAACTTTATATTATTACATACTAATAAAATTATAATATTATGAAAGTATTTTTAACGATAAATCTAGATAGTTTTAAATATATTAGCAGTTAAAATTTTTGAAAGTTTGACACATGGATTATAAGACGTCAACTAAAAACTTTGTGTGGGTGGTACGATGAGTCGACGATTGCAAGAGTGTGCGTTAAGAGTTGCCTAGCGGTCTCGGTGAGGGTGTGAGTCGAAAGAAGCACGGCACGGCGGTTGGAGGCGCATCCAAGAAACTACGGCACGTGCAGTGTACAAACCTGCAGTGTACAAACCTAATGAAATTTTTGCTAGCTCTGCCACTGTTTCCAGGTCTCTAATGTCCCTTTTAAGAAAAACTAAGCATCGCTGTAGTGGAGCTCCTGAAATGAGTGAAATCTGAATATCTCAACTTCAGACGGTGGTGGGCCTTCACGAGTTAGAAGCTTGGAACACTGGGCCCAGCCCATTAAAATTATGGGCTTCTGGTTCTGAAATTGCGCAGCCGTTCACTCTATTTTTCTTGTGAACTGTATGTGTTGAGCGTATCGAGTACAAAACAAGAATTAGTACCACTGCCACTGCAAATGTATAGCTACGGATCATAGACGATTATTAACACAAATCATCTATAGTATTATCAAATATCACAGATAATTTTTATTTAAACCGTCTGTGATACTTCATAGACGGTTTGCATTAAAAATCATTTATGATAATTAAGTTATCATAGACAGTTTGTATAAAAAATTGTCTATGATAAATTGATAATTCTATTACATTAACTGCGCGCAGATCTATAGACCATTTGTCTTAAATTCCAGATCTACGCTGCTACTTTGAGCTGGAGGTATCTTTTAGGCAATTTAGTGAAAGGAGACTATTTGGCAAGAGTAATTGTAGATCAACTAAGTCTAACTACCTATGGTTAGTAATTTATTTCTAATTGTATAATAATTTACATTTATAGCTTTCAATGAAAGGAGAATTGAAGATGATTGATCTAGCTAGCTTGATGTAGAGAGAATGTTATTTTATATCTAGCATGGTTTATTGTTTAGAGTTTAGTCAATTCATAATCTATTTTTACTTAATTCAATTTAATTAGTTATTATTGCTACATATAGCTACTTAATTTAGATCGTACAAATATAGTATAGTAGTTAATTAATTGAATAATGTTATACTAAATTGTTATATGCGTAACGTAGGACCGAAGCTGGATGACGTTGGGAATCACGTGAGTAAAGAGTACATTAATGGCATTTTTGTTTTGACAAGAGTTATCGAGAAGGATATGTTGAATAAGGAGGTGGAATATATGTATTACGCATGCGTTGACTGCGAGAATCTAAAGATTTTTAAGAGCAAAGCGCATATTGAAGCGCACTTAATTCGAATGGATTTCAAAAGGGGGTATGCTTGTTGGACCAGTCATGGTGAAAAGCAGATTACACAGGAAGGTAGCAGAAATGACATTGCCAATGAAGTCAATGATATACCGCCGGATGATCATGTCAATGATATGCTGCAGGACGAGGTGGTGACGACTCTATATCATCTTGAGATGTATTTTCCTCCATCGTACTTCAATATCATGATCCATCTTATTGTTCATATTGTGTAAGAGATAAAAATGTGCGAGGCCATGTTCCTACGTAGCATGTACCTATTCGAGAGGTTCGTGGGAATTCTTAAGTTCTATGTACAGAATCAATCTCAGCCAGAGGGCAGCATCGTCAACGGTTATGCAATAGAAGAGGTCATTGAGTATTGTGTCGATTACATGGCTCAAATTGAACTGATAGGTGTGCCTCTATCTCACCATAAGGTGAGGCTCAAGGGTATCGGGACCAACAAAAGGAAAGCAATCACTCCAGATATGGATACGTATGCTCAAGCCAATTTCATGGTCTTGCAACACATTACTGAAGTGTCCCCGTATATCGACCAGTACAAGGGTGTGCTTTGGCAACAGAATCCAGAGCAGCCGGATACTGAATCACGAGACAACACAACAGTCGATTCGATTAATGGTTGAAGGACCGACTCGCTAGGAGCTCGTCAAGTGATATGCTGATATAGTTGGCAAAATGGCCAATATTTACAGTTATGATATGGCAAGGATATAACATAAATGGGTATACATTCTATATGCAGACTCAGGTATAAAAAGCACTAACCAGAACAGCGGTGTCTGCATAGATACTTTCAGTACTGATGGGTTGAGAAACTCTAACTATGGGTTCATAGAGGAGATTTAGAAGATCGACTACATGCTTTTCAAGATCCCTTTATTTCAGTGTCGTTGGGTCCATCTCCCACAGGTAAAGGTCGACAAGTACAATGTCACTACCGTGAACCTCAAACATATCGGATATAAAGACAAACAATTCATACTCGCTAACCAAGTTGTTCAAGTTTTCTATGTAACCAACCAGGCAAATAAAAAGTGTTACATAGTTCTTTATGGAAAAAGAAGAATTATCAAAGTTGAGAATGTAGTGGACGAAGAAAAATACAATTAATTTAATGAGTTGCCTCCTAGCCGATAAATGTAGTGACTGATGAAAAGTAGTGCATTATGTAAGAAAGTTATGCAACGAAAGTCACTACAACATTCGGAACACCATGCGACTTATGGAATTGTGATATAATAAAGTAAATTACAATATATGAAAATGAAAAGTAGTGGCTGATGAATAGTAACGGTTTATAGGAGTTGAAACGTTCGTATTGGTTTCGCTTCTGAAAACAAAGGTAAAAGTAAAAACTAATATAAACAGGCTTATATGAACTAGTTTTTGTATGTCATCTGTTTTTTTAATGGACTTTGTTTACCTCGTCTTTCATACAGCTGTTTACTGAAGGCACGTATACTAGAATAAGGCCTCGAGTGCCTCCTGCGCGAGGCGAGCCGCCGTCGCGGCCGCAACCGGGAAGCGGCGGCGCATGAGGCAGACCAGCGACAGGGCCGCGGCCGCCATCCAGAGCATGAACCCGACGGCGGCGTGGACGCAGCTGCAGGTGCCGTCGTCGTCTGAGCCGACGGCGCGCAGGAAGAACGAGGCGCCGAGCATCATGTAGGCGGCGCAGCAGCAGCGGAGCCGCCGCTCGACGCCGTCCTGGCCGACGCCGTCCCGCCGACCATTGTTTTGAAAGGCCGCAGCTGCAGCGCGTGCCATTTCCACAACTCGATTTTCACTATGAACGTACGTACGGACCTGCTGTACTCTATCTGTTGCAAAGTTGAAGCTTAACTGTACTGATCCGTACTCCTTTGGAACATATATCACAGACGAGTCGAGTATATATAAATAAGAGTAAAGTCCATTACCGGTCCTTAAATTTTTTATGCTGTGTCATTCTGGTTCATAGACTTTCAAAGTGTGTTATCTCGGTCCATAGACTTTTAAAGTGTGCCATTACTGTGGTAACAACCATGGACCGGGATGACACAGCCAAGACCCGTAACGGGCTAATTTTGAGACCCAAAGAGTGTTTAGGCACCGGGTGACACACTTTGAAAGTCTATAGATCGGGATGACACAGCTTAAAAAATTTAAGGACCAGTAATGGACTTTACTCTATAAATAACCAGGCGTACGCAAAAGGCAAGGCATATGCACGCAGACTTGCATGTTTCTTGGAGTTCTCTAAGCATTGAAACGCTGACTTTCCAAAGTGCACCTGACTTTGAAATTATAATCTTGTATAGAGTATCTTGCAAGTCTGGACAGTTTGCTGATTCATTGATTCATATATTGTACGTCACATTCAATTGCATTGTTGGCATTGGCCTTCTGCAACCGGTATAAGCAAATTGTTAGGACCTGCAAACAAATACTAATATTTAGCTTGCCTTGAAATGACCGGAAGTTACCTCGACAGTATAAAGATTCCTTAGAATCACCTACGTGATGCAGCGGCCATGTGGGTTAATTCCAATTATCTGTATTACGCACTCTCGATCAGTTATTTGTTGTTTTTAGTTTTGGTTGTGTCAAGGAACAAAACGGATCACAAATGCCAATTTTTAACCCGGTGGTGGTTTGTCTGGCTTACTGTTCTTGTAGCAATTTATCACGCATCCTCTAGTATAACAATGAGCCTTTGCTTGTAACGATAAGAGCTAGAGCAGGTAGAATTTGGAATGATATAGTATATTATCGTAAACAGGTGTGCAATTGGTTATCACGATTATCCTTAAGAAAGGAGACAACGTATAGAAAGAAAGGGACAAGAAAAAATCAGTTGTAGATGGAGTAATATTAGGTTAGACCATCTTGAGTTCTTCAGCTAACCCACCCTAATCTGACCCAAGAAAAGGTAACTCAAGGGCAAGCCTGACACAGGCCCGATCAGTCTACCAACCTAGGCCGGACTGCTGACCAAGGCTTAAGCTCGGTCCATCGTTTTCCGGCGGCCAGGCGGCGAGCTAGCCAGGGCGGAAGCAAGTTATCACACTCAGTGTTAGAAGACACTGACCCATATTTTTTTTAATATGGATCAGCACATCTAGTTCATGTATGAACCTCCAGTTCAAACTCAGTGCACCTGATCCCTTCCTTAAATCCCAATGAATGAAGCAAGAGCAGCCCAAATTTTCAATAGCTAACAACAATCTACGAGGAGCCCTTGCTTCCTCAACCCATGAGGCAACTACAACAAGCTGAGGCAACCCTTACGTCACCCAAGAGGAAGACAACAACAAGCCACGGCACCTATTTAATCAATCCCGAAGCGTGTCACTCGCAGCAGCTCTCGGCACCTGTTCGTCTCGCATGCTAAGAGATGTGCACCATGCCTGCCGCACAACTGTACCCAATCAAGCAACAATCGATCACTGGAGAATGGGAGAAATCGGTGCCACCGGTAGCCCTAGCCTGCCATCTCGCCGCGGCACCGTCTGGTCCCTATTGCCTCACGCCCTCACCAGCCAAAGAAAGATTAGGTCCACCCGATCAGTATGTATTTTGCTCTAAATTTCTCTCAATTCTTCTAATTTATTTTAAGAACAAAAGCTAAATTTATGAGTTAAGATTTCAAATGTGATAATTGCTTATTGATTTTGTCGAATTGTAGAGTTAATATTTAGAGTTTCAATTTTGATTTTTTGAATATTAGCCTAACTCGTTACAAATCGGACATAAATTTGTAGCATGTGATCACAATGTCAAGTAAGTTAGCACTAGACATATTTTTCTATTATATTGTTTTTAAACTATTAAACATACATATATCTAATTGACTTTTTAATTAATCGGTAATGATTTCATGAATGATAGACTTTTTTGCTATGTGAAGAAACAAGAATTGATGAAAATTATTAATGATATTATGATTCGTCGCTTCATGAAATTGAAAGAACGTAAATACTAAAAGTTAATATATTAATTTACATTTGATCATTCTATTTTTTAATTGAAAACTTTAAATAATTTTGTTCTCTTTTAATAAGCCATTGAGGTCGAATGGTGTATTTTACCAATGCTGACCAATTTTTATATGTGATTTCCTTTAGTTTGATGCAACTACCTAATATTATTATCGAGTTTCTTTATTTTGATAAGTGTTTCGATAACTACTTATTTATCATTATACACTGTTATCGATTATGTTAAAGTATTGATGCTAAAAATTATCAGACACATTACTATTTAGCATAATATTACTTAAAAATTATATATGCTATTATATATGTACAATAAAATGATGAACCTCAGTCAAATTCCTTCTAGTTCCACCGCTGGAGCTGGCAGACGTGGAGGACGACCGGTTCGGCTCCCTGCTACCTCCGTACGCAGAGAAGGGTCATGCCCACGCGGCGGAGGCTGATCATGCGGCGTTAGACGACGAGAAGCAGAAGCTGCCGGCGCCGGCGTGTTCAACCGGCGGCGAGCCCACCTGGGTCTGGTGGAAGGACAAGGCCACCTCGGCAATTAATTTCGACCTAAATTGTTTAATCTGCAGCGACGGCCGGCCTTGCCCCGCCCCTTGAGATGCTCACCGAGCTCCAATGGCAGTACACGATCGAGGATGCGGCCAACATCGTCTATGTCAAGGTGCTGGACTCCGACGTCGGCTAGCCGACCAACCTGTTCGGGGCCGTGCTCGTTAGAGATATGCTAGATGAGTGCCAACTGATAAGTCCCCGGTACGTTTAGCTAATCTTACTCTGTTTTACTCGACGTTCTACTAAATCGTGTTGTCAGTCAGTCAGTCAGTCTTTTAAAATTTTGATAATAAATAAACATAAAAGTATTTAGATTGATGAATGGAAATTATACCTTAGATTTTCATAAGAAAATACTTTTTATCATTAATCTTTTAACAATTTTTGCTATATAATTAGAAGAAATGAATAAGTCTATTTTACACCTTTGAACTTTACAAAAAGTCCATTTTACACCCTGTAGCACTTTGGAAGAGTAGTTTCGTTGACATGAAGGTTGTTTGGCCCTGTGTGCAGCTTAGACCAGCAAATTTCGCTACAATGGTATCCTAGTCAGCAATAATAAATAAAAAACACTTTTCATCGCAGGGAGCGTGAGAGAAAAGAAGTGGGGAGAGAGAGATATGAAAAGGGGATTTTTTTTTTATTATTCATTTAAGGATTTTGTTGGCACATTAGTTCAAGACGTTGAAAAGGGAATGTTTTTTAATTTACTGCTGCTGACTAGGATGTCACTATAGCAAAATTTGGTGACATAAGATGCACACATGGCAAGAACACCTCCATGTCATCAAAATCAGCATCTCAAACTGCCTTGGGTTGGAAATTGATTTGTGCCATTGCAGTTAGGGATGGCAAATTTACAGGAGGTGATTCCTCTAAAAAAAGTTTTAAAACATGCAGTAGGTGATGTGATGCTGTCTATCTAGATTAGAAACCAGATAGATCTTTTAAGTGAAAAAGAAACAGAAAGTTAATTTTATAGTGACCAGCTAGTTTGGTTGTAGGTTAGGCGACTGCACATCCCCAATTGTTATACCAGGGGTCAGAATGCAATAGGAGATGCATCCCCATCAGGTGGCACTGGTAAAGGCCGTGTATGCCTTCATCTCTGAACAAAACCTCGTAATGTCAACAAAATCAAGCTGCGAATTGCCATACGTTACTACGTATGTACATTAACTGTGGAAGATCCTACTCGTCTAGCTACCGAAAAGAAAGAGAACACAAGCTAAAGCATTATCGGTCACTGTCAAATATGAAATCAGAGTTTGCCTGAATCTACACCCCGAAGAAAGCACTGGGAGGTCCACAATTACACGGGTTAATTAGATATGCTAATTCTTTTGAAGAGCTAGATGGCATATTCGATGTTTCTCATCCCATTCTCTTAGCTTTTAAGTGACCAACAAGCTAGGTCGAATCTGCCCTTTTGCTGCAAGTTGGGAATTAAAAGGTCGATGTGGAGGAGAAGAAATTCTTGGCTTTGCCGGCCGGGCTGACCTGCCGCCCTGCCCTGAGGAAATGATGAGAAGTTTCCTTGATTACATCAGATCGAAACTTAGTATGGGGGAATTTTAAGTATTCTTTTCTTGGCCAGACGAGCTCTTTTCTCATAAGAGGTCGATGCTTGCTCTAAGCAACTTAGCTGTTGTCAATTGTTACGTAGTACTACTATTATCTTTTAAGGGAGTTTTTGTGCTGCCGCTTTTGGCTGCAACTTATTAGCTAGTATAATGAATAGTAATTATTGAAAAAAAATTAAAGCTAAAAACTGACTGAAAAGTCAAAAAGGATAGAAGTGCTCTACTGGCTTAGCCTTCGGTACTTTAATTTATCCACCTGACCGGAAAGCATACTACTTATATGTTACCCCCTCAGGGAGTGATATGTGAAAAACACAGCGCTAGAACAGATACACGCAAGATGTTACGCAGACTTGCTAGTTAATTAGGTAGTACATGTTCGAGTGATCCAAAGAGCAAAATTGGTATGATCAGGAAGCACACGGTTATGAGTGAGTTGTCCATTCGGAATAACCAAGCTCAGTGAGTTATTTCTACATACCAGTCTTACTTCCACCAACATCAGATCAGCCAAGTCAAAAAACCATTTGATCGATTTGGATTCAGATCAATACCATTCCATCCCTTCAATTACAACCATACGATCAAAAGATCAACGCATTAGATTATTAGTTGATTGCTACAATGAACTGCTACAGTCACGATCGATGTGATGAATGAAAAGATAGTGCTAATTAAGTGCCATTGCCATGCAACGGTACTGCAGGATCAATATGTATATCAGTATACGGCCCGCCGGAGTGCATTAATATGGTGAGATCTTTTAGGAACCAATCTCTTTCAGGTGAATTCCTGCGTTCCAAGCTGATCTCAGAACCACCGGAGCCTAAAAAACTTTTTAAGTTGTTAAGAAAAGTTGGGCAGTTAATCCGAAAAAATAGTATTATAACCGAAGTTTGAGGGCTCGTAAACCAAAACATGAGAAATGCCATGTTCTTTTTAGCTTTTGGTTCCGATTTCTCTAAAAACTAAAATAAAAAGGGCGATTTCTCTAAATAGTTTCTTTAAACGGCTTCTCGAACTCAAAACCTTATGTATGCTGCTGCGCCGACGTCTCCGTCCTCTCAAAATCACAGACGAAAACCATCAGCTATAACTGAAACCCATCTGCTACATTCTAAAAAAAAAAATGGGACCAAATTCACAGCTCACAGCCCCCTCTAACTCTAGGGAGAAAAGAGGTAAGAAAGGAAGCATCAGCAAATTAAGGCGAAGGCAAGCATTGGCGGGCAGGAAGATGGCCGGCGACCACCCAACAAAAAAGTGTACAAGTCAAGCACATAGCGTGAGTCTTCCCCGCGCAAACGCCGAAAGCTATCACGCGCCAGCTCCTCGCGCCAACCACACGCTATTATAAAGAGCATCACCTTGCTACTACGTCTCCTACACACACACACACACACTCCTCCGGTGATCTCTCGCTGACACACACAGATCAAGCCAGAGCCAAGCATGTCCTGCTTCGGCATGGCCACCACGTCGACGTCATCGTCGAGGAGGGGCAGGCTGAAGCCGTGGAGGTGGTGGCGCAAGTGCACCCGCCTCGCCGCCGCCGCCCACTCCAAGCTACGCCGCTCCGTCCGGTGGTCAGCCCCGGGGATCGGCTTCGACAGCCGCCGTCGGCGCACGCCGTCGTCGTCCCTGCAGCGCGGGTGGTGCCACCACCGGAGCTTCGCGCCGGTCTACGTGGACGAGCTGTACAGCCAGCCCAAGAGCCTCAGCGTCGCGCAGGAGCACGCCCAGGAGGAGGAGCCGAGCACCAGCGGCAGCAAACTAGCAGCACGTGTGGACGCCGACGCCACTGCCGCCGGTACGTCTCGCGTCAGCGCGCGCCCCAGTGGCAAGGCACGTGTGGGTGCCAATTATACCAGCACTACTTCTAGCGGTGGTGCGCGTGCCGGCGGCAAGGCACGTGCGGATGCTGCTCCTACTAAGAGTGTCGGTGTGAGGAGTGTGTTGATGAGCCCAAGCAGAGGAGGAGGAGGAGGTGGTGGTGTTCTTGGGGTGGTGAAGGGGATGGGAGAGGTGGATCTGAGAGCAGAGCTCTTCATAAGGAAGTTCAGGGAGGAGATGAGACTGCAGAGTCAGAGATCAGCAGAAGAATTCCAGGCCATGCTTGCAAGAGGGCTATGACACTCAAGATCTCATGTCATATCGATAATTAACTTAACCATGAGGATATGTTAGCTAATTAGTTCGGTTTGATTTGGTTTGGTTTGGAGTTTGAAAAAAAAAATAGGGGTCTAGATTATGTGATGGTGTGCTTCTCTCTGAAGTGCCATGGGAGCTTGGTTTTCGTGTTGTACATACTAGTTACATAGGATTGTTGCATTCGTTGGTTGCGCTTGCATGGAAGTACATGTATTATTGGGTACGGTGTTCATCTCAGAAAAAAAATGTTTATACAACTATGCTATCGCCTTGCCCAGCTTGTATTGCTGGTATATTCTTTGATTCATCTAATTGTATGATAGTATCGTAATCTCGATTTTAGTCACACTATCCTACGATTTCTTCGACCTTGGGTTGACTGGACGATCCAATCCTAGATAAAGTTTCAATTAGATAGAATCTTAATATTATTATGACTACCAAAAAATATGTATAAATAACAAATAATCTTTTCTTTCCACTACATTTTTATAAACAAAAGTTCAAGTATAATTTTAAAAATATAGTAATGTTAAAATACATGGCATATTTTGAAAAATGTTTCTTCGATACAATTTGGTAGGATGTTCGATTCTATAGATCCTACAATTGGCGATCGTGCCAAGAAACCTTTCGATCCGATTCAGAATCGATCACGATTCTGACTACCTTCGATGATATGATACCGTTGCTTCTTGCCAGTAAAACAAACATAAGGATTTATCACATACTCACACTGAGTTGATCATGCCGATTATTTCTTCCACAAAAGCTTGTAACCGACGGAATCGCAGAAATAGCAACAAGCACCGATTAATAAGCAAGAAAAAATCGATTTATCTTTGCTACATCGTGATTACCAGGAATCACACATGCAAGGCACATCTTCATTCTGCTTTGTACATCAGTGATCTGTTCCTCCGATGTGTCGTTCACTACATCAGCAACTCACGAACAGCCATGACATTCCTTCGTTTCACACTTTAAGAGACATCAGTGCTACAGAAGCAATCATCCGGCCAAGGATGGTAGTACCGGGAAAGAGAACTCTTGGCTCCACATTAAATCATACTCCGGTTAGACACAGGCATAGCCAGCTTACACTTCCATTACACAACAACTGTCATTGCAAGATACATGAGCAGCCAGGTGATACACGACGATGCCTTAATGGAGAAATTCTTTCATAGGATCGTCATGGTGGATTCTCTTCATACGGTAGGCCTCCATGTCTTCTGCAGTAACCTCATCGTTCCATTTCACGTTGTACTTCCTCTTCCTTTCATCTGTCTGCTCTTTCTTCCTTGCACCCTCCTACAGATAATTAAACCTAGCTTCAGCATCTAGAACAATAAATCAACAAAGACAAAACGCACGAAGGTCAAATAGAAGATGCTAACCTTCTTTAAGGATTCCTCAAGCAGCTTCTTGTCAAGAACAAGATCTTGAGGCACATCAGTTCCCCAAGTGGCTAGTCGCTTTTCTTCATGTCGTACAGGTTCATCTACGTCGAGCAATTTCAAGTTAACTGAAGTTCATGGTCATGGCAATTGGACATGGCTGACGTAAAATAGAATGGCATATCACTTAAACCAGTTTACTTGGAAACAAATTTAATTGAACTTACAGTTACATTTCCTTGCCCATTTAAAAATCCAACATAAACGCATAAAATAAGCTAAGCATGAAGCAATCAAAACCTGAGACCTCACACTATCATTAACTACACAATGAACAATTTTCGGACAATTAGGAGAATAATTTTCTACTAACACATTAAAATCTTTGCAATTGACACTAATGCCATGAGCTGATAGTTCAGACAACTTGTGGAATGATTTTTTCCCAACAAGTGATGGTTTTATTAAAGAATTAGGTTTGGATAGGATCACATGGAAATTAGCGATCCACGTATCGGAATCATAAGAAAGTTTAAGGACAGTGTTTTAGACTCTCGGTTCAGATGGCAGGTTGTACGACTTATGGTTTTTGCATTGTAGGTTTTCAAGGCTCTCGTCTCTTTGACCTTGACGAGGTTTCATTTCTAGTCTACTCAACTTATTTAGGACAAAAGATTTTGTTGTTGTTGTTGTAAGTGATGGTTTTATCCTATGACACTAAGCTAGCAAAATGTGATGATTTTATCCTATGTACAGTGTTGAGTTGTCCAGATATGCATAAATAAGCCAAACTATTTTGTCAACAACATACCTTCTGCAGCCTCCTTGCGGGCCATATTTGCCTTCATCAAATCTGCTGATGCTTCAGCAGCCTCAATTCCAGCCAAGCCTGTGCAGTAACTATTTCGGATAGTCTGCTTGCAGCATTTGTAGCCCCATTGATGATCTTTCCACCATGAACCCCACACAGTTGTGTGGTTATTAATCAAGACATCCTCTTCATATTTGCTCTTGGGAAGAGATACATCCTGTAGATAATAAGTTTTGGGTACTCATTAGCATTCAAGACCATACCAAGACCAAGAAATAATGTGAACAGTTAGACCAGAAAGGTAGCATCTGACCTAAGCCAGGGAAACAAAACCACTGGCATCAAGTGAAAGAGAATACAATTCTAAGGTTTTTGTAACTGCATTCATTTGTAGAAAGGATTCTGTGCTTATTGTTGCACATTTTGAAGTTTAATAGAGATTTTAGGGTTCACATAGCCATTTTCTTGAATTCAATGGTCTCCATGCCTTATGACTGCTTACAAGAAACCTTTAAGTTTCTCATCACCTCTGATGCAACATGCTGCTGCAATTAGCTATATAACCTTCTCAAAGCAGCAAGGATTATAAGGAATGCAACAGCACATAATATACGGCGAAAACCTATGGTGCTCTACAGTGTCAGGTTATGAAAACAGTTAAAAAAGACATCATTCACAATACAAGACAGTAACAAAACAAATAAAAACTTTGAATTTCAAGGGCAACATTAGCCGTAAACACAGCCTCCTTACATCCTAGCGGAAAGTATTCTAAGAACAGCAAGTGACTAAGAAAGGCATAATTAACAACGATGAGTAATTGAGTATTATGTACTAACCTGTCCTTTGATTATTCGACCAGCCCGGTCATACTCGATTTCCCTCTCACTTTGTCCAAGAAGAAGCTCTCGAGCAATCGGTTCTTCTGACGCGGCATTACCATACTTTTCCATAATTTTATCCTTACTTTCAGATTTCAACTGCTCTTTCTTGATCTTGAAACTCTTGTACAGTAGTTCAGCTTGAGATGGGGCTGCTTGCATATGGATATCCTGCCCCTTATCAAAAGCTTCCCATGCATGGATGTTGAGTTGCTTGAACTCCAGGGCTTGTCCACTAAGTCGATTTTGATTATCACCCTGAGTCATCATAATACATCAGAATACTGAATCCAATAGCCTAGCCAACAGAAGATTCTGATGTGACATTTAATGAAGTGTAAAGCAAATAGCTTGTATGTTATCTGTCACTTACCACATAGAACTTATCATTGGGATCTGCATCTGGCAAAGGGTCTTCACGCATGGAGCGGGTTTTTGGATCATAATATGCAGAGTTCACATCAAGATTCAGAAGATATTTTGCAGTGTCTTCTCTAATACGCAAATTCCTGAGAAGAACATTAGCATAGAGCATTAGCACTAAAAACCGACTGTTGATACATCTCAGATGCACACGTCCTAGTAATTTGAAGGAACAGAATTTGTTTGTAAATCAGGACATACCTCACAGTTCCAGTGCTTCCACCACCTGTTGTGCGCACACGCTTCTCTACCTTAGCAAAATCCATTTGACTGCTCTCATCAACTTTAGCTTCATCTATCTTCAGACCATCTTCTTCATCCTCTTCGCTACCCACATTCTCACCATCCTGCTCACCATCCTTCTCCTCAAGTTTCTTGAGCTGTTGTTCTTTCAGATACTTTTTCCTAGCCTCTTCTCTAGCTTCATAATCTGCGATAACACGAGTGTAGGTCGATGGTTCGTAACCATTCCAGCGATCACGCTTCCCGTCATAGTCAAGTTCAAATGACTCCACTTTCTCATCTGGTGCTATGTTTGTATTAGTCCATTTAGCTCCCACACTTCGAGGCCGCTCCATGCATGACTTCTTGTCATGAGTCATGGCTCCACAGCTGGAACATCAAGGAAAAATATCTCTTAGACAAGCTGGATTATGCAGGATAAAGAAACGGTGGGACAAAAACCAGAACAAGGTTTTAAAAAAAGCAAAACATTTTCTTCAGTCTGAAACTCTCAAGTTTACAAAAGCTCAAGATTAAAGCCTCGATTTCCCCTGCATTGGGCTATTCAGGATCAAAATCAAAACTTTACGTAGATTCTGAATAACAAGACAAAGCGCAGATGTTGCATACTCACGCATCCTGACTACTAAATAGAATGCCTAAAACTTCAGCCCTTAGTCCCAATTAGGATCAACAAGAACATCCACATAACATTAAGCATACATGTCGAGCCGTGTTGCGAGAAAAAAAAAAACGGAAAACCACACCTACTTTTCGCAAGCGCCTTTCCTGTACTTGTTGGCCTGGAAAAGCTTGGCGCCCCTATCGTACCACGACTTGGTGTAGTTCGGATCCGACTTCCATTTCCGCTGATGCTTCAAACTCTGAACCCATCAAGCCGACACGGAGTCAGAGCTTCCACAAACCAAAATACCTCTCATGGCACAGACTAGAATTTCGGTAGGACAAGCAGCAACTCACCGGCTTCTCGGCGTTGAGATACCACGGGGCCGAGGACATGTACTGGGGGATGTGGGGATTGATCTCCTTCCCATCCTCGTCGACCTCGGCGGGCGCGAGCCCCGCCTTCCTCGCCTCCTCGAGCTCGAGCTGCTTCCGATGGTCCTCCCGGGACTTGAACGAGACTGCCACAAACGCGAAATCGCAAATAATAAGAGAATCGTCCACACAAATTCGCCGCTCCGAGCGATCAGAAAAGCTCCGATCCCAAAATTACGCAACCAGCAACCCGCACGGCTCCCTGCGAAACCCTAATCCCCATCGAATCGATGCGAAATCGCCCGGAGAATTAACCCTCCAGATCTAAAACTAGCGAAAACGGATCGAACCCGCGCGGTTCTGCGATAAAATCGGGGGGGCGGAGGATAATCGAACTAGGTTTAGGGCTACGGGATGTTCCACTCACCTGAAGCGGTCGCCATGGCGCTCTCTTCGCTCCGCTTCGCCGCCCGGGGAGCGACGCGACGACGCGGCGGCGAAACAACAAGTACGGCGAGGAAGGGGGACGCGAGACGAGAGGAGAGCGGAACGAATTGGGAGACCTTCCTCTGCGCGACACGGCGCCTGGGCCCCGTCTATAGGCGCCGCCGCCGCGCCGGGGGCCCACCGGAAGCCCACGGCAGTTACAGCCACTGTGATGTGGGCCGTACAAGCCCAGTCAGCTCAGTACAATGGTTTGTGCCTGGCCTATTGTAGCCCAGTTCCGGGCCCACGTAGGCCCAGCCCCACCCACCTTCCGCGACGACCCAGATCGGCCTCGCCCTTGCTCCCCATGGCTAATGCCTAATGGATGGCTTCCGGCCTCGCCTCCTCCTCGCCGTCGCGTCCTCCGTCTAGAACCCTAGGCACGAAAACCCCAATGGCGGCCGCGACGGCGACCGCTGCCGCTGCAGCTGTGCCTGCTCCCGCGCTCCTCTCGCCCCTCTCGCGCCGCGCCTTCTTCCCGCTCCCTCGTCGCGCCGGCCAGCCAGTCCCCCAATCGCTGCGGTAATTCAATTCGCTGGGGGTTTTTTTGGAAATTATTTGAGGATTTTATGGATGATTTCGTAATTCATTCCGGGAACTGAAGGCTCTTCGCGTCGGCTGCGAGGCGCCGCGGCGTGGTCGTAGTGGCGGCGGCGGCGGCGGGGGGCGCGGAGTTCAGCGACGACGAGAACCCGTACGAGGTATTGGACGCTGAAATGGGCAAACTTTTTCAGTCTCTTGCTGGACTTGTCTTGTGATTTTTGTGCTGTTTGGGGGTGTCAGGTTCTGGGCATTACCCCGCGTGATAGCTTCGACCACATGAAGCTGGCCTACAAGAAGAAGCGCAAGGACGCGGAGGAGATTGCAGACGAGGACTACTTGACCAAGGTAATGCGGTGTTCCAGAGATTGTGTGTTTGCGCCTACATGTGTTGTTAGCTTTATTGCTGGGCACGAATGGTGGATCTGTTGAGATTTCAGTTGGACAAGGCGTACGACACTGTCATGATGCAACAGCTGCAGTATCGGAAGAAAGGAGTCGCATATGGGTCGGTTCAGGTCAGTTGCCATGCATGCATGGATGCTGATTTTCCATATTCTGGGACACTCACAAATTGAAATTACAATATTTGCATTGCATAGATTGCTGTTTCTAGATGTTTATATATCATGTATCCTATATTTGTAAAAGGAACAAGTTGTGTGCAATGGTCGTTAGTATTAGACCAGAGTTACGCCACATAAAACAGAGGTAACTAACTAAGCACGTGCTATAAATGTCACCATTAGTCTTGGATACAGTGCCTTCATGAAGATAAGGTGACCACTGCATTGAAAATAGCTAAGAATTGTACAAATAGATACTAGATCATCAAACAAGGCAATAGTTGTTATCACCTCTACATTCACCTAGTATGGTGAGCTTATTCATGGCTTCAAGCATATTTGATTGCATTTGTCTAATACTTTTAACTTATAGGTCAATCCTTTCCTACTGCTTCTATTCTCCATGCATGATGATTTTTTATTAGTTATCTGATTTTCTTTCCGACTGTCAGGTGTCAAAGGATATCAAGTATGCTGACAATCAACCGATAGTACCTTGGGGACCTAGGTACTTTTTACTCAAGTTCATTATAAGAAAATCCTATTTCATTAGTCCATTAAGAATTTATTTGGGTACATTTGATTTGTGAGATGCATGTTATGGAAAATTGCAACTTATCTTTATTATATATGAGCATGGGCATGAAGATGTAGGTGCATATCTATAAGAAATTTGAATTATCCTGTTTTATATTGTGAAAGCAGGGTGAAGAGGGTGAGCATGACAGGCAGGCCTGTCCTACAAGCTTACTTTCCCTGTTCAGTTTTCCTTTCCTCTGTTTGTGTTGATTTGCATATTATAGACCAATTTTCTTGTTCTAATATGGGCAGCAATGTTTGTTGACAAGGATATGTACATTGAGTGCTTATGATTAACACTCAGTAGTAACATCCATGTGAAGCTAATACCTCGTGCTCAATTTGTTGTTCTTGCAGATACTCCAGATCAACAGTTAAGGATATGCGCATAAATATGGGAATATCAGCAGCATCTGTATGTAGCTCCTCTCTTAATATATTAATACATCCATAGCAATTACTGATCTAATTCTAAGCATGTTTTTATGTTTATGCACTTTTGTGTCAACTGTCTTGGTTATCTGCCACTGGCAGGGATCCATATGATTATTCTCATAACAATAGCCCATCTTTTTTAAGTTATTAACTCGAAAAATTGTTGGTGTTTAATCATAAGATTGAAGCGTGTTACTGTGCATTTGAATGTTTTTGTAGGCATGTTAGTTTGGAAAGCCTGTGTTGTTAGCAAGTTACACCTCTGTCTTCCAGTCCAAAACACTTGTCATTTTGCTTTCTCTAGGTAATATTTCCACTGAAATGCCCTTATTAGGTATAAATGGCCTATCAGGCTCTGTTCAACGAAGTGACTAAGTCGCTTGTTTCTAAAACCTTCATATGTTTCCAAGACCAATTAATAAGGTCAAACATATCAAAAACTAAGGTGTTAATTTTTTCCTCATCTTCTGTGCCCAAAGCTAGAATGACATCTTTTTGGACATGGGAGTAATTTTAATAGATTTTTGTTCTAGATAACGTAATGCCTCGAGCATATCTTTATCTCAGCAAATATGATTTCTCTTGCAAAAGATATTTATTTACATTATCCTGCAGGTTGTTTGGATAGCTATCGTGGGCAATGCGGATTGGAAGCCTTTGCAGCTCCTATGTTTTGCTTTCTTCTACAGAATACTTCTGAAGCTGAGAGCTACTGAACCACCAATAACTCCAATATATAATGTGAGACCATTCGTAGTCACCCCCTTTTACCTTCTCATGAGCCTATCATTTACACATTTTACTGTAGCGTGTTGTACTGCTGTTGCTACCAAAGGTTTTATATTTATTCAGAATTTTCTTCTTGTTTGTGGTAGTTCCAATGAGGGGGCAAATAGTACAGATTCTAGGAACTTTGGAGTTACGTGGGATGCATTTCATTCTCTTTGTGTTATCGCTTTTTCATTATGGCCATGCAAATACATTATTTCATTTCCTTTTGGTACCTGATTCTGGTGTAAAACAAAAGGTAGTACCTGGATCAATGATAAGCCAAGATTTATTTTCTCCAAAGCTCACGTAAATTCACATGGGATGGTTCTTGTTGATGATGGGTATCATCCTGAAGTAATTTTATATTTATCCCTGCAACTGTTATTTGAAATGATTAGGCACATAATCACATTATTGTGTTCTCCGCAGGAATATGGTGAGGTTGAAGGACGGGGAATACGAATGGCAAAACGAGTAGTCCGTGCTTTGGGTTTGATATTTGGATGTGTATTTGCTGCATCCCTGGTCAGTGGGCTCTCATATAATATAGTGCCGCTGGATATTTCTCAGTCCAGCTGCTGCAATGTTATCTCCCTGTGATCATCAATAGTTAGTACTTATTAGTTGTCTTTTGGTTTGACTGTCTTGTCTGCTAATCTTTTCAGGGTTATACAGCAGCTGTTAACTTAATCGAGTTTTCATGGCAGTATACTCCCCGTATTGTGTATTACTACCAGGTATAACCAACATTAGTGTGCTTCCCTATTTTTTTCCAAATCAATTGCAACGTGCATGTAGATCTATCAACCATATGGGTAGAACCATCATGTTCTACGAGTATATAAGATCATGGTGCAATGATGTAAAACAATCAAATGCATAGTGCATTGCAGTAGAGTCAATGGTATGATATAGAGTTATGATTTCATGTTAAAAACACGTGTAGATGCTGACTAGATATGGAATACAGATTGAGCACACTTTTGGTCCTTGGTTACATCATATATCATCTAAGTGGTTGCTCCTGATGTAATAAATATTTCTGGTTAATTCTTTGTGGTACTATAGCAAGGAGATGAAACTAATTGACGGGTGCTTTGTTCCAGGAGTTGATTGTTACAGCAGCTGCATCTGTTCTGCTGTACATCACAGCATCATACTATCGGTAAACAACCCATGAGGAATTATGGCGTGGCTCAGACAACCTTGAGATGTTAGGACGAGCCCAGCTTCGGTCAGAGGCACACTTGTGGACTGCTGTTACCTCATTCACTAAGGGAAATCCAAGAGTCCACAAATTTTGAAGTGTGCTTGTGCCAGCGTCTGTCAGCTTTTGAGGTAGAGAATTTTTCGTCCATCCATGCATTAAAACAATTGTGGAACTCATTGGACAAAAGTTGATGGCTTGTGAAAATATTTCGTGTGCATAATTTGACAGCGATGTAATGTATCGTGTATGGAATTGTATCAGATTCTGATCCATGTTAAGCCTTTGATGACTACTTTCAGCAATGTGCTTGCGTTATGTTTTTGCCTTTGATCAACAAACATGGCTTCATTGGTGTTAGGCTGCCGCTGTGGTTCCCACTTGTCATAAAAAATTTCTGTAGTCTGCGTCAGTAATTTCAGCATATAAGGTGAATTTTAGCAGATGCTGCTTCATTTGGCCCCACTCTTATGGCAGAAGACAATCCCATGCTGTTCACATCCCAAAGCTGTATGAATGAAGTGAGCATCATGGTTGATATTTAGTAAAAAAGAGCATCGCAAGAGGCAAGTTCAGCTGTGCGCTAAGGAAAACACTGCAGCGTGCACTAAAAATGCTATTCCATGGACATTTGATTTATTTTTCATTGAACAAATACATAGTTCCTGCATGTACAAAAGTACATTTGTATTGCACGTGTCTGATACATTTGTATTGAAACTTGAAAGTTCGACACAACCAACCTGCAAGAAATAATCAGCCCCTGACACTTTCTCTAGTTGTTAAATAAACCAAAGGTTTACATTATTACCTGTTACAATCAATCATTAAAAAATTAGGTAAAATAACAGACACAGCTAATGCCACTACTGACCACTAGGGATGCAATCGAAACGGATACGGACAGATACTTATCCTAGATCATATCTGCATTTTTTAGAGTCGGACACGGATAATACCGAACACCCATTTTTTCATTCTATATTTGTTCCATAAACCTTCATACGGTCGGCTAAAATATATCCGTTTCTTTTGCATCCCTACACAGGTTATTGGACAGTAGAGTATAATTAAAATGGACATAGAGAGACTAATCATCGAGATGTCGAAAGAACACTTAATATTCTCCACCTGTTTAGATGTGATAATTCGCCTATATGTTATCTTGTTTCTAAGTAAAGTCACAACAGACTTCCTCGTATGACTTAACATACAGATATATACGAACATATATCACTCATCTTGTATTCTATTCTATATTTTTTTTCCTTGGAATCAAAGTCGAACATAGATAGTATTGAATACCCACTTACCTTTTTCGTATTCACTTCGTGAGCCTTTGGTCAATCGGATAGAAATTATTCGCTCCGTGTACACCCTAGTAACCATTTGTAACATATCCTAAATGCTTTATCACTACCAGATTTCAGATCAACCACTTCAGAAAACAACGAATTAATTATTTGCCAATTAGCTACAAGAATGGTACAAGTTTCTCTCACAAGAAACTGACATGGAGGTTTGCAGAAAAATAAATACGCCTATACACCACGCTTTATCCAGCACAAGCTGGGTTTCCGAAAACACACATCCAATTTGGATTCTAAAACTTCGACGCAATTAACATGGAGCTACAAAGACCGTGGATCCGCCAGCCAGAAGAATCAACCACTGTTACCAAGCCCGGCTATCATTCCCGTAAATGTGGCTATCGCAAATCCAAGCAACCCGCCAGCAAAAACCTGATGTGAGAACTCGGGATCAATAGTATGTCACATGTGAGACTAAGAATGCAAATATGTTTACAGGAACACGACAGCTTTCGCAGACACATGCACTTGTGATGCACTTGTGGAAGGCAAAATGCAGATATGATTGTGTAGCATGCACTTTGGTTAGGTAAGACGCGGTATGATCAAATAAGGACAATGGTTGATGCACAGAACTTTCCAGTATCCTTTCCACGTGTGTGCATTGGCATCAGTATGATCGAATAAGGACAATGGTTGATGCACAGAATTTATCCAGTATCCTTTCCAAGTGTTGTGCATGGGCATCATGTGCGAGTGAATGCAGAAGGAGGCATTCCTCAGCATGTTTGGCATAGGAGCGAGCAATAGATCAAACCTGAGAGGGGGTGTGCCCTATGAGCTCTCGCAGTGGTCTTGTTTCAGCCAGTGGATGCTCTGATGGAAGCTCGTACACAATTTGATTCAAAACCTGGCATTTTAAAATAGTTATAACTGAATGACGATGGAAGCATCTCTGGAAGCAAAAGAAAATATGGAGATATTCAATAGAAAACCAACATGATGCTTCCCAAGATATGCATATAGATTTAAGAATAGCATGGCCTCTCAAGTATACAAACTTTGCTTTTGGCACGGACTACTGATGACTTCTGTTATAATTTACACAGTAAATTCACAGTAGGAGCTTTTAAGCGAACGTGAGCAGCAACACAAGCAAGAAAACTGCATGGCGGTACTAGCACTATAAAGTGTTGTTACCAGCCGGCTAGGTGTGAACCTTTCTAGCTGAATAAGAGCACAATTTTAGCAAATGCGCCACCACTTGCCACTCAGAAAGTTGTTCCACATGGATGACTATTAAACCAATATCACTTGACAGATAATTTTTTTGCCTGTAAAAACTATTTTGATTTTCAGTGGTCACACAAACTCAAAAGGTTTCAGGTCATACCTCTGCTTGCTTCCCTGCATGTAGCCTAACACCAGAAGCATCATACATCACCTGCAAAGAATTGCCAAAAAAACAGCTTTAGCCAAGTCAGTGAAAACAACAGTAAATCATGTAGAATATCGAATGCTGCATTTCTGAAGAAGATGATCACAAATTCATAAGAACCACGATCAGTTCAAAGATGCCACAATGCAAGATGTGGGACAGGTGGGTGGGAGTAAAAGCACATGATACATGCAATAGGATTAAGCAGAGCACCTGCTGTTGTACGGCTGTACCATTGCAGTGTCACCCTTCTACATGATTGATTTTTGGTATCTATATATGTACAACTAGGGATGATTTCCTCATTTTCATGTTAATATGCTACTGTACTTCCTTTTAATGGTTTCATTAACTTTGCAAACGGGTATTGGGTGAGCTCTGAAGGAATGCATTTGGCACTTGGCCCTGATCAACTCGGCTTCGGTTTCTGGCTTATTTTTCACTATTTATAAGTTTCGTCTTTTTCTGAACTTTTGGCTTTTTGTTGAGCTTTTTTGCCGGTTCTTTTTTCCCGTATTTGTTTGTATTATACGTAATGGGCTAACATATTTTTTATTTTTAAATTTAATTATGCTAAATAAACCTCTGTCAGCTACATTGCTTTTTTTCAGCCAGCTACAGTGTTTTCAACCATAAGCCACGAGCTTTTCAGCCAAACCGATCACCACCTAAGTACATCTTATCAGTCAATTAACCTGATGGTACATCTTCTCTACCATATTTCAATGAAACGAAACAAAAATTGCAGCCGTGGCTACCATGGCCACAACCAAATTCATTATCTCATAGATAATTGCGAAATTTCAGCAAGGAATTTCATACGGCACTTGCAGTTTCTTCTCATTTGTACTGTACTCTTATCCACAATCTAATCAAGATGTACATTCAAAACATAACCCAAACTTAAAATGAACTAAAGTGGTCGGGTAAAAGGTACAAAGGACATAAATTTACTCGTTCCCAACCAATCACCTTGTCAAAACCCATGGCTACTTATCAGATCCACAGCTCATTGTCGAAAGCTCGATCATTTTTAACAGAGGGAGGAGAGAAGAGGAGGGCTGGACTAACCACGGAGGCCAAGATGGCGGAGGTGGCGAAGAGGGAGCTGCCCAACCCCTCCTGCAAGCCGACGGCGACGGCGAGCGCGGTGACGGTGGCCGAGTGCGACGACGGCATCCCCCCGGACCCCACCAGCTGCTTCGCGTCCCACCGGTTCTCCTTGTACCTACACGCGCCGCCGGCGCCACATAGATCCCATCACAGAGAGCTCAGATCCAGCCGGTAACGGAGGCCAAGGGGCAGGCAAGAGAGGCGTACCAGGTGGTGAAGACCTTGATGGACTGGGCGATGGCGAAGGCGAGGACGGCGGCGACGAGCGGGCAGTTGCCGAGCACGGCCAGGTAGGAGAAGTCCGACGACGAAGCCGGCGGCGGCGGCGCTGCGTCTGCCATGGACGGGTGGCTCTAGAAGCTTCCTCCTCCTCCCCCTCTCGAGAAGATTCGCTCCGGCGCAGACGCTTCCTCGTCGCGGCGCGCGAGGCGGCTCGTCGTGGACCTGGACTACCGAGCAGCCGGCTCCTGCTCGTGGCGTCCTGTGTTTGTTCTCGTCTGTTTCCTTTTCCTGTGTAGTTGAATCTAGTGGCCTTAGTGACTTAGTCGCGCGAGTCGAAGGGTCTCTCAGAAGAGGAATTGCTACGGGCACCCTGATGGGACAGGGTGGAGTGTCCGAGCTGGCAAGGTGGGCCCCTGCTGGTTTTTGGATTAGCCATCGGGTGCCTTCGGTTGGACTTATGGCGGGTGACTTTATAGTTTATGTTATAGTAACTAACTTTTAAACAATATATTTTTGAAAAGGAGTTAACAGAAATATTATAGTAAAAAGTATAATAAGTTCGGATATCTTTGGCCAAAATCACATATGATTATTTTTCTCACGTATTGTCTCTCATGAACATCTATAATTCAAAATTTTAAGCCATAAGCCACAACCCAAAAGTACCCACTCGACATTTCGCTTTTAAGCTAGGCTGAGTTCTTTTAGGTTTATACTTAGGTTTTGACTTCCATTTATACAAGAATCATTTGTTAAGCGGTGAGTTTTTAAGTTGAGTCTATAGGTAAATTATAGTATAAATTGTACCAAGTTTAACTGTACTGGCCAAAATCATATGCGACTATTTTCTTTTACATATTGCCTCTCACGAACATACCAGAATTCAAAAACCACAGCCATAAGCCTTAGACCAAAAAACCCCGCCCCTAGTCTCTGCTGTGCATGTGTTAGGCAAACTATGCAATTAGCCTTTTCTTTTTAGTTTCTAAAAAAGTGTTTCAACTTTTTCTACAATAATTAGCTTTCAAATGGAATATCTTTTTAAGGTGAGATTTACAAGTTGATTGCAGTATATAATGTAATGACTTCATTTATATCGATCAAAACTACAAACGAGTTTCATTTACTTCGCATTCTCTCCCAAACAATCCAAAATCTATAAGCTGCAACCATAAAATGAAGCAAAAAAACCCCAACAAACGATATCATTAGTCAATTCAAAAAGAAAACCGATGTATTTAGCTGTCTTAGTTAGTGGAGGTATTTTCTATATCGCTTCCTTATAATATCACAAGAGTGGTTTAGTATATATACCACAAGCTCTACCAAATAACGAGCATGTTATTTTTTGCTTCGGTTTATGTCTTTTGAGCTGTTCGTAAGAAAAAATACAAAGTAACAGAAATTCATGTGCGGTTTTTTAACCGATGTAAATGAAGTTACTGCAGCATGTATTACAATCAACTTATAAATCCCGCTTTAAAAAAAACACTCTGTTGCTTTTAGAATCTAAAAGAAAATGCCCAATCTTCTCTTATACGGATTTTTTTAAGGATTCTCTTATACTGGATTGATTCTTGTGTAGATGAACAAATCCCTATAGATATATGCACTTTGCCTATATGCAAGTATTGAAATTGTACTCGTCTTTTTT
Organism: Dendrocalamus sinicus; assembly: GCA_036346575.1. Taxonomy (NCBI): domain Eukaryota; kingdom Viridiplantae; phylum Streptophyta; class Magnoliopsida; order Poales; family Poaceae; genus Dendrocalamus; species Dendrocalamus sinicus. Next base: position 753,236 of record JAYEVI010000181.1, on the reverse strand, counting down.
GTTAGTGTCGTGTGCTTTGTTAAGTATTTTTATTTGTTTGCATGCACTTTAGAATGTCACGGGTATATAGAATATGCTACGTTTTTTGCAACAACATATTTTCTTAGAATATGCTATGTTTTTTGCAACAACATATTTAGAAAATCGTGCTACCACACAATGCCCTGTTGTTTTGGCTATGGCCAATGGCTTTTGTCTATATTTTTTGAGACATAGCAGACAGTAGAGACACAGATGACGCACATTGTTTTAGGCTTGAAAAACCGTTAGGAGAAACGGCTTCAAGAAGCCGTCTATTTATTTTAGCTTTTAAAGAAGCCAAAGCTAAAAATAAATAAAAAAGAACGGACCCAATGTGTGAGGTACTAAGAGTTAGTTTTAAATTTTGATCATAAACCAAACCAACTAGGGAGGCATGACTTCATGCGCTGGGCTTTTTTAGGACTTAACCGATCGGCCCATTTATATTCCTACGCTAATATTTTGTGGTAGACAAAACTTTGTTTGGTTTGGGCCGCCATCAAACCTCTTCCGAAAAAGGATCTTGGAGGTAGAACATGTGAACACAGGTGAGCGAGCCTATTATCCTTATACCATAAAAAGCTTCTAAATATTTCACAAAAGCCAATGTAAATTGTTTCCCTTGGAATCAATTCGTAGGCTGCTTTCATGGAATTCCTGTTTTGGCCGCTAATTCTTGCAAACCGCTAGTGGTGTAGCCGCGGTTCATAGTAATCACAATAGGTATTTCTAACAAATGTAGCCCTAGCTCCTTGGGCACGCAACCGCCCCTATCACCGTCCGTTCCCAAAACCCAACGGCCATGATCTTCCCTCACAAGTAGCGGCCGCTCACCCTATTTCGTCTCAGCCACTGTAAGGTGGGGCCCCAGAGCAAGGAGGACCCACAGCTCAGTCACCGAGCGCACTCCCAAACCGCCGCTTACAAAAGGGCCCCTCCTTGGCGATTCGAGCCTACAACTACAAGCCCCAAAAGCTCTCGAGCGACAAAGCGAGGGCGAAGAGAGAGAGAGAGAGAGAGAGAGGAGACGAGACAGAGGAGAGAGAAACACCAGGTCTCGCCGCCTCCTCCCGCGTCGCCTCCCCGCCGCCTCCGCTTCGCGCTTCGTTCAAGGAGGAGGAGCTCTAGGGTTCGCGCCGCGGCGGCGGCGGCGGCGCCGCGCCTGCGGAAGGCCTCGAGATCTCGCGGCGGCGCCGCCGGCTGGGTGTGGTGGTGGTGCTCGGTGAGTTGGCTCGATCTCTCGCCGCGGCGCTTCCAATCGAGCTGCTTCGCCCCCCGATTCGAGGGTCTTGGTGCCGCCTCCTGCTCGTGGCGGCCTTGCAATAAACTAACCGCTCGCCTGGCTGGGGCGGGGCCGTTAGGGTTAGGTTTTGCGAAATTGTGGTGAAATTTTGTGGGAGTGGCGGCGCATTGTGATCGTGAGGAGGCTTCTCCGTGTGTCTCCGCGCGCAATGATGGGGAAGACGCAGAGGTTCTCGAAGGGCACCCGCTCGGCTTCGTGCCGGACTACCGGTACGGGGTGGAGACAGTGGGGAGTCAAAGGGCTTGGGAGTCCGGCTCCGATTGAGCCGAAGAGGAAATGCATGAGCTTGAATACAGAGGAAGGCGGCGAGGTTCCGGGATTCAATGTGCCGAAGAAGGTATTTTTGCTGCCGAGGATGTCGGCCTCAGATAGGAAGGAGCTGGAGACGAGGCTCCGTGAGGAGCTTGAGCAGGTGAGGACCTCCAGAATAGGCTGTTCTTGGGAGGGCTGCGGTGAGCATGAATGGTGGGACTGCGTTGGCTCCCAGAGGTGATGTGGACGCCAAGAAAAAGGACGGGAAGCTCAAGCGGAGCAATTCAGTGCAGTCTGGCAGAGGAGTGCCGCCCTCAGTGGCCCCACCTGTGGTCAGCTCTACTAACTATGCAGGGTCGTTTATAAAATGTGGCGACCTTCTGAAGGTTCTTATGACACATACGTATTCAGGCCCATTTCTTGCCCCAGTTGATGTTGTAACGCTGAACATCCCTGATTATTTTGAAATAATCAAGCACCCGATGGATTTGGGTACCATCCAGAAAAAGTTGAAAGCAGGCATGTACTCTACACCTTGGGAGTTTGCTGCAGATGTGAGGCTTACTTTTAGCAATGCTACAACTTATAACCCAGTCGGGAATGATGTTCACGTAATGGCCAAAGCTTTGAGCAAGATTTTGAATCTAGATGGAGGTCTATCGAAAGAAGCTTCCTCAGCCAGAGGAGAAGCCCTCTGTGAGAGAGCCCTCAAGAAAAGTTGCAATTAAGAAAGACATCATTGAGAAAGAAGACCCTTTTGAGAAAAAGCCTGCAAAGAAAGGTGCATATAAGAAAGACATCTTTGAGAAAGAGGATGCTGTGGGCAAGCCAGTTTTGCAACCAAAGAAGAGAAAAGCCTCTCCTTTGGTTCAGGATGCTCCAGTAGCACCAGTAGTACATACTGCTAAGGTGGTTGAGGATGCTCTAGTAGTGCAGACTGCTACGGAGATGATGACGGACGAGCAAAAGGTTGATCTAAGCGTGAGGCTACAATCATATGGTGGATTGATTCCAGATCATGTAGTTGAGTTCATAAGGAGACACATATCCGATGATAACGAGGCCGATGAAGATGAGTTAGAGCTTGATATGAATGCTCTCAGTGATGATACACTATTTAAATTACAGAAGCTTCTTGATGACTATGATAGGGTAAATCAGTCAGGAAACCCTACAAAAGATAAGCCTTGTGAGATTGAGGTGGGTGCTGTTGTATTAGAGACTGATATCTCATTGTTTAATTTGCTGATCATTGTTTTCTGCTCTGTTCAACAGATCCATAGTGAATATCGGCTCATCAACTCATCAGTGCATGATGAAGAAGGTCTGTTTCTCTTCATTCACTGGTTCTTTCTGATGCTAATTGTTGTTGCAAGTTAAAATCTTATATGCATGTTAGCAGGCAATGAGCTCATTGAAGAAGATGTTGATATTGGTGGGAACGATCCTCCACTTTTAACATATCACCCTGTGGTATTTGAAAGTGAAACAGCAGACAGAAGCAGCAAGCGTAGTACTTCTAGCAGTTCTAGTAGTGACTCAGCATCATCCTCCAGTGGTATGAATATTCATTCCATTGTTGTTTATCTTCACTAGTTACATTCCATGTTGCATGATGCAAATTGATGGCATTGTTCACACTATCGTCCTTACGGCTGTTTAAATACTTGGTCTGTGCTAGCATAGTTGACAAAGTGGATAGATCGGAGTTTAATGTTTTAGGTTGAGATCGGTAGTATTGATTATTGTGGAGTGTGGACTGCCCTTTTGTATTTTAATTCACAATTAGGAAGCATTGTTCAATATTGTCATCATTACGAATCCAGATAGTAAACTTAGAAGCATCTCTGGTTGGATATGGAGACTGCTGAGGATGCGAAGGGACTCAAAGAGAAGCGCACAACCACCAAGTGTATTCAATGTGTGTTCTAGGGTTACAAATGGCTTCCCTCTCTCCCATTACAAGGGGCCCTATTTATAGGGGGAGAAGCGGGCATGTGAAGTTACAAGTTTGCCCTCAAAGCCTAGCTTATTTCTATGGGTATCTACGTCATTTGCCTCGTGTAGGCTCCGCCACATCTGAGATTCCGGGGTTGGCCCCGGACCCTTCCAATGTCGGCCTCACGTATCTCGCCCAGGGTTGATTTGGGGACTTAGCTCGGGGTAGATCCTCCGACGGGTGCCATCGCTCTAATGTGGTCGTGAGCTCGAGGTAGCACAGAGACCCTCCCCCAATAGTAATCTCTCAGCAATCTGGGTGGTCGTTGACTGCCTACTCGGGCCAGCGCACCAACTTGCAAAAGTCGGTGCGGTGCCTCAGGTCGACGATGCCACTGGTAGCCTGCAATATGTTTCGACAACATGTTAAAATATCTTTGTCCTTGTGCAAACCTTGGATGGCAGGTCGTGCTCGCGCCTCCAAGTTGGGTTCTCCTGGTGTTTGCCAAAGGGCCGTTGCCCCGCTCGGCCAATTTTGGGTTGTATTGGGGAGTTCACCGTTGCGTAGAAGGACGCGGTGCCGTGAACAATTATGGAGTCAAGCGCTGACTACCTAGATGTCGAAGTTATGCGGAGGCGCGGGGTTGGGACTTAGCCCGAGGAAGTGCCTCGTGAAGTCAGTTCTCGACCCATGGCATTCAAGAGGCGAAGGTATACATGGGAGTGCTAAGCTTGATTTGCTTAGGCATGGACACCGAAGGACGACAGAGTCCAGGGGTGCGAAAGGTTGACCCATGTGAATAGAAATAAGTGCCTAACTTGCCGATTCAAGACACGTGGAGTCCTTGGGTAATCAAGTTGTTGCGTGAACTCGTAGGGATGGATGTGGATATACTGCTAGCCTGAGGCGCGATGGAGTTTCAAGGCGCATGAAGCCGATGGGCGTATGTATCCTTATGAGCAAGCTCGATTGGCGATGCAGAGTTGAACATATTAAGATGTGATCGATCGATGCAATGCCAACACGCCAAGATGTTCAAGGTTGATGAGCATACCCGAGACTAGCCTGATGGGGCTCGACCTTCCAGGTGAGAGTATACACACTAAGCTGATATTTGCTTGACCCGTCGGGGCACGGCGCTAGAAGTTGGAAGCACGCCATGTGCTCGGCTCACGGGGGCGTGGCCCATGAAGCAAGGGGTGTCCGTCGCAAATCCACACTCTGTCGAGGGATGATGTGTTGGCGTTTGTCAATGTAAAGCGATCAATCCAACGGATGTGCATAACTGAGGAGATGCCGATAGATCAAGCTGAGCTTGGTCGAGGGAATGCCCTGTATATCGAGTCGTATCATACGGAGGTGAAGCCATTATGCAGTGTTGCCCCTTAGGCGAACTACCTCGACGACTAGGAGTGCGCTGGCGCGCGAAGTACTAGGGACTGATGAATTGCCTGAGGTGAGGAGACGTGCGCCGATTACCTACTAGCCAACTCCCAGAGGGTCACTCGTGGCGTGAGTGGGCGTGCACAGAAGGGCTGGATAACTCGCCTTAGGTATGACCCCGCGAGGAGTTCTTGACTTACTGAGGCCCAGCCGTTGAGGTGAGGAGATATGCACCCGAACGCAAGGAGAAGCATACAACCACCAACTGTATTCGATATGAGTGTTCTAGGGTTACAAAATAGCCTCCCCCTCTCCCATTATAAGGTGTCCTATTTATAGAGGGAGAGAGGCGAGCATGTGAAGTTACAACTTTACCCTCGTGGTCTAACTTATTCCTATGGCTATCTACGTCATTTGTCTCGTGCGGGCTCTGCCACATCCAAGACTCTGGGGTCGGCCCCGGACCATTGTTATTAAGGCGTCGCCTAATCGTCGCTTTGGCGTCGGGCGGCTCGAGCCGCCGCCACGACCGCCGCCGCCACCGCGAGTGCGTATGGCGTCGCCTAGTCGTCGCCATGGCGCGACACCGCGTCGCAAGAGGAAGGCGGCGCCATACCCACGTGCCATGCCGGCGGGAAAATGGAGGAGGAGCGGCGCGGGAGAAATAAGTGAAGGGGATAACGGGATACCGGATACGGGCGGCGAAGGAGGTCGGCGGCGGCGACCTCGGCGACGGGCGATCTCGTGCCTCCACGCCGCCTCCTCCGGCCTCCACGTCGCCACCTCCTCCGGGCCTCCACGCCGCCGCCTCCTCGAGGCTCAGAGCCTCCACGCCGCCACCTCCGGGCCAGTGAGCTAGGGTTTCTTCGCGCGCGCACATGGGGTCGCCGCCGCCGACTTGCTAGATTCTGCCTCGTCATCGCCGGTAAACACCGCCTCGCTGCCTCGCCCAGCCGCCCAGGTGCGTTCCACCTCCCCTCCTCGGCTCCTCCCCTTCGTTGTGTGCTTGTTGTCTTCTCTCCGGCCTCCGCTCGTGCTTGTCCGCCGTCTTCTCCGCCTCCCTCCCTTCGCCTTCTCGCTCCCTCCCTTGGCCTCCTCCCTTTGCCCTCTCCGTCTCCCCAGTGGCCCAGTCCCCCTCCCCGTTCGCCTCCCCACCGCCGCGCCGTTACGGTCGGATGGCCCCACAAGGGCGGGGACTATGGATGGCGAGAAAGGGATTGAGGGAGGGAGGAGCGAGGGAGACCGAGGAGGAGCACTCCGAGGAGGAAGCGGCGAGAGAGGCGGCGGCGTGTTCGAGAAATGAAGAGCGGCGAGGGAGCGACCGACGAGAGAGAGAGAATGGCGAGTGCTGACTGATGGCCACCGACGGGCGACAGACGTGTTTATATTACGGTTATTACTTCATAGCAATCAAGCAATGCAACCAATAATACATGTTTCGGTTATTTACTTGTTTAATACATGTTTCAGTATCCATCATTATCTGTTATATTTATAACATTACATTGTATGTTCAACAAATTTGCTGCTATAAAAGGTTAGGATGTGAGTATGGCGTCGCCTCGCCGCACGCCATACTCGCCTAAAAGGTGTGAAGATAGTCTGGCGCCTCGCCTCGCCTTATCGCCTTGATAACCTTGCCCCGGACCTCGCCCGAGGTTGACCCCGGACCCTCCCAGGGTCGGCTTCACGTACCTCGTACCCTCCCTATATACTTCTGAGGATTTTTTTTCAATGACTGTATTCCTTTCCCTCGTGTGCTTTCAGGACCCATACCATATTCATGATTTTCCTAGGTTTTAACAGTGAAATACATGTTGCAATTCATGAACAGAGTGTGCTTGCTCCCCACATTGCATGTTGAAAGAACTTTAATATGAGATGGATGTGTGGCAATGTTAGTTCTTTAGGAAGTGTCTCCTACCTGTTTCACTGATTAAATTTAATGAGTAACTAACATGTCGCACATGGGGCTGGGCTCAGGGTAGGTTGTACTGCACCATAAGAGGTCCATCTCCAATAAAAAATTACAAATCAACCTGACTAGATTGATGGGATAGGAGTTAAAGCAGTATGTTTAAAGCTTTGTGGGCATGTTTTGTATTCCTATTTGGTCTGCACTTTTCATATGTAATCCATCCTTCACCTGAGTTGATTCCCAGCTAAAGGTAGCAGTTAACACAGAGCATGATTTATACCATAATATATGGTTTGGTGGCAAATTTAATTATGCTTTCTTTGTGAAATAGCTTTTCTCCTTTTCACTTCGGGCAGGTCATGCTTGTGATTGCGAGCTATGTAGGGCCCAAATCCATTTCAGTGAGTCCAGTAAGATCCATCGAATGGACAAAAAGGAAGAGGAATAATTAAATGGAAACTTGGGCTCTTCTTTGTAATTATCAACCTTGCTTTGCACCGTCATATGTTTTTGCCCATTTAACTGTTGCAACTGTTCCATTGAGAGAATGTGATAGTGCTAGCCAAGTCAGAAAAGGTTTACTACTATAAACGTTCCTAGTTTACTCACGCCAAATTCCACAAAGAAAACTTTTGCACCAAGTATTTTGCTGAATTATAGTAGCTAGTATCTACTGTTAGTTGGTCCCATGTTTCATTAGTGTAATATAGAACATATCCTCTATTACCAAGGTCTAGTTGCACAAATAATGCATTTGAATTGTCCTGTTTTTCCACACAACTCTCTGGCTGCATACCACTACGCAATTCTGGAGAACCGTTTAGCTTCCTCTGTAAGTCTGTAGTTAAAGTAAGATGGACCCTCTGTTTTTCAGGTTCCATTTAATTATGCCTTTGAAAGGCGCGCTTTTGAAATGCTCTCTCTTGAGCTACACATTAATGAATGGATCCCTTATTTGAAGGAATTGATACTTGATTGTGTGTATGGCCTCTTGTATCTCCCCTCTGTCATGATGGAATATATTACAATTAATGTTTCTGTTCCATTTAAAATTTTAAATAACTAATCAACAAAATGTTCAAATGGCAAAATGCGGGGCTTAGGGTTTTAGCCTTATAATTTTTATTACAAAGCTCTTGTTTATTTGATCTTGGGGAGGTTTCACTCCTAGCCTACCCCCAACTTGTTTGGAACAAAAGGCTTTGTTGTTGTTATTGTTGTTGTAACTAATCAACAGAATCTATTTGAATTTGGCCAACCTACCGCAACTTTGCTAATATCTTTATTGTTGGCAATGGGCAATTCCAGTACAGTTTTACAGAATATCAGCTCATAACTATCAAAACTCAAAATCAATAATATGAAAGTTCATGAGCTTCACCTTTTCATGGTATTACACAATAGAACAGACATGAGAAAACCTGCCAGTATCACAATAGAACAGAATATCAGCTGTACCTCTTTCTTGGCATTTTCCTTAGATTGTGTAGATTTTCATGTCCAACAAGGTGATGGTTTTATTTCTTTTTCTTTTAATTTCAGACTCAGATTCAAGTAGCTCTTCTGGAAGTGATTTGGATGTCAAAGTTCCTCCGCCAAACACTGCGGCCAAGGTGCTTCTGCACACTTATCATTGTCTGAAAAGTCTTGCATCAAATTGAACCTGCTACTGACACAAAGAATATTTTTGCAACATGTGTTTTCTCAATGGCTGCTCTCTTTTTTACATGCAGGAGAACGCACTATCTGTGGTTAGCTTGGATCAGGAAAATGGTAAGATGCTTTAACCTAATACCTTGGAATTTTCAAGCTCAACCCAAACCTGCCTGTTGCATATCTTCAAGCAGAACTTCCTTATGGAGCCCAACCCAAAACCAACCAGACCACTTGATAGTTGATGCAGTAACACAGCTCGGTCCTAAAACATTAACACCAACAACCTGTTTCTGTAATTTTCGTCTGAATAAACCTGTTTCTGTAATTTTCGTCTGAATAAGACTAAGCACCTTTTTTTTTACTATCTTATGTGACCCAGTGGATTAAACTCATTCAGAGTTTTAAACCTTAAATAATGCTACAACGTTAGACTTGACCCAAGCCAAGCCAACAAATATCTGACAATCCAACCAAATGTAGCCCATTTTTCAGACCCATTTTAATCCACCAAATATCAAACTCTTCAAAACAGTGGCAGATCCAGACTGCATTACATGTTGGGTCTACTGTTGGGTATAGGATGATCCAAGCAAATTTAACCCATTTTAACCTATAAAATATCAAACTGTTAGAAACAGTGAAGGATAGGACAATCCCATATTTAACCATTTTTTCAGACCCATTTTAACCCACCAAATATCAAACTGCTAGAAAAGGTGGTGCCATGGTGGTTCCAGACTTCTTTATATGTGGGGTCAAATATTGGCCGATTCCTTTAAAATCTTTGTACTTCTTTTGAACTTCTATGTAATTTCTTATAGATAATTTATGTAATCTCATAGATATTGGAGCATTTTATAAAAGCATTGTGGGATTCAATTGACCCCCACACCTCTCAAAGTGCTTGTACATAGGCTTTGTTGAACTTTCGCAATTTTAGAATAGCTACTTGCATTTTATGTACGTTAACTATTTTCAATTCTTCTGTTTGCAGATTCATTGAGCGCATTGAATCTACCAGAACAAAGTACTGATCCTGTACCTATTTCTGCTGACGATGAGGGTAAGAATGAACTTTTACAATGATTTCTTTGAATACCTGAAGTGTCTTTGGTAGACAAAATGGTCTCCCTTACAGTTTTTTTTAAAAATGAATATTTCAGGGGAGAATGCCTCTGAGAAACAGGTCTCCCCTGGAAAGCAATACCGAGCCGCCCTTTTGAGAAGCCGCTTTGCTGATACAATTCTTAAGGCTCGTGAGAAGGCTCTTGATCAGGTGTGTATTGGAAAATAATCCATTGAGGGCATTGTTGCCTGGGCTTTGGCTGATTCTATTCCCAGTAAGCTTCACATGATTGTTAATACCAGGTTGCAAAAAAGGATCCTCAGAAAGTTCGTTGTGAGAGGGAGGAGCTTGAAAGGTTACAAAGAGAAGGTGAGATGAAATTGATAATCTTTTGGCTGACAAACCAACTGCAGTTCTGTGTATTGAGGCACAATCTTCATTACAGAGAGAACTCGGTTACAAGCTGAGGCTAAAGCTGCTGAGGATGCTCGCAAGAGGGCTGAAGCAGCGGCTGCTGCTGAGGCTGCCGCAGAAGCTAAACGCCAAAGAGAACTTGAGAGAGAAGCGGCTCGTAAAGCCTTGCAAGAGGTAAATCTACATGAGATTCTGGCGGCAACGTCATTCTCTGTTGATATTTATACTCTGAAGTGTAAATACTGTTGATCCTGCAGATGGAGAAAACTGTAGAAATCGATGAGGGAACCTCTTTTGAAAGATCTTGAAATGCTCGGAACCGTCACAGGTGAACAGCTTCCCAGCTCAGTTGGTGAAACGAGTCCAACTCATACACCTGAGGCTCTTGGGTTTCAACTGGGAAGCAACCCCCTAGAACAGCTTGGATTGTACATGAAAAATGATGACGAAGAGGATGAGGAAGGTGAGTCTGCAGATGAAGTAACAGTTGATGTTGAGGAGGGCGAAATAGATTGACCAGGTTATGGATCATTCTGTGACACATTGGGGTTGGTATGACTGGTCTGGGTAGCTGTTTTCTGATGTCTTTGATATATGAAGTGCGCAACAATCCAGATGGTTCCATTCCTGTACTGACTTTTATGAATTGCACAAGTTTTTGGAGCCAAATGATTGGTTGGCCAGTGATGTAGCACACCCTGAATATGTATGGGAAACCAGTCATGATGCATGCGGAGTCGGATGGAGTGAGCCCATCTTAGAATGATTTTATGGTTAGCCATGAAGTAATGGCCGTCCCTGTGCTTTTCTGGATCCAAATAATGGGATATTTTGAAGGCTATTATTTTTCGAGGAAAACAGAGGGAAGGAGGGGTTGTCCTTGGCTCTTCAACACCTTGTGTGTGAGCCGTTTTTGCGGGATAGTTTTTTTTGTGTCATTTCCTGTTGTGAATGTAATCTTGGAAACTGTGCAAAAAGGTTGCCTGATAGATGGAATCATGGAAAACAGTGTCTTTTTTGTGCCGCTTCGTTTGATTTTACCTCATATTTTTGTCTGAACACTGGGGTGGCCGATAGGTACCCATTGTCCATCAGGATGTATGTGAGATCCTGTCGTTCGAGTGCTCCTTAGTTAGAATTTGAGTAACTTTTTTTTGTAGTAGTTATGAGATGTTTGCAACTGCTGATGTGAGTGGTGATTTCGTAGAGAGACGACCAGCTTTGGTTGGTTTGAAAAACTTGCAGTGTTGTCTTGCTTATGTTCATGTCGTGATGATGGCATTCTTTTTTTTTTATCCCACATAATGATATGAAATATGTAGAATTGTTTAATATGTTTGCAATATTTGCTATCCATTAAGATGATCATTCGCACTGCATCAGATTCAAAACAGCGTGTGTCGATTCATAAAGAAAACATTATCTGGTAAAAAATAAAAGGGAAAAGGGCAATTACATCTTTCCAAGTCCCAACTGCAATGAACTGTAAAAGGAATAGAAACAACCAGTATCCACTCTTTTCTGCACACAAAAGCGAAGCTAAGTTCATCCCAAAATATGGTAGGACACATACATACATATATAGTATAACTCCAACGCAACCCTTTCGGTCCAATTAAGCCATAATTAACGACTCGTGGCATGTGTCAAGACCATCCATCATCTATAACAAGCTGCGGTACTACGAGTAGAATTTATATGTCTTGGCGTCCATGATGATCTGCCGGAGTCCTCCGATGGGCGACAGAATCATCAGCAGTACTCCAAGAACGATGCAGATCTGAAGAGAATGGAAACGCAGATAAAATTAGGATGAAAAGATCAGGCGGAGACGTCTACTGCAGAGAGAGAGAGAGAGAGAGAGAGAGAGAGAGAGAGAGAGAGAGAGAGAGAGAGAGAGAGAGAGAGAGGGAGGGAAGCTTCTCAGTTCTTACCCAGTTGGTGCACCATGAGAGGCTGAATCTTCTCGGCTTGTAGATTGCGAGCCACATGATGCAGGGAAGCTGGCACAAGAAGATATTGATTTTGATCAGCTCTCAGGTTACAATGCCGCGTGTAATGGAAGTGAAATGGATGTGAAATGCTTACGAAATAAGTCGTCGGTGCGAAGGCGAATCCACCGAAGAACCCGAGCAGCCCACCGAAGAACGGGAAGGTGATGGCTATGAACATCGTGAACGCTGCACAGATTGCATCTCGTCAGTCCTCTTTGTTCAGTGTACCCATTTGGTAAGAACTGAGGAGCTTTAGCCTGAAGAGTTCTTCAGTTCAGAGAGAGGGGCATTTACCAACGTAGACTGTCCGGGCAATCAAACGGAGCGCCAGGCCGGGAGGGAAACGCAGCTTCTTCACCAGCACCGTTTCGATCATGTCGAACACCGGCATCGCGTAAATCTGTGCACAAAACATCCAGTTTTCAGTACTGTCATAGTGCCATTCCTGCTCCTTGTTCGATACCATATTGAGTTTCATGTACCGACGCAGCGCAAACGAAATGAGCGTCAGGCTTTGTAATAGCATGTACCTGGTAGCTACCAATGACATGGACGACGACCATCATGTTGGCGAGGGCGATGAGCCACTTGGGCTTGGAGAGGGTGATGAGGATGTTGTCGTCGACGCTGTTGCCGAAGGCCCAGTAGCCGACGAGCGCGACGGGGAAGTAGCAGAGCGCGACGATGATGTAGGCGACCACCACGCCCTTCCACATGGGCTTCTTGGACGGCTTCTCCGGCGTCGACGGGATGGTGGCTTGGATTTCCAGCACGACATTGTGCCCTGCATACGCGAACGCTACGTCGCCCAGCGCCCCGAAGAAGCCGAACACCTTTCCCGGCGTCGTCGTCGCCCGCAGGTGGTAGTCCACGTTCGCCACCTTCCCCTTGTCCACCGACGCGCCCCAAGCAATCGTCGAGTAGCTGGCGTGCGTGTTCATCATGTCAGTGACCACCAGGTTGTCAAAATTATGATCGTGAATTAGATTAGAGGTTTTTTGGTAGGATTGTAGATCGTAGGATCGATATAGAATCTAAGATTTTATCAAAGAAATATTTTAGAAAATCTAACACTGCTGTATTTTTAAAATTATGTCTTTTGAACTTTTCTTTACAAATTATGAAGTAAAAGTTAGATCATGTATTATTTTATTATAATTATAGTGAATATAAAGATATAAAAGTTAAAATTTTTGATTAAATGGAAGTATATAAGTAATTATTTACAATAAAACAATATAATCGATAGAATCGAGTAGGATCGTATGAAAACGTTAATCATGATCCTACAAAAGTTCGAGTAGAATCATAAGAACATTAAGATTCTACCATAGAATCGGATCAGTCTAATCAACCTTAGATTGTAAAATTTTAGGATCATATAACAGAATCGATATTCTGACAACCTTGAGTGACCATTCTAGTTATAGTTTCCAAGAACTTTGCCGTATTTGCTAAAGTACAGGGGACAATAACTAAAAGAAGCCAAGAAGTGAGGTGAAATGGTACCTGAGTGACATGACGGCGGCGGCGAGGGAGACGCCGGAGATGGAGTTGAAGTTGGGTAGCTGGGAGAGGACGAAGTGGACGGAGGCGAAGATCATGATGAAGTAGGTGAGCTTGATGTCCTTGCACTTGCCGTCGCAGATGACGTCGTGGAACTTCTTGAGCGACTTGCCGCCGGTGACCATGTACACGATGTTCACGCCCACCTCGACGACGAGCTGCTGCGGCACCACGATCCACAGCCCCAGCTTCTCGCCGAACGCGTGCTGCCCCAGCTCGTGGTACCGGTCGAACCGCTTCCCCGGCACCATCTCGTGCATCTCCACCATCTGCCATAGCGTGTACAGCGTGATGATCCACGACAGGATCAGCACCGCGATGCCAGGACCCCTGCAACCATCAAGATCGGTTTCCATTTAGTAGAGCAGCGAGAGATCATGCCAGTAAATTGATGACGTATACAATGGATGCCATGGCAGGTGACAGAGTACAGTACGTACCAGCCGAGCTCAGACATGGCGTAGGGAAGGCTGAGGACGCCGGCGCCCACCATGGCCGTGACATTGTGGAAGGCCGAGTACCACCACTTGGCATTCCTCGACGACGTGATCGGGAGCCAGTCGTCGATCGCCTTCTCCTGGGCACTCCTGCCATTCTGCGAGTTGTTGCCATTGGTGTTAGCCGGCACTGCCATGGATATGCAAGACAAGCTAGAGATTGATCACACCCGCACTTCGCACGACGAAGAACACTACGAAAATTAAAAAGTGACAAGTAGCTAGCAAAATATTACTAGCAGACCTACTTGCCAGCACACACAAAGATTGTTTGCTTGGTTTTGTTTGATACTTATTGGCGATACATGAACGTGCATTGCAGAAGCAGATATCCAAATTATTTGTAATTCTTGGTTTTATTTCACATAATTTTACACTTAAAAATTGCAGGCCTGGCCCTGATTATATTGGCTTCTAAAAGCTGTTTTTCTATAGTATTTAACTTTCAAATAGAGTATCTGTTTAAGACGAGGTCTACTAATCGATTGTATTACACACTGTAGTGACTTCATTTATATCGACAAAAATTACACATGAGTCTCTCTCTTTATAATCTTTTCTATAAGCTGTTACTATTTATAAGCCAAAATCAAAAATAATATGAACGGGCCCTCAGTGGCAAGACTTTCGACTCAATGCATGACACGGCATCTTTGAAATTTGAAGGTAGAGTGAGATTAACTACTTCCTGACTAGTGATTCCTTTTGTTCTTGGCAGTTGACTCGTCACATGTACGTGGCCTAGTTGCCAAAGTCAATATTGTGAGATACTCATCGAGGCCAGGCCACCTCATGGCAAAGACTTTTTATTTTTCTATCAAGCATGCTCACCTAACAGCAGTACATATTTTTGTAGCAAAGGTACGTAAAGTGCAGTGCAGAACTATCTACCAAAGAAGATTATTCAAAGCAAGGCTGTGATTTGATTTCAAAGTTGTGGTTGAAACATAGTTATCAGACAGTAATTAAATAATTAATCAAACTTGACCCCTCATTTTCACTGTGGTCATGTCATGGCAGCAGCTGGCCAAAAATCAACGGCTCTTCCAATGTGTAGCAGTATAATAATCTTCCAAATTAATGTTTTTTTTTCTCGGCCTTGTTTGGAATATGAGAATTTTCTTGGAATTTCGGAGGAGACAAAGCATCCACTATCTGATGACGCGGGTTTCCTACGAAATTCTTATGAGAATTGTGTATACATGACGAGCAGCAGTTTGCTACAGAGGTAATCCAGTAAAAAAGACCATATAATATAACAGAGAAAGCATCGCTACATGGACAGCTAATACTTTTGAACAAAATTTTATAGTGGTAATCAACAAATAGGAACCTAACCGAATGCGCCAGTGAGATCAAAATGATCGTCCACCGTAAATATTACTCCCTCTATCTTTTACTTGATTTTCTAGAATCTGTATTGTCAAACTTTCTAAAGTTTGATCACTAATAGATTTAAAACTATTTAGTTTAGCTATATAAAAATTATATTATTAGATTTATCGTTAAAATATTTTCATAATATAACAATTTTATTAGTATATTTTAGTGTAAAGTTATAAAAAATAATGTCAAAGTTGTATGTAAAAAAAATAGTAAATACGTTAAAAAAACGTCAAGTAAAAAAAAAACAAGAGGGAGTAGCACAATGCTTCATGGTCATGGAGAGGTACAAAGTGAGAGAGGTGTTGCTGGTCTTGGACGCTAAAACGAAACACACAACTTACAGTGCACTGAACTAGTGCTGCAGTACCAAGGATCGTTCGTAGTCCAAGACAAGGCGTGTGGACCATGCGACAAAGACAATCAGAGACTAATTTAATTCCAGATTTCTAGAACAACAAAAAAGAAAGAAAGAAACATATTTGCTGTAAAAGAACAGAGTGGAGGATAAATGGTAAGGAATTCAGTAATATCACAGCTCAAGAACAGAGGGGCACGCTACAGCCAAACAATAAAACTGTAAAAAGGGAAATTAAATCCCGCAGTTAAGGCAAAGTATCACAAATCACACCGATCCTATGACCCTGATATTTGATAGATGCTCCATATGTTCTTTTTTGAGAAAAAGGAGGCAAAAAGGCAGGAAAAAGAAGCGAGTTCAGTTGTAATCTACCACTTCGCATGAGGAAGATGAAGTGATGAACTACTAGGGAGCTTGGTGCTCGTGGGGACCTTTAATTGGCGTGCGGTGCCGCCGGAAGAATCCATGCAAAAGGCATCCAAAAAACCACTTTTCCTCTCGTGCGCAAAGGTATCTCGGATGTCCCCTTTTTCATTCGTTCTATCTGATACGGCTTTGCCCATCTCATGTCGACCCCTAAAGCTTTCCCAGCTTCTCGCAGCTCGACAGAATCTCTACTTTGATATATTTTTATTGGTCGTCCCTTTAATCTCCACAAAGAAACGGTCTGAAGAAACCTTGTTGATTTTTTACTGACGTGTTTTCATTTGGATATAAAAGAACTGATGCAATACAAAGCAGACGCCATGGCTGCCGAAACGTGATCAAGAAAGCTGAAAGAAAACATCATACAACACGAACGCGCTCACGCGACAGAGAGAGAGATGCTTACCTTGGCCGGAGGGTAGTTCTCCGGCGCCTGCGTTCCCATGACGGCCGGACTTGTACTTTCCTGATACCACCGAGGTAGGCTTCAACAATGGAGGAAGAAAGCAGGAGAGAGAGATGCAAGGTAGAGAGAGAACGGGAGAGAGCGGAGAGTGCTACTTATAAGGAGGCGGCAGAGTCGTCGTCGTCTTCTTATGGAGGAGTAGTGAGAAAGCAGAGGAGAGAATAGAGATGGAATGCATCGCCATGACTGAACGCGAGCGGGATAAACGCTTTGGTTGACCATTGACTCCAGCGCAGCAATTGCCCGGGGAGCGGGGAGGGCGGGATCCTCTGCGCCGTCGTTCCAACAGTAGGATCACGTGTGGCTCCTCCAGGTCTGGCGGCCGTCCGATCTGGGCTCCACGGTGGCGCAATCCCATTTCGGTTTTTTTTTTATCAGATCGATGCATTGGCTTGATTCCGTGATTTGTTAAGTCAACTCGAAATGCACATGAAACCAAGGAGGGCAGTGGCGTATCTAAGATTTGAGTAACGGTGGTGCAAAACTACGAATTTAAAATTTTAAAGTACATAATACAAGAATTCAAATATGACATTACACCTTTATGAAGTATAATCAAAATACAAAATCCACAAGAAAGACACTTTTAGACTAAAATCAGAGAAGAAGTACAAATAGAACCTCAATCCGGCCCTGAAGGAGGGGCTTTGGAAATCATGAGAGCTGTTAACACACGCCAAAATTCTCCTCTTTTTAGGTCCGGGACATGGGAAATACCTTGTACGTAGTTGTCGTACGTGTTTAAATTCTATTCGAGAGTTGTCTCATACGGACGGAATCGCACCATCCGAAATGAAAACGAGAAACCGAAACGCATAAATGATTCTCTTACGAAATTTTGAATTTCATGTATGCTCCATTTTCTTTAGCGTTGATTCCTGATCAAACTGCCGAGGCAAACATACCGAGCGCACTCTCATGTTAACTACATATTTGACTCTACTTTTTTTAAGCTATGACATATAACTATAACTTATTAATCTAATAAATAGTGACCGCTGAAGAACAAACAACCTAACTAGAGATGGAGAGGGGACGTTGCAGTTGTGCACAGCCAATTCTCGCTAGCATGTTCACCGCTGTACGTACGTACAAGCCTATAGAATTCATCGATTCAATAGCTGTTGAAAGAGACGTGTCAATATGATCATCATTCTATTTATTTAGTCGATTTCTCGATGCATGCCAACTTTTCCGCGTTGCCCGTTGAGATTATCGATCGATTTGTACGTGCATGGCCGGCTTCTTCGACTGAGAATTTCTAATTTTATTTTCTTGCCGGAAAGTGATTGGGTCGATCAGATTGGCACGGCGTGGGCACATGGATTTGTTCACCTGGATAGATCCATCCATCTGTAATTAAGAAAACAAACGTTATTGTCGTACGAATAGAAGGAATAATTAAGATAACACCATTTGATTCGTATGATCTTACGATTGCAAATGCTGCAAGAATTAGCTGGGCTGATGGCTGATGGATACTAGCTTAGGTATATTCCGGGTCTTGGCTGCATCCCGATCGATCCCTAGCTAGCTTGTCCTAATCAATTCCGGCAGTTTTGTCTCACGGAATCTCTGGCTTGATTGCTGGAGTAGCGGTTACTGCTTTGATGCAGATTCCACACTGGAAATCAGCTAATTTGCACAAAGCTTGTCCTAATCAATTCCGGCAGTTTTGTCTCACGGAATCTCTGGCTTGATTGCTGGAGTAGCGGTTACAGCTTTGATGCAGATTCCACACTGGAAATCAGCTAATTTGCACAAAATTCGATCCGGCAATGTTCCAAACGGAACATACGCGTATCGATCACACTAGTCCTTATCCGAGGGCTTCAAGCCAAGAAGAATTACTGAGCAATTCTGTCTTGTCTGTCTGTCCATTTCCCTCTTAGTTTCCGTCTATTTGTACTCTTTCTACATCCACTTACTATATAGTACTAGCATGCTGACTTTTGTGGCATCTGCTTAAGAGACATAATTCACAAACCAATTGTCCATAAAAAAAAGCCTCTCAAAAAATTGTCCATAAAATGGGAATGGATATGAACACAAAGGAAGAACATGTAAATTAACCACGTCCTTATCTGATAGCTACTCCCTACTTTACCATTACCTATTTTAAAACACTCCAACCCTTTCGCAGCAAGTGTTGTATTCAGACCGATGCTTGCCAATTGCTTATATTGTGCCGTAAGAAGCGAAACAACTATTAAACATATCATGTGGCATTGCCTGCGGTGTCTATGAGGTTTGAATCAGCCTACTACAATAATTTCACACGTCAGTCTCAGGTTTCTGGCGAAAGATCTGAGCATTCCTACCAGCAAACTGGCAATAGGTTATGAAAAAACAGACTACAAGAATTTAATTCAGATCTACACAAAACATATCATCTTACAAGCCGAGCTGCAATGAAGAGTACGACATATAGTTTTTATCCTCCTTTACAAATCAGTGGCAGATAGGTGAACAGTGTAGTGGGTGTTCTTGGCTACAGTGGCAGTGTTATTGGCTCACCGACGAACAGCACTGTGGCCTTACGTAGACTACAAAAAAAAATTCAATTCCTACACATCCATCCATGCAACTCAAGACCACGGGTGCGCCTACTTTTTGTGGAAAACGGCTTTCCTGTTCCCTTCTTCGGTTCTTCTCGTATTTTTATTGACGTGGCAAACATCTAAAGCATTATTTCTATCTTCATCATATTTCCCTGGTGCTCTAAACATTTGTCACATCGACAAAAATACGAGGAGAACACGAAGAATGAAACAGGAAATCCGCGTTCCTTTTTGTGGGCATTTGGCCATCCTACATGTCCATGCATGCATGCCTACAGGAAGCGAGATTCCTAGTGGGAGATCCTACGGTGGAGCCTCTCTAGATTCCAATCCACTCAACCACCGGAAAAAAGGTGAATCTTCTTTGCATTTTGCAACGTGTCCGAAACATTTTGGAAATTATATAACTTTCTCTTTTGGCTCGTTGCCAACGAAAAAGGTGAGGAATTGGCTGCATGCGTCTGTACATATGTGAAACCAAATAGCCTTCGCGGCTACACGTCACCCTATCATCATGCACTGATCATGATAAGAACCAAGCTTGTTGCTTAGCATGTATATAGAGGTGAAAACAGAGTCGAATTCTGTTGAATTATTCAGCTACTTTAGATATTTAATATTCAAATCCGAATACAAAACAGATTCGGTAGATATAATAGCACCCATTAGCTAATACATATCTTTTACATTTGATCTCTAAGTTGGGCATATTATAAGTGCATTTCGATCATCTCAACGAGTTTATCGTCATGATGGACTATAATTTGGTATTTGATATTTTTATTATTTTGGCACATTCCCCAATAAAATTTTACATGCTCTTTTTAGTCAAATTTAATATGTTTATAACCGATTTATTTATAATATATCTAGAATTAGTTAGGATTAGCAACAAAATGACACCAATGATCATTATGTCATAGGACATGAAGTTATTCTTAGAAGCTGCATTATAGAAATACATGAGATGAATTATTTATTTGTTACTGTTAACATTTAATGCACAGTTACATGTTAGAGTCAGCTATTTATCAATTTAAATTGTTAAAATAATTCGGTGTCATGTTTTAAATAGAAGAGGCCACGAATAATTATTAGAATTCAAAAAATAGTCGAATCCGATCCAATTTTGAGTATAATCCGATCTAAATTTGTATCCGACATTTGTCTGGTCTGTATTCATATACGATGTTTATCCGATTCGTATTCAAATCCAAGAAAAAAATATACGAATATAATTTGAGCACTATCTGATTCGTTTTCACCCTTACATGTATATACAAATGACATTTTACAAATACATACTAAGGATGGTTCTGGCGAAGGGGATGAAGTTTGTTTTATATAAGTCCATCTACCGATGAGGTGTCATGGAACTTTTCAACTTGATCTCTTTAATCTGTTGAATATCCTCAATATCTTGGATCCTATAAACAGTAGGATAGAGTTTTATACATGTTGTACAAGTCCTCAGCTAGGGTAATTAATTACCCTATCCTCTATAACAATTGTTTTGCTAATTGCGAGGCGTTTGACATTTTTGTTAAAAACAAGTCAAGTTTTCTGGCCATTTTGGTGTGATGTGCTTGGAGATATGTTTGCCTAAAAAAAGAGATGAAAAAAAAATACACATCTGACGTACAGGCACGCTCTAACAATATCGCAGAAGACAAACTTTACATGCATGCTCCATACATACATACATACATACATACATACATACATACATACATACATACATACATACATACATACATACATACATACATACATACATACATACATACATACATACATACAAATAAAGTTGATACCAAAACGAAAGTACGTGCCACCAGGCCACGTCACAACCTGATCAAGAATGAACCACGGCCGGTTTTGATTTACATTTTTTTAGAAAAAGTACAAGTTTCACCTAGAGTAGTTGACCCTTCTGGTCTCTCTGTCCCTTCTTATTTGATAGTTTTTCCACTGCTCGATGAAATAGCATGGAGCTCCCAGAAATTCCCTAGCAGCGCGCTGGTATCCAACTAGTCATACAGTTAAAAGTCATAGCATATTTAATACTGTAGTGAGTTTTTTTTCAAAACTAACCCCCAAACATATGTTTTTCAAATCGAACCACAAAAGTAACGGCAGATAACACATGTCACTTACTAAGTTCCTCCATCATGACGGGGGTAACACACGCGGTAGCATAAGCGAGCTCGATAGGATTGGTCTATAGCCCACCTGCTGAGTTGGGTGTACTTGACACCCTCCTGCCAAGTTGGGTGTGCTTGACACCCTCCTACTAAGCCTAGGGTACAACACTCACGTGTAGCCCGCGCGGTAAAACTAGCCTGCTGCCTACTTGCTCGGCACTCTCCTGTCGAGCTTAGGGGGCGCGGCACCCACTTGCAGTTCATGTGGTTCATCGTCGCTTGCCATGTTGGAGCTCACTGCCATGGTCTCTACCACCTATCACGTTTGGGGTGCTTAACAGGTGATACATGATGCTTGTCGTTGCCAGTGGCGGAGTCAGGAATTTTGGAATGGGTATTCAAAAATACACTGTTCAGGCATTGAAAAGACTTTCCAGGTTGTCATCAAAGTAACAGAATGTTACAGAACTCCATGTCTGGATTTCAGAGCCAAGATCAACACATAGAATCAATAACACAAGTATTGTATGTCCATAAATAAGTCCAAATTGTAAAATCAGTAGTGACAAAATATGAAAAGAGAATGGCATCCTATGCAGCATATTTCTTTCAAATAGCTGAACTATTGTATGATATAACGTGCTAACAAAAAAACAGTGATCTGAATGGAAATAGGAATATCTAAATATATAGGATAATAAGCTAACAGCACTTGGATGTGAACTGTCCAATCTAAACCAACATCCAAATCTCTAATCGGCCAGGGAATGATGATACATCATAAATATTCGGTCTCTCAAACGTAATCAATAACCATCCATAAACAATCATCTCAAGTTCTCAACACATAGTAAAGTGACAATAGATTGATAGAACACGAAATGCGAAATAATGATGGACTATAGGGAAAGGAAGAGCGGAGGGCAAGAAGCTCACTTCGGGGCCCGGGGACATCGCGACGAGCATCCAGTCCTCGGCCTTGTCCTCGTCGTCGGCGCGTACTCCGTCCCGTTCACGGCGTCCACGGCTTCCTCTCGTCGTCGGCGAACTTCCTGCTGCGTGGCCAATCCAGCACAATCCTCCCCATTGGCTCAAACCATCAAGCAAGCAACAAGAGCAACACCGGAGGCAAGAAATACTCACGGATGGTGAAGTGGAGAAGAACTTGTCTGGAGCGCGCAGAGGAGGTGGTCGTCGTGGCCGCGTGGCGCGTGCTTGCGAACGACCTCACGGTGGCCACCCCACCATCTGCGCCCGACCATCCAACCAAAGAAACAAGCACGGCTCAATCCAAAATCACCATAATTTCTAAGAAAGCATTTTTTCTTGGGGCACGGAGGTAGTACTTGCCTACTGGGGGCACAGGGAGCATCGGAGGCGCGGTGAGGGGGAGCGTTCGTGGTCGGCGTCGAGAGGCGCGCTTGCGGTCGGGGTCCGGGAGGAGGAGGAGCCGGGAGGCGGAGGTGAGGTGAGGCGGTGTCCTCAAAGTCGAGGCGGAGGGGGCGGAGGACTCGGTGGAGCTCCGCTCCGTCTCGGCCGCCAAGCGCCCGACGCCGCGCCAACTGAGAGAGTGAGGGTTTGAGAGCAGGAGCCAGGAGAGATGCCGGATGTGGAAGAATGAGGAAATGAGGAAGACCGAAGACGCCAAGGCACCAAGACGGCGCAGGCGTCCGCTGCTACTGGGCCGAGACGCCATGCCCACACGACGATCAGTCGCCAGTCGGCCCGATCTGGGTTTAAATTCTTCCATTTAAACCCATTACTAATCCATTTATATATTATACCTAATGTATAGTAGATTTTTAGCAAAAATTTTTGGGTATTCAGCTGAATACCCATGACTTACTGTAGATCCGCCCCTGGTCGTTGCTCCTGTGATTGTGGAGGAGATCAAATTTGAAAAATAGTTCATTTAGGACCATTTTTTTTAAAAAAAAACTTGCTCCTATGCCAAATATGCGATGACTTCGTACAATTAGAACAAGTTAGCACAAATCCGTCATAGCTACGAGACCTCGCTCACTTTATAATATCTGAAACTGTAGAGGCATTTTCCATTAGAAGAGCTAATTTCTATGCATTTTAGGGTTCTTATATAGCTGTTTGGCAACCCATATAGTTGTTTGGCAACCCATAATAACTGTCTTGACACTGATTTTTATTGTAGCAACCATATGTTGTCTGTCCAAATTAAGTATGAACTGGCCGAAATACCCAACTGATTCCTCCATGTTAATAGGATGGTTCTTTACATATATATAGATAGTATACTTACAGCAAGATTGGTATACACTAAGCTAGTATTGGTATACTATGGCTCTGAACGCGTTGGCTTTTTAATGCGGTCTTTTGTTTTTCTTTTTTTTTTTGTATTATCTATAGAGATATAATATTTTTTATTTGTATTTATTTTTCTTAATTAAATACATTTGAAAAAACTAATAGCCGCTACAGCATCATTTTAGCTAAAAGCTAAAAACCATAGCCAAAATTTTCTATTTTTATTCATTTTACTTTAATTGAATACCTAAAAAATTAATAACCGCTACAGCATTATTTCAGCTAAAATACAAAAACTCATAGTCAAAAAACTAAAAGCTACGTCACAACTAGGCCTATATCGAGAGGCATTTACATGTGATGTGCAGAGTAGGGGGAGTTGAATTCTTTGGAAATTTCGTACCAATGCTATGGCGTTATATGTGGCAACTGGCAGGCGTTCGAGTCGCCATCCTGTTCAGAATGTGTGTGCCGACCACGTTTGGTCCATGCATCGTCATCGATCATGCCGACCAGGCAAATATTTTCAAGAATGGGAAGAATTTGTTAATTATACATCCTACACGGCAGTCCAAATACAAGAGAACGATGAGTAATAAACCAACAGAGACGGTAACAGGCAAGAGTAGAATAGCAGGACTCCAAAGTCAAGCAAACGATGGAACAGAATTGTCTGCAGTGGAAAAGTCAATCAAACGATGGAGCAGAATTGTCTGCAGTGGAAAAGGTTACAGTGCAATATAGTATATATTTTGGACTATCCGACTAGGCATGTTCTTTTCGGCTGCGGTTTATGGCTTTTGGCTGAAATTTTTGAATTTTGGCTGTTTACGATACAGATTGCGGAGAGACAGATACTCACTTGCGATTTTGGTGAGTACGGATGTTGGGCTTTTAACGTGTATATCGTTTAACTTGTAGACCCGTCTTGAAAATACTCGTTTGAAAGTTAGATCGCATGCAGAAGTCAAAAGCCTCTTTTAAAAGCCCAAAAGAACAGGCCCAGCTTTTAGTTTTCAGCTCTTGCGACTTCTAGATGCTAGAAACGCTTCTTAATTTGGTATTTTTTTTATTTTTTGCTTTTTCTTTTGTATTGTTCGTAGATATAACGGTGTTTTTATTTTTATTTTTAATTAAATATTTTTAAAAAATTAATATCTATTACAGTATAATTTTAATCAACAATTAAAAGGTATAGCCATAAGTGGGATAGAGCGGGGCTAAGCTATCGACGGTCCAAATAACGCTGGGAAGAGGGAGTGTGTGTGTTTTGAGTTTAGGCCCCGGTGGAAACGTACGAATATCGTGGGAATTTCATATAAAATAATCTGCTTTACGTAAAGATCAGAAAAAAAAAATCTACGTTTCAAACGGGGTTTAGTGAAAAAAAAATGACAAGGCATGTTCGGTGAACAAAATTACAGACCACAAGGAAAACGAGGAAATTAATAAGCAAGTCGCCTTCAACAGCAAGCAGAGCGTAGCGGTGTACTTGGCTTTGAATCTCAAACCCGAAACGCGCGTGGCACACATATGCTGACTTTTCTGGAGTGCAGCCTCTGACCAATCAACACGCGGATTCCCCTCGTGCGCACTACACTGCCAAAATCCCTTGTTTTATCTTCAGAAGATTGAGCTCCTCAATGCGTAAATATGCTACTTGAAAAGGATTTGGAAGACTCGCAATACAGCCTGCTTTGAGAATAAAATGCCTAATGATCCTGTTGTTTTTTATCCACTTTGCGTGTCACTGCTTGAATTTGTGGGCATCTCTGCAGACCGGAGTGGAAGACAGAGGACTTGCGGTGGGGAGCCAGGCTACTCGGGCAGTTTGGCTGTTGAAAAGAGATGCAGACTGCAGCAAATCCTGAAATGCACTTAAGCCAAGGGATTGATGCTATAATTTTTAATCTCCTCAAGACACAAGCTCAAGAACATGTCCCAAATAATCCTAGGACCTTTGGAAACCAAGAAATTGAACTGAGGAGCTAGAAATTCAGAAATTGACAAAAAACCTAAAAACTTGCAAAGGTTTCACCAAAACTCAAATTCCCATTTAACTAGAGACTCTATGGTCATGAAACTTTGCAGATGGCTACTTAATAGCCTCAGGCCTCTAAGAACCAAGTTTTACACCATCTCAAGAAGGGAAACTTAGGAAACTCCAAAACCCTAGAAACTGGGCAAACTTCAGAAGAGAAACCAAAAATCCAAATTTCTCACAAATCCTTGATCCTCTGGGCATGAAACTTTGAGAAGACTAATTGATAGTCTCAGGGCTCTAGAAACCAGATTTCAAACCATCTTGTTGAGGGAAATAAAATCTTGCTCAAACCCTAGAAACCAAAAATGAAGAACAGAGGAGCCTAAGAATGAAAAACTGAAATCACAAGTGGTTTGCTCTTAGGTTTGGCTAGCCAAACGGCTTTTGAGCATCTCCCATGTCATAGCAATCTATTTTGGCACTCTCTAGCAAGCAAGAACACAGAACAACGAAAATCAAGAAACCATCAAAAAGAACGAAGGGCAGAGAGCATGAACAAGAGACATGAACTTCAGATTTTTCATTCCTCGAAACACAAGAGATACAAAGAACTACGTCCCCATACGCCTGGACATTAGAACAAGAAGTTTGATTACAAGTCTCTCAATCCCTCATCTCCTTATCCCAACTCAAGACTACAAGCCCTACATACTATTTTGGAGAGGAGACTCAAGAATGCATCGATGGGAGTTCAGAACCTCTGTCCTCTCCCTGCTCTTAACCACTAAAAAGCCCTACCAACTAGAGAGCAGAAGAGAAAACCAACCTCTAAAGCCACTTTTGACTAGAGCTAACCTAATTCCTCCAAAATCCATACCGGGCATGCAGCCCTCACAGTATTTATAGCCTCACGCTAACTGTCTCCGCCATTACGTCCGCTAAATCCAACGAGCCCGCTCCCGCATGCGACCTTGCAAAATTCGATTCGCCCCTCCCGCACCTTCCGGAAGCTTCCGCGCTCCTTGCCTCGCACGCCTCGCAATCACCTCGAGTCCACGTCGTCTTCGACACATCTGGACCGTTCTGACCTCAGCGCCACCTGCGCCTAGTCCGGTCCACCGTGTCTCGCCACGACTCCGCCTCGACGTCCTGCAACCACACAGACAAGAAACACATCACATAGCACCGCCGATACATGAAAGCGTAAATAACATCATACTCACCAAATATGAAGTCCAAACTCGCCGAAGCCGAATAGGTATCCTAATCCCATACGACAAAGTCTGACCAAGACCGACCGAGCCCGTTGCACCATGCAACGTCAAGGTCCAAACCACACAAATGTCGGGACCCGGATTGCAAACCCGACCCTCAGTGTATTCGCACTAGTCCCGGATCAAAGCTAGTGCACACGATTAAGCATGAAATGATTACATAACCAACAACACTTTATTACAATAGTAAAGAGTACAGATCCAAGCGTCTCTTTATTACAAATGAGGTTTCAAGACCTCACACACACAAAACAAATGAGCGAAGATAAATCAACGAAGACCCATCAATACGCCACAGGCAATTGACTGGGGAAGCGCGACCTAGTACTCCGGGAATCCTTCATCAAATCCACAAGCGAAGTAGTCGTAGTCACCTTCTTGAGCTTCAACTTCCTCTGAGATTTATTTTTAAGTGTAGCATGTGAGTACATAAAGTACTCCATAAGTCTTGGGAAAAATGCATAGATGCAAGGCTTGACAAACGAAGGCTATATGGCTCTTTTGCACAAAGTAATATTTTAATTTCAATTACTACTAATTATTTTCGAAGGCATCAATTTAATAAAGTAAATGATTTTAACAGAACTACCAATTATTCTCTAGTGAAGGTTCTATCTACCAACACTAGGTTAGTTATTTCAACTGAACAAGTTAATATTATGTTACATCCACCCTCTCTGCTCCATCCGCCAGATGCCCATCCGAGAGTTCCTGCACTCTCGGAATACAAAACTTTGATTTTAAAATCAAAACCAAAAATCTACCATGTGAATGCATTCCTTGCCCGCCCTTGACCGTGGGCACGGCTATTCGAATAGTTTTACACTCTGCAGAGGTTGTACAACTTTACCCACAAGAGATAAATTATCCTAAAAGTCAACACGCTTCCTTTGGCATGAGACCGGATAAAATACCACAAAGCCTTTACCTTACTCTAATCTAGCTAGATACCACCACGAGGTTTCACCGCAGTAGGCTAATCGCCCAACCGAAGCCCCCTCTTGCGCCATATGAGTACAGATGAAATCCTGTCCTCAATGTGAATAACCACCCATCCTCGGCACCCACTTTCCACTGGTGGCACCTAAACTAGACTATCATAAGTTAGTCGACTAGGTCGTACCCATATAGACTTGTGGTTGTACGGTTAATGCTCGATGCGGACAAACACAAGCGTCGGTCCCAATTGACTAGGGTGGAACATACACTTAACAAGATCTCGTGCTAACGCACCAAACCAAACCAACCATCCACCCTAATCTAAACCAACTTTCACATTGTTATTTTTATTTTGAAAGCACAAGTGGCAACTACAATTACCACTAATTTCATAAACACAAGGTTTTCTCAATAAATCTTAACTTCCCATTTGCAAGAGTTTAAATATATTAAATAGCATGACTAAGCATTTCACTACCATTCTAATATTCACAAAGATTAATATTAATCTCATTATTGAGACAAAGGAAGTTCTAGGGTGACAAAGGTACATGGCAATCAATGTTAAATGAGGGCATAACAAAGTTGGAGTAGCTAATTCCTAAAGATTTGAACTAGTGGTTTTATGTAAATAGCAATGCACATAATTTAAAATATTTAAAACATTTCAAAGCATAGGTTCAAGATGATCAAAGGAGACTTGCCTTCTTGTGCACTGGTTGGTCCCTCTTGCTGTGGTTCGACAAACTCTTCGGCAACTTCGGTTCTACGCGCAAAACGATAAAACAAACAAAATAAATTCAAATAAAATTCAAATGAACTCCAAAACTGCAAAACCAGAACCAAAATATAGAGCTCAATTTTAGATGAATTTAGGAAGAAGAATCGGTCGATCGGAGTTCGGACGAAGGAGAACAAGCGATCTAAAGTTTGCTTAGGCGAAAAATGCTGAAATTACAGATGTTACTGTTCATCCGAGAACAGTACTTTTATGCGAAGGCTAGCGCTGGCGAGAGGAGGCATAGGAGATGAATCTAACTAGCAAAATGGGTTGCTAGGGACCTAAGGCACACATAGGAAGCGACGACACGCCAAACGGAGTACGGTGACGGCACGGGCGGCTACAACGACATGGGTAGAAGAGAGGAATAAAACCCGGACATAGGACATGGAGAAGTAGGGTGCACACGGGGTAGAACGCGGCTTGGTGAAGCTAGGAAAATTATCGGCTCGGC
The DNA here is from genome assembly GCA_036346575.1 of Dendrocalamus sinicus. Taxonomy (NCBI): domain Eukaryota; kingdom Viridiplantae; phylum Streptophyta; class Magnoliopsida; order Poales; family Poaceae; genus Dendrocalamus; species Dendrocalamus sinicus. The sequence continues at coordinate 724,174 of JAYEVI010000181.1, read as the reverse complement.
CAGAAACCCATCGGAGACGGTGCAATCTACGTTTGAACGACGTCGGGAAGGGTAAAGGAAAAACTTAATATCTTGGTGCTCGGTGAACGAAATCTAAAACCACTTGAAGGGTAGCTACCTGGGATGGTTTGGCACAAAGTGACGCGAACAGATTGGTGGAAACATCACCGGGTAGATGGGGACACGAGATGCCATTGACGCCATGGCGAGGTTCGAGGCGAAATTTGTGGAGGCTTTCTGGGGAAAAGGGAGTGAGCACGGCGAGAACGCGGCAAGGCAAGTCTAAAAAAATTACAACAAGGGCTAAAACTTACCGGAGATGACGAATCGGCGTGGGAAGCACTCTTGACCTAGATTGGGAAAACTCGATTCCGGAGATTGGCTGCACCAAAACCAAATTAATTTGGCAAGAAGGTAGATGGCACATGATGGCACAATGTGACGCGAAAGGATCACGGAAAAACTCACCGAATAGCTCGAGGCGTGGCGAGCAAATTCGAGACCGAAGGGCCTCGATGCGGCGGCGTCGACCTTTGATGGGACTTGCCACGGCTTGGGATGGGTTTAGGGAGCCAAGGGTCCTATTTATAGGCTTGGAAGGGTAGAAACCGACTCCAATTCGCGGATTTCGGTTTAGAGTCCGTTTCAGAAAATTGGAGATAAAAGGCAAACGGATGAACGAAATGGAAGGGGACCAGTTGGGATGGATTCCTTGCGGGATTTAGCACAACTTTCCTATTGGGAAGACATTGAGATAAGGTCCGGATTGGAAGTTATGAAGAGAGAGAAAATCGGAAGGAACTGTTCTCAGCAGGGGGCATATCGATCTCCCGTGCTCGCTGGAGAAGACGAGTGAAACTGTCTCTCTCCTCATTTTTTTTGGAAATTTCAAATTGAGCTCAAACAAACTCCGAAAAATCTCAGAAAATACAGAAAAATTCCTTGTGACACAAGGAACACAAATAAAATATTTTTAACAAATATTAATGTTTAATTTAATCATATTAAATCTTTTTAATTAATGAAAATTGCAGTTAAGCTTTAATTAATTCCAGAAAAATCCAAATGGTGAATTTTATTTTAAAAGCTTCAAAAAGGCTCTGAAAATCAGGATGTTACATCAAACCAAACTCGACTTACCTAAAGCGATGTCAATTACTCATCATAAACACGGGATAACCTCCACATGGTCTCTCATTTACTGTAGCAAAAACTGATCTGGGCCATTCTTTTCTGATCGGATGGCTCAGATTCGCGACTGCACTCTGAAGTTGCCATATGTTATTGTAGCTACAGTAAATTTACTGTAGCAAAAACCGGTATAGGCCATTCTTTTCCGATCGAACGGCTCAGATTCACGACTGCACTCTGAAGTTGCCATATACAACTTCAGAGGAACTCAATACGGCTACTCGGGTAGTTTTGGCTGTTGAAATCTTTAGTGCGCGTCGAAGATGGAGCCTGGGAGCGGGTAGGACCACAATGGGTGGCTGAAGAAAAGTGAAGACTGGAGTAACGGAGGATGGGCATTTTGTTTGCTTCAGAAGCTCTTTCCAAAGTAAATCATGTGGGTATATCTTTAGAGACTTCACTGTCATGTATGTTTTCCGCTATAAGACTTCACATGTATTAGCCTCTCCAACTTATGATGTAAGACTTTGATCATCTAATATGTTTATGCTTATCTATTACTGTACCTTTCTATTTATACGCATGTTTGGATATGATATTCACTATTATTATACTATGTGAACTAACTACTGATTCAGAAACTAGCTCATAATATACAGGAGGTCCAGATTACCAAATCCGATGTGGCTACAGGTTCTTCTTTGTTGATAGCTACGAGTTGAAGATTTGACCCAATTATAAGGCACGACAAGTCCAAGCATATATGCGTATCATGTTGATTTGTCAAATGCAAAGATATAAAAATCGAACTGAAATTTCAAAAAAAGTATTGCTGATATTGCTTCTGAATAGGAAAAATCTGAGGCAGGTCAGGTGATGTCGTCGGCGTAGACTTTGAAAAGATCACGTTATCCAATCGAACGCAGACGACAGGGCAAGTCAAGGAATCGGCAGACATTAGAGACCTTTTGCATTTTCAGTCGTGGCTCCGAGCCATTTTGGCCAAAGTTTCTTCTGTTTATCCTTTTGGGGAAAGGAATTTGTTTGTGTGAATGCTTATTTGAATCATTTCGTTTGCTTTTGGACTGAAGAAATCGAGACGAAGAACTGTTTAATATACTTACAATCCAACAATGTTCAGTCCACTTGTTACTTATCTACGAAACAAGTAACATGTCTTATCAGAGCAGGATTGCCAAAAAAAAAAGTTAACTCCTGTGTATCTCTTAAGAGCAGGTACAATAAGACTTAGTCAGCAGGCTATAGCAAATATAGGCAGTGATCGGTTGGGCTTAAGCTTCTGGCTTCCAGCTTATTTTTCACAATTCATAAATTTCATCTTTTTCTGAACTTTTGGCTTTTTGTTTAGCTTTTTTGCCGGTTCTTTTTTCCCCGTATTTGTTTGTATTATACGTAATGGGCTAACATATTTTTTATATTTTTAAATTTTTTAAATTTAATTATACTAAATAAACCTCTGTCAGCTACAGCGTTTTTTTCAGCCAGCTACAGTGTTTTCAACCATAAGCCATGAGCTTTTAAGCCGAACTGATCACCACCATAATATCAACCAAATCTTACGTGGCAGAGAGAGAAAGGAAGAGAGAGAAGGAAGCTGGCTACTAAATAACAGCTAGCTATAGCACGTAAAAATATGCATTTCACTCTCTTACACGTGGGGCCAAATAGTTATTGTAATAGCTATCTTATTATATGAATTATTTTTTTGAAGGCTATAGATAAAATAGACAAGTGTTATAGCCACTAGTTAGCTATACTATTGTACTTGCTAGAAATTTCAGGCAAGTTGCAGTTCTGTGGAAAGCGAAGCACTGCGAAATTTCATGCAGCGTGTTCACATCATCCTGCCATCACGGGTCTTAGCCAAAGAAGCCATCGTTCTCAACCGGGGATTTTCCTTTGCGTCTCTCTCTCTCTCTCTCTTCTCATTTAGAAATTTCTTAAAGTGATTCGATATGTACAGTCGACGCAAGCATTGAAATGCCATACGCTACAAGCTGAAGACCGTGTGATTCCAAGTCAAGCAGGACAGGAGGAGTGACACAAGCTAAGCTAGCACTCGGGTCCCTGACCGTTAAAAAACAGCAAGGATAGAGAGAGCTTACGGTGGCGAAATCCGGCGTGCCAATCACGGCGTTGCCGCTGCTAGGAAAGACGTGCTTAGGAATGACGATGATAGGAACATCTCGAGAGTTATCCGATCAAACATCGTGCGATGTCTCTTTGCAGCAAATTTCGTGCTTGAGTTTCCAGCAAATGTTCTCCTACTAAAGAATAAAGATTCAGGAAGCGTCTTGCCAGTTTCTCTGACACGAGATGGCAGTGTAAGGAAAGTCTCCGGCACCAAACAACCAGCCCTGCTGCATCACAAATTCGCAAGCAGAGATGAGTGGTTGTGACCGGACGGCCAAGTGAAGAAGCACGAGTAAACAGAGCACAACAATTAGGAGCCACATTGATGTACTATTGTAACAGCATGGACGGAGTTGCATGGTGACCTTCCCAGCCGTTCACTTGACGGTCGGTGCGAGTCGACGTCGGTCCCGGCGATGGCTTCTTCCCGGAAGTTTCCTCTCGACGAAGAGAGTGCTGGAAAGTCATGCGTTGGACTTGCCGTCTACTACAGGGCCGTTCGATCCGGATTATGGGGCGGCTTCTGGCTTGATTATAGGACGGCTTCTAGCTTCTCAGCCAGGAAGCAAGAAACCAGAATGAACGGATTGGTTTAACACGTGGCTTTTCAAAGTGGCTTATGTGGATGTTTTTTTTTTCTCTTTTCTCACCCGGAGTGCTCTCCACTCTTGTTTGCACAAGGTTGGTGCATCGTCCAGCATTGCCTTCGAGTTGGTGTCTCCGCCCACGTCTAGATCCCTGCTCGGATGTGCCTCCTCCTCCATCCCGTCCTTGGCCGCCCCATCCGTCCCCACGTTCTACTGTACATCCAACAGATATTGAAGAGCTTTGATTTCTCTTTTAAGGAAAAAATTGCAAAAAACTTGAATTGTGTTGGCTCCTATCATCTCTCTAGTAACCGGTCTCAGCCTACCCCTCTAGTTGCCGTTCTCGGTCTACAGAAGCTATATATGTATGCATAAACTGTGACAGGAGGCAGTGCACCGAAAGTTTCTGACAACCAGTCCTGCTGCATCACAATTTCACAAACAGTGGTTGACTGGTTGTACAGGACAGCCAAGTGAAGAAGCTTGCGCAAACAGAGCACAACAATTGGGAGCGACGTTGATGTACTATTGTACCAGCATGGGCGGAACTGCAGCTGACAGAGATGGTGAACGTCCCAGCTGTTGACTTGACGGACGGTGCGAGTCGACGAATCCATGGGTTCAGTCCAGTACGCCGGCGATGGCTTCTTCCCGGAAATCTCCTCTTGTTTCCTTTCCGATGCGTGGGGGTGTCGCTACGACGACGACCGACACTGCTGGAAAGTGATGCGTGGGCTGGGCTGCTCAGCGATCCCTGTCCGGCCCAGTATTAGAAATTTAGAATGGCGACATGGATGTAACGTCATGAAAATCTTAAGGAATGTGAAAATAAAGGTAATATAAAAATTTTTGTATGCATTTGTTCTCCCTTGGTTTTCATTGGAGTTTCTTTAGAAACATTTGATTTTGAAAATTAAAAGCGCATAAAATATAAATCAGATTGAATCCGAATCAAATAAGTATACTTAAACTCAGCGAGAAATCTCTTCTCAGACTTTTTTTTTGAAAAATTAAGAGAAATAAAACTCTAAAAATCTATCTAATCATCCGCACCATCCAAAAAAAATTTCCCCAAATCTTTTGAGTGCATCTAGCGAGTTACTAAAGTGCTCGAACCTCTCAGCTTACCTCACCTCTTTCCCTCTCCCTTGATTACGACCACTTGCAGTCGTCTACAACCACGTTGAGTAGTCGTTTACAACCACGTGGGGTTCTTTGGATGTCAGCTTTGATCTCTTGCTCGTAGACGACTTCGATTAATCGACACGATCTCCGTAGCTACTCAAACACCGTCCGATTCTCAATTGCTGGTCGTACACTGTCTGATCTCTGTAGCAACTTGAGCACAGAGACCTTCTTCCATCTCCAGCTTGCATGAGCACTGGCCACTGTTTTGATGCCATGCTCATTGTTTTGAATACGTCGTCCGTTGTTTCTCCTCTCTACTGACAACCCCTGCCTTGTGCTCCCGTCTCATCATGCCTCCTACCTGCATCACGCTAAAGTGGCTCAGCCCGCGCCTCCCCTTTGCTCTATGCTAACTAAAGACTACAAGCTCTTATGACCACACACACACACACACAACTCCTACGGCAACACAAACTTACGGCCACTCTAATGCTCTGACTGCTACAGACGAGTACTCGAACACAGCTCCTAAACACTTTGCATGTCAAGTGTATACCCAAACAATCCGATCAGGCTATCTCTCTTCGCTTGATGACGTGACGGGCCCGCTGGCAGCAATTGTCTTCCACCTCTCGCGTATGCGCCACCTCCGCCGTGGTCACGGTCCGAGCCGCCCTCGGTTTTAGACGCTACGTCCATAGTTCTCCGTCTGCTGCTCCTGCCCACTCCTGCCTAACCCGTCACTCCAACACGACAAGTCTCTTCCCCGTTGTTGTCGACTTCACATCGTACTCGCCCATCGTACTCCACGGCAAAAGTCTGAGACCGTGCCTATAAAACCCCTTCAACTGTACCATTTTCCCCCTCAGCTCACCCCCTCAGTCTCTTGCGCGCATTCCCTGTACAAAACGAAGAAGTACAAGGGAATTGTTGTATAACAAATGGAGCAAGCGACCTACCTTGTGCTTATTGATGACGAGATACACTCGCAGGTGTCATGGGGATTCCTCAAGGAGGTTAGTACCTATCTGGCTTGTTATTCTTCTCTTGTTCCTCGCCTCTTTCCCCTTTCTTTCCTGTGATCTTTGTTTCATCTCTTATTCTTCGCGCCTCCCTCCTGGCGAGATCTTTCTTTCTTTCGTTGTTCTTTTTTATTTGGGCCCTTAGTAGCATGGGTTTTTTTTTGTTTGTTATCGTGTCAGAAACATGGGCCTTCAGAATCATGGGCCAAGGAGAAACTGTTTTTTTGCTGGGCTCGATATATCGTGCCGTACGAATCGGGCTAAAAGCTCAACATAAATGTTCGGCTAATATATTAACGTGTCCGAATATTTGGCCCATACGAATTTTAGACCAATTAAAATAACAAATTGCAGGGCCAGATCAAGGTCAGAAACAAAACAAACCAGAAACATCACAACCACTAATGCCACATCGTACTGTGTTTTATGAAAATTTCAGGCGACTGTGATATAGTTAGCCCCAATAGATGGATGTGACCCACACAAGAAAAGAATAATGAAAAATGATCTCAACCAATATACAAGCAAAAGCAAGAACTCAATATAAAAAATAAGACCACACATTACCAGGTTAATAAAATTTTTGATAATCAACTCATTGTCTGCAGGTTCATCATCATCAGAACTCATCTGCACATTACCAGAGTTAATAAGGGCCCTGATTTCTAAAGCCCTTAAACATAACAAAGACCAAAATTTTGACAGCCCAGTTAAAGGTCAATACAGCCTAATTTTCTTCCAGCCCAGTAAAGAACTAAATAAAGCCCAACCTTTCATTAGCCAATACAAAAAAAACTGGGCTTGTTCATTTCATTGATTTCTCCACTGATACAGGGAAGAACACTAGACAAAAAAAAAGGATAACACAGATGAGAACTAGAGAAAAGAAAAAGGAGGATAAGTAAGAAAGATAGAATTCTTAATCAGTGGAGAAATCAATGAAATGAACAACTAAACCAAAAAAAAAAAGAATATTATCCAATACAATCCACAACTCTTAATCTGCTTCTACAAACAATACATACTAAGTGAACCACACCAGATGACAAACAAATATATCATGTGGAACATGATTGAGAATTTGAGACAATTAAAGCATTTACGGAACAAAAGATCAGAGATAGACAAGTAGTGCAGCAGTAATCTGTAGCCCGACCATTTTCTTTCCAGCTAGAGATGTTTAAACAGTAATAACATATATCAGATAGCAAGTAGTGACATGAGTAACAACCTTCCCTAATAATGTGAGAGGCTTACTCAACAAGTTTTTTGTTCAAAAATAGATAACAACAGTTCAGACTCATCGGACAAATATGAATTGCCGCTTTCTCCTGCCCGTGCTACTAATTCCACACATATTTTCAACTCATTTAACAACTCTTGTAGGACCTTCCTCACAATATTTTAACTCCTGCAAATAGATGGCATTATAAAGTAAAAGAAAGAATAATAAAATGAATGGAAATACAGATATATTCAAACAAACCTTTATATTAATAGACTATTTGAACCAACACAAAAAATGGAGACAAAATGTCTAGAAACTTGAGATCGATACTGACTACAAAAAATTGCAGTTCAAGTCAATACAAATTATGTAAGCAAGACATACATGTAGTGAGAATTATTTCTGCTTTAAAAATAACATATGCCAATCCTCTAGAGCATACAAGAATAAACACATCCAAATGACAGTAGATGCCAATCCTCTAGGGCAAAATATGCATCGTCGAGCAAAAGATCTTCATTCTCTGATCAACAATAATTTAAGCAAGGTTTTGTTTTGTAATAACTTTAAGTAATAATTTGCAAGTGAAGTTGTAAAGAGCATTTGACGTGTAATGAAATAACGTTTGCATAAATGGCATAACAGTAGATCAAAACCATTCGCAGTCCTCCTCGGCTGTGAACATTCGCATTATTCCTCACTTTGGACACGGCACACGATTAGACATTCATGCCATCCTATAAGTTCAGTGAAACAGTTTTAGAAAAGGAAAATACTATACCCTCTGTAGCTACATCCAACGTGCTCATGACCGCGAGCATAGCTATTTAAATAGTTCTTAACACTCTGCAGAAGTTGTATAACTTTACTCACACGAGATAATAAATTTTTACTGTCGGCAACTTCACGCTTCCTTTGGCGTGTGATGAAAATTGATTATCTTAAAGCCTTTAGGTTATCTAGTCCTAACCTTACACCAGCCTGAATGAACATCGAACATCTCTTAGATACACCCCCCAAGAAAGCATTCGAATCCTCCTTAGGTACACCCCTAAGCGAAGACTCTCACTTAGGTCCATCCTTTAAGCGGGCATTCATTGTTGCTTAAAAGCCTTGGCTTAAGTACCTTGGTGTCAGGGGCCCCTACGAGCAAACCTAACCGGAGTGCCCTTACTACTTCTGTGTCTACCACAATGCAAGGCTAGACCTAGACAACTTAATGAGCTAAATGCTAGAGCCCATATAGCATATGTGGTCGTAAGGTGTGACTTAGATGTGCAGTAATAGCATTTGGTTCTTAATCGACTCAGGCGAGAATCTCCCCTATATATACGCGAGATTTCCTCTCACATTTGACAAATTATCATATAGCTTGCCTGTGTCCAAAAACTAGATTTTGCATTTTATTTGATACCAAAATAACAGAGGTTCCCTCTCTAGTCTGACATTTTTGAAACCATCATCCCCATGTGAAGATTTTATTCAAATTTCAAACTTAACAGAAACTAGTACTTGTCTAAGCATCTAGACCATATGATGTGGATACAAACATGCTTAACATTTTACAGTTAAATATATTATTTGATTGGAAGAAATTATTGAGCCATATTAAATATTATTAGGTGAACTCTAATTTAATTGGGTCTTTAATTATTATATTTGGAGATACAGAGCTACTACTATGTTATGTATTTATATGCAAACCCATACTCATTCTGTACAAACCTAAAGTGAAGATGCGTTTAGAAGGTCTTGTCGATACTAGTGCATCGTTCAGCACTTCAAGTATATAAGATGATGAGGACATCCTAATTGGATCAATTACACGAGCATGAGCTAAACAAATTAATTAACAGGTGAATTCACTCCTAATTGAATTTGGTTATAATTTACATGATAATTGGATACTACCTCATTCCAATGTGCTATGCATTCTCAAGTTTGAACGATATGAAGCTTTTAGAATTGGAGCCATGGAGGAGAAGCTAATGGAGAAGAAATACTTGAAGTCAAGCAAGGGAAGACACATTTAAGTCCTCATTTCCACGTTAGATCAACCACGAGAACAATCGAATTCACAAAGATGCTCCAGACTTTCAAACGATTTTAACTGGTATCAAAACCTACCTTCGGATCGGTCTGATCGACCTGAGATGTGTTCAGGATTATTCATTCCACATCAGGTGCTCACAAGACCTTCGGAACATTTAGATCAGTTTGAATAGTTTCGATTGTCCAAGCCATCCGATTAGCGTTGGACGCTCAGATGCTTCAGAGACATTCTGACCGCTCTGAACGATCGCGCCGTCCGATCTTCCACGGACCGCCCAATCGCCTTGGAAACATTCGATCCACTCCAAATGAGTCATACCGTCTGATCTTCAATGGACCACCTGATCGCCTTGGAAATATTCGGACCGCTCTAAATGTTTGTTCATTCTGCGTCGTTAGATCAACTTTGGACGGTCGATATTTATGGTAACGTTTGGACCAGGCCAAACGCATCTCATCTGCCATCGCCCAAAACCCAGATTCAAGCTCAAATCAGACACCAAAAGATCCTAGCTGCTCTTCCACCTCCATGAACAAACAACACCAACACAAACAGAACCTAAAGCCGCTCAAATTGTAGCGAAGAGAAGAGGCACAACAAGCAAAATAGAAGCCCCACCATTCCCGATGCCACAGCTCACCTCAACAGTCAACACCGGCGACCACCGGTATTCAACTGCCTCCCTCTCTGGTCCGTAAATTAAGTCGTAGCCTATATATTTAAATATAGGTGACCATCTGAGTCACGGAAAGGACTTCATCTGATCCTACCCGAATCCAAATCTATGGATAAATTCTAGCCAAGCATCCCTTTGAACATATGATCATTGTTAGAGTTGTAATCTTATTTTTCCAATCGTGGTCGTAGTCCTGGTCGTGTACGAGTGGTCGGAGTCGTGTACGAGTTTGGTGGTGGTCGTATACGAGTCTAGGTCATGGTCGTATATGAGTTTGGGTTGTGGTCGTATACGAGTCCACTTCATAGTCGTAGTCGAGTTCGAGTCTGTTTCATAGTCGTAGCTGAGTTCGAGTAGTAGTCGTGGTCGTAACCAAGTCGGAGTCTTAGAGCAGGGTATAAAAGGCAGAGCCATGTAACCGAGAGAAAAAGGGGGCGAGAAAAAGGTGAGAAGGGTGAGAGAGGCCGAGGCGATCGGTGTGATCGAAAGGCAAGAAAGAGAGAGGACGATCAGGGTGATCGTAGAGATTTGTGTGATCGAGAGAAAGAAATAAAGAGGAGAAGAGCGGTTTTGACTTTGGAAGTCTACTAAGTTCATTGTGTTCACAGACGTGGTCGTAATCAGAGTTACGACCACGACAACGAGCGAATGTGTTCACAGTGCTATAGACGTGGACGTAAAGGAGTTACGACCATGGTCACAAAGTTGAAGACGTGGTCGTAAGTCGACATGACCACATCGAGAAGATGTAGTCGTAAGCCGTTACGACCACACCAAGAAGACGTGGTCGTAAGTCGTTACGACCACAGCGGTCGACAGTATCACTGTGTGATTGTAAGGAGCTACGATTACGGTGATCGACCGTGGTCGAAGGAGGTGCAGCAAGAGGCGGTGAACGTGGTCGTAACTTCAGCTAAAGTTTACGACTACGTGGTCGGAGTAGCGAGGCGTGATCGGAGAGATCACAGTGCGGTCGTAACGACTGTCTGTGTAGTCGGAGAACCAACAAAGCGGTTGTAGCGACACAAGAGGTCGTCGTAGCCACTACAACGTGGTCTCGTATGGCTACAGGAGGTGGTCGTAGCAGCCAGAACATGGTCGTAAAGATCCTGGAGCAATCGTAAAGGCTATAAAAATCATTATATCTTTTGTAAAAACAAGTATTTACCTATTAAATTACTATCACCTTACATAAAAATAAAAATAATGTTTAAATAAGATGAATACTACGAGAAAAGCGACGAAAGAGAGATAGCGATTTTCAATTGATGAAGCAGTTGACCCGTAGTATATAAAAAGGGTAGACATTGGGAAAGCCATTACCGTACCAGTAAATAAGAAGGTGAGCAGAGGGTGCCTTTTGGGGCAGGTTTGGACTCTCTGTATAGGGATAAAATCTTAGGTTAATTAGATTTCACTTGTGTAACCGTATTAATCGTATCGACCATCGTTCTATCTAAAGGCGGGTAGAATTAGTAACTCTATCAAGATTATTATACTCTCTATATAGATAAGTATATAATTAGGAGAGGAATCCAGAGCCGGTACGAAAGCCAGGAGTGGGGGATCCACAGCCGCCAGAACCCAGAATTGGTATATAGACCAGAAATAGGGGATGCAGACTACAAGAAACCAGGACTGGTACAGAGGCCAGAAGCGAGATACGAGGAGGCGATATATTACACAATGAAGTGTTGGGTGAGGGTTAGATAGCCCCAACCAACAACTATGTCGAGGTTGGTGAGCGTTGGGTGAGGATGAGAAACCGCCCTGGGCGCCGGTTGAGAGTAGTTGGGTGGAGATATAATACACTGAGATAGCGATAAAAGTTCTGTACTCTGGTTTGGGTATGAATATAAGGTAATACGAATGCCCACTCGCTATAAGAATCAGAGTTACTATGGGTAAAGTGGTACAAGCTTGCGCAATGCTATATAAATCATGAATTCATGCCTATCTCCTAGACTGGGGGCTACAGAAACTAGTAGGGATTTGATGCCACTATACGAGTATTCAGTAAGTTTCTAAATTAATAATCTAAAATTCTTTCAAACCTAACAACAAAACCTTATTGTCTATAAATCATGAGAACGAGAAAGAGATGAGAAAGAGAGAGAAAATGAGGATGAGAAAGAAAATAAGCATGAGAATAAGAATGGGAATGAATCTTCCTACAAATGTTAGAAGATGAACATTCAGTGTATTTTGCTAATAATGCTTGCTAAGTACTTCTATACTCACACTTACTATTATCTTCCCTTATCTTGAAGACACCCGTGGTCCAAAGTCATCGTGGTCGAAAGCATCAGAAGACATCTGCGATCGAAAGTCACCATAGTCGAAACCATTAGAAGACATCCACGATCGAAAGTCACAGTGGTCGAAAACCATCAGGGAATATCCATGGCCAGACTCACCGTGGTCGTAGGTCATCTTGGTCGAACCAATCGGAAGACCTTTGTAGAAATTGGTTGAGAAGAGTACTCGTTGGAGTACTAGAGCTATCGACCTCCGATCGTGGTCATAAGGCGTACTCGTAAAGGTACTGTAGCATGAAGTCGAGGGGAGTATTTGTTGGAGTACTAAAGCTATTGACCTCCAATTGTGGTCATAATTCATAATCATAAAAGTATTGTAGCAGACTTGGTCGAAGACCATTGTAGCACCATGGTCGATGATCGTAAAACAGGAGCTACCGACCATTGCACATGGTCGTAGGTCGGGAACCGCCGACCATCGCCTGTAGAGTATTTTAACACTGCGGTCAGAGGACAATGCTCATAGAGTATTGTATCCTGGGGGTCGGAGACTTTCGAGTGTGAACAACGATCAGCGTTATCCAAGTTCAGCAGGTGGTTGATGATGCATAAGCACGGAGAGCGGTTGTAACTAGCCAAGCGTTGAGGATGGCCGATGATGTTTGAATGCGATGAGCGAGTGGAGGCGTACGAGTGCTGAAGGTGGTTGGAGACGTCAACACAGTGGATGGTTATAAGCGATCGACCAGCAACGGCGGTCGATGACGCTCGAGCCCAGCGAACGGTCGTAAGTGGCTGAGTGTAGGAGATGATCATGAGCGATCAAATATCCCAGGTGGTCTACGACATCCAAGCACAGTGGGCAGTTGTAAACTCCCTAGCACGACAAGCGGTCGATGATGTCCAGGTACAGATGATGCTCGAGTGCTGATGACGCCTGAGTGCTATGGGCGATCGATGGCGATCGGGTATTAAAAGTGGTCATATGTGACTGGGTATCAACAGCGGTCGGTAATGTCTGAGTGCATCAGACGGTCGTAAGCGACCAATCACAAAAGATGGTCGTAAGTGAAGGAGCACCAGGGGCAATAAAAAATGACCGAGCATCGAAACTATCAGTGATGCTCGTATGCGACGAGCAATCGGAGATGGCCAACTTCGACATGTAATCGGAGGCGCCCAAGTTCATCCTGAGGTCAGAGACACCCAAGCATGGTGGGCAATCGTAGACGTTAGGGTACCGTGGGCAGTCAATGGCGATCGATTGTTGGAAGCGGTCATTGGCGATCAGGCCTAGCAGATGGCCAGAGACGTTTGCTCTCCAGTAGCGATAGGCGACACTCATCTTGGTGAGTGGTCGGAGACTCCAGCCCACAGAAAATGATCAGAGGTGCCAAACTTGACGAGTGGTCGAAGACGCCTGACTTCGAAGCGATTGGAGGCACGACTTTGCGATGCGATCAGAGACATCAGTCTTCACCCAGCGATTGGAGGCATGACTTCAGAAGCGATCGGAGGCGCCTGACTTTGAAGCGATTGGAGGCACACGACCTTGCAATGTAATAGGAGACATCAGTCTTCACCAAGCGATCGAAGACACATGACCTTGTGAAATGATCGGAGGCGCACGATGATCGTGGGCGCTCGGCTTCGTGATGCGATCAGAGGCATCAGTCTTCAGCAAGTGACCAGAGACACATGACCTTGCGAAGCGATCGGAGGCGCACGACAATCAGGGGCGCTCGGCTGACTTCTAAGCGATGGGAGGCACACGACGATCGGGGGTGCTCAGCTTCATGAAGTGATCGGAGATGCACGACCTTGCGAAGCGATCGGTGGCGTATGATGATTGGGGGTGCTAAGCTTCACGAAGCAATCGGAGACGCTCGGCTTTGCCAAAGCGATCGAAAATGCCTGCCTTGAGGAAGTGACCAAAGGATCTCGACTTCGACCGGCATCAGGGATTGTGAGCCGCATCTCAAAGTGCCTCAAAGCACTTGAACGGTGGCGCTACTTGTGGCGGTCATGGTTGCTTGGCGACATTGCCGTCATAGCCACCGTTCATCGTATGTATCTTGACTAGCTACAAAAGAAAGATAGCAGAGACTATTTTTACCATTCTGAACATAGGAGGCCATGGCCTGGGCTTGTATAGATCGTTTCCTCAGGCCTCTCTCTGGCTTCTACTTCTTTGCTTCTGTCTTTCTCTCCACCTTTGTTCTCTGTCTGTGGATGTTTGTCCCTGCGATCGCGTCTTCGCCTCTATGTCTGGCCCTCGCATCTGCGTGTATGTCTCCTCGCCTCTCCATCCTCCATCCCCTCTTTTATAGGCACGGGCAGGGGTCGTAGGTGCCGTATACGGCTCCAACATAGTGTTAGTCATGCCATTTGAATCAAAGTTCTGATAGATTACTTGCCTCCTAGGGCCCTGTTTTCCATATCAAAAGATTTGTTAAGAATTATCTCCAGTAGGATGAGGATACGATGTGATCATATTTCCATTGCAAAGACGATGCACCCAGCATCAATCTCTTCCCTCGATCCTGGTCGTAACAGCTGGTCGACTCAACGTGATTGAAGACAACATACTCAATGCCCCAAGTGGTCGAACGTGGTCATACCAGTCAGACATGATTGTATCAGCCTGGTTGGAAAATGTGGTCGATATGACATGATTGAAACAACACGCTTGATACCCCAAGATTGCTTGGATGTGTTGGCACAAAAACTCATCAAACAACAATAGCCACCTCAAGTCCTTGCCGCCACCA
The DNA here is from genome assembly GCA_036346575.1 of Dendrocalamus sinicus. Classification (NCBI taxonomy): domain Eukaryota; kingdom Viridiplantae; phylum Streptophyta; class Magnoliopsida; order Poales; family Poaceae; genus Dendrocalamus; species Dendrocalamus sinicus. Next base: position 709,166 of record JAYEVI010000181.1, on the reverse strand, counting down.
TCCCCTTTGAGACACTATGGCACCGTCGTTTGGGGCACATTGGTCATCAAGCGCTCTCTTGATTAGCGTCATCTTCTAGCATTTCATGTAATAAGCGCACATCATGCCCACCTTTATGCCATGCTTGTGAACATGGACAACACATTGTCTTCCCTTTCAGCAATCCCTTTATAAGTTGAATAAAGCATTTGCTCTCATCCATTGTGATTGTGGACATCTTCATACCTAGCGTGTCCAGTTTTAAATATTACCTTGTATGTCTTGATGATTTCACACATTATCTATGGAAACTTCCCCTCAAACTAAAATCTGACAAATTTTCCACCATCAAAAATTTCTGCGCCTATGTCTGCACGCAATTTGGTTCTACCATACAAGCTTTCTAGTGGGATAACGGCTGAGAATTCGATAACCATGCTGCCCGCTCTTTCTTTCTTGCTAGCAGCATCCACCTAGGTTTGTCCTGTCCATACACGTCCCAAAAAAATGGCAAGACCAAATGCATGATTCACACAATCAATGACATAGTTTGCTCCCTTCTTTTTCAAGGACACCTTCCACCAAACTACTGGGTCGAGGCTCTAAACACTGCCAGCTACCTTCTAAATCTCCATCCCAATAAATGCCTCCAATTCCAACACCTCATCACACCCTCTTTGGCTCCCCACCCGATTACTCCCATCTCCAATATTCGGTTGTCGGTGTTATCTGAATCTTTCAGCCACCAGTCCACGCAAACTTGCTCCCCGTTCTACGGAATGCATGTTTCTTGGATACCCATCCAACCACAAGGGCTACTACTACCTCGACTTATCCTCCAACCGCATCATTGTGTCTTGCCATGTGGTGTTTGATGAGGACAATTTTCCCTTTGTTGCACGACATCCTGTATCATTGTACTTGTTGTAGGGGTGGCCCCCACCTGAGCCCATCCGGCCTGTTAAAGAGTTGTAAAGCCCAAAATGGGATTTGTGTAATGACATAGATACCCCTATGGAGGGTGCATGAATGTAAGGATAAGATTGTAAAATACGCTTCATGAAAATAATATACATGCCCTGGACATAGGGAAAGGGCAAACATTGTCCATCCATCTAATCCACTCTACTACTCTCCTACTTTACTGTTTGGTCAGTAACCACAACAGTTGGCGCCATCTGTGGGGACGGCGGAGAGCAAGCCGTGAAACTTGAGAAGTGATGGCTCCAAAGAAAACTTTATTGACAGCACGGAAGAAGCGGAGCACGACGGCAGCGCTCTCAAACACTAGGGCCTAGATCTACGCATCGCCAACATCTACTTCAACAGCTGGCACAGATGGCAACACTGGTGTTGCAAGTGCCGACGTCGGTGCTCATGGCGTGGTGGCTGACCCCACCATTGGCGCAACAGTTGGCCTCGTTAGCAGTGACGCCGATGCCCACACTGGCATGGCCAGCAACCCGGCGCCCAGTGTGGGAGCGACAAGTGGCCCCCGCGTCCGCACCGGTTTCATCACTGACCTTCGGGCCCATCGCACCGACACGCTGAATAGCTCTAGGGGACAGGATATAGTTGCCACCAACCCGCTAGTTCGTACCGACGTCCAAGCCGGTGCGGCCACATCGATGGTGGAAAACACCCTGCTAGCGGCCCTTGGTACGTTGCAGTGTGAGCTGGCGGATCTCCGAGGAGCCATGCAGGAAATACAAGAGGCTCGGAGCCAGCAGGAGGTGCAGAGCTAACAAACCCCGCCGGCAGTGGCGACGGAAGCTACTCCATATTGAACAGACAACTACGACGTTCCCACCTTCGGTCGCGTTGTGCTTCGACGTGTCAATCCGAGTCCCCCTCTCCACTGGCCTGCAGCAGTCGGCGTGGCCAGAGGACTTCAAGTTCCCCACCATCGAGCCGTACAAGGGCAACACGGGCCCAACGAATTCGTTTGCGTGTATGAAACGACCATCGAGGTCGTTGGTGGGGATGACTCCACCAAGGCAAAGGGACTGCCGCTTGTGTTGCAGGGGGTGACGCTCTCTTGGTTTTTTACCATAGAGCTAAACTCCATCTACGCATGGGAAAAATCCAAGACCGCCTGTATAACAACTTTCAGAGAAACTATGTCGAGCGTGTCAACGCAGATCAACTCTTCGCCATCAAGCAAAAGCCCTCGAAAAAGCTTCGAAAGTACTTCAAGTGTTTTGCCAAGGTTCGCTGCCAAGTCAAGGACGTCAATGAGACCACTATCATCAATGCAGCGATCCAAGGCCTTCGCCCAGGGTTGCTAGCCAAGTACAACGTGCGCAAGACGATAAAGACGGTGACCAAGCTCTTCGACAAGATGGAGGAGTACGCGAGGACAGAGGAAGATGCTCAATGGCGCAGGGGTGACACCTTCGAGGCCAAGCAAGTGGAAGACTCACTGGAGGGCTCCCCCAAGCGTAAACAAGACTCATCAAAGGACACCCCTGAGCGCAAGCAAGATTCGTCGAATGACAAGTCCAACCGTAAGCAGCGCAAGTCTCAGAAGGCCCGCTATATCTTCGACATCGAAGGTGGCTCCGATGATAGCGGCCCCGTTGGCCGAGGACGGGGTCGCAGAAGCCGTGGACGCGGGTGAGGCCGAGACCGTGACGATGGGACGCGTGGCAAAGTGGACCGTCAACAGCAAGGACTGTGGTGTGAATTGCATAGGCGCGGCAACCATCTCACGCGGACATGCCCCACCATTGCGACGCTTCGCAAAAGCGTCACCAGGGATAGAGCTCTGGAAGCGGGGACCCCAGTGGTAGCTCACGTGTAGTAGCCACAAGAAGGCTTGTTGCACATACAGGCTCCGGAGGGAGGCCAGCGCCACGTCATATCCGGGGGCCTTCCTTGGAATTTTCATCTGCATGGCAACAGAAAGCCTACACACGACGGTTCGTACCCCACTAGAGCATACTCCATCTCCGTCGTCGATGAGCTACGCTGGTGGGAGGAGGCGCCGTGGCTTGACAATGCACCAGTGCTTGGCCGATGAGAGCAGTCATCACATCGGGCCATCTCTGACGTGATTCTTCTCGGCGTATGCGGCGAACGCAGGTCGGCGGCGCGAATAGCGGGAAGAACGACGGTATGGAAGCAGAGTGCACAGGAGCAGGGAGCAAGAAGCAGGCCTGTGGCAGCTAGTAAGCGGTGAGGAACAGCGGGACAACGGCGACCACTCTTATAAAGCCTCCTCACCTCCCCCACGATTTGGAAGCCCAACCGGAGAACGCCAAGCCACACGACCCCCAACAGTGTGCGCACACGTGTCCCACAACCTCGGGAACCAGCGCACGACCGTGGTCAAGCTTTCAACTCATATCGTACGACGTGCCAGTACTGCCCTACCGCGTGTCTCACTGCGCACCAGCGAACGGTGCAACTCCTGGCACCATCAGGCGCTCCTGTGGGACGTGGGCCAATGGGCCATCCTGCAGGCCGGCGTCCGCGGAAATTGAGTGGACCACACCAAAGTCACTATCCTATTTGGCCAACCACGTAGAAGGTCACAGGCCGTAGGGACGGAGGGGGCCAAAGGGCTCGGCGACATGGCTTTGGCCTGTGAGAAGCCCTTCACCATGAGAGGCTCCTGTTGTAGGGGTGGCCCTCACCTAAGCCCATCCGGCCTGTTAAAGAGTTGTAAAGCTCAAAATGGGACTTGTGTAATGACATAGATACCCCTATGGAGGGTGCATGAATGTAAGGATAGGATTGTAAAATACGCTTCATGGGAATATATATACATACCCTGGACATAGGGAAAAAGCAAATATTGTCCATCCATCTCATCCACTCCACTACTCTCCTACTTTACTGTTTGGTCAATAGCCACAACAGTACTCATACACCTTTCTTGACGGCTTACATGGCTCCCATGAGAGCTTTGCTGTGCCGCCCTCGAGTGCTGCTGCAGAAGCCTCCCACACAACCGTGGCGTCTTGGGGTGCTGCAACGGCCTCGCTGCACATGCTGGATACAATGGAGGCCTCTACAACTAGACCTGCTGGGTCTTCCTGTCAGGGCCTCTACACCGACGACTGGCGCACCTGGTGTGCCTCCTGGCCCCAAGACACCAAGTACAAGTGCCCCGGATGTGCTCTCACCGCACATGACTGCCCCGAGCACGAGTGCCCTCGCCCAGGCACAGAGCGCACCCCCAGCACACCCTCATCAATGATAGCCTAATAGTGCCGGGTGCATCGGGGATGCCTGCTGGGCCTACCATTGCGCCCACAGCCACCTCCATGCCCGCCCGAGCGGTGCCTATCCTGCCAGTCTCCAACAAGCACACTAAGGTAACTCGAGGCAAACATGGTTTTTGCCAAATTCCCCCTTTAACCTTAATATTGATGTCTCGCCTGATGTCTCTCCTTTGCGAACACATCGAGGTGCTCTCAATGATCCTCACTGGCTGGTCGCTATGCAAGAGGAGTTCCATGCATTGTGTTCCAACCGCACATGGGACCTTGTCCCTCCTCCTCCTCGCGCCAACATAGTGATAGGCAAATGGGTCTTTCACCACGAACTCAAATCCGACATTTTGCTTGATCGCCACAACGCCCGTTGAGTTCTTCATGGTTTTTCCTAGCAACCCAGAGTGGACTATGATGAGACCTTCAGTCCCGTCATAAAACCAGCCACCATTCATATTGTCCTTTCCCTTGCCATCAACTACAATTGGCCAGTTCACCAACTCGATGTTAAAAATACTTTCCTACACAGCACATTGGCCGAAACCGTGCACTGCCACCAGTCCTCAGGCTTTGTCGATGCCACCAAACCATTCCATGTTTGTCACCTCAACAAATCCCTTTATGGCCTTAAGCAAGCACCCCGTGCATGGTATAGTCACTTCACGATGTATCTCCTATCCATCGGCTTTGTTGGTTCCAAGTCTGATGCCTCCCTCTTTGTCTATCATCATGGATCCGAGACGACCTATCTCTACGTCCAGCACCTCCCTTCTCTACCGTCTTATTACTCTCCTTCGTCGTGAGTTTTCCGTGACTAATCTTGGGCGTCTACACTACTTCCTTGGCATTGTTGTTCGCCGAGACAGTCACCACATGTTCCTTTCCCAAGCAAAGTACACTGCTGAGATCCTTGAGTGTGCTAATATGTCACACTGCAACCCGTGTGCCACCCCCTTGACGCCCAGGTGAAGCTACACTACTACAGAAAAGGTCATCACAGACGGTTCAGAAACGTCATCACAGGCGATTTTCTGAACCGCCCAATTTATGGGTCAGTGATAATCGAAGGTTATCACAGACGGTTATCGAACTGTCTGTGATATTGATATATCACAGACGATTTTTAGTTAAAACCGTCTCGTGATAGTTTATCATCGCACGGTTTTAGGTAAAACCGCTCAGCAGCAATACGAAGCAACAAGCAACAAGCATCAATAATAGAATCAATAACATTCTAAACATGAATATGTATGACAATGTAAAAGGCATGTATCAATTAAGACTAGCAACAAGCTCAAGTTTTAATTGATTAATTTGTGCTCTCAAATTGTAAGGTTGCACAAGATTAATCTTGGCGTCCCGCTACTAAATCATATACTCTTCCTTGATTGGTTATGCCAAATAATGAATTCATCATTTGAGCTCTAGATACAAACTCTACAATCTCAAGATCAATATATCCAAAGATGCATATATTGAGACAAAGAAGATTTAATGAAGCAAATCCATCCAAATACAAGTTAACTTTCACTCAATGAATTAGTCTTTAACTTGTTAAAATTAATTCCTAACAGATCAGTATATGGATTTGCTATAATATGAAAACAGCAAGAACCGAATGGCACAAGAACAATATATCAATGTCTAAAGAATGTCTTCCAGAGTACAAACTTAATTGTGATAACAGAGTTGACAGTAATTAGAGCTCAAAGACTAATTTAACCAATCTCAGTATATGATTTATATCATTATCGAGCAACAACCAATCCCACAAGCAATCTATGTCTCCCAAGGCACACCCACACAGGTCGCATACAAAAATCACAGACTCACTTACAAGACCGGTGATATTCAAATCACCGAAGAACAAGGGCTAGGGAGGCGGCGAGGGCTCGGGAGGCGACGGCCGGGAGGCGGCGGCGACGAAACGGGCTCGGGAGGTGGCGGCGGCGGGCTCGGAGGCGGCGGCGACGGGCTCGGGAGGCGGCGATGACGACGGGCTCGGGAGGCGGCGGCGATGACAAGCTCGGGAGGCGACGGCCGGGAGGCGGCGATGACGGGCTCGGGAGGCGGCGGCGACGGGCTCGGGAGGCGACGGGCACTGGAGGCGCGACGACGGGCTCCGGAGGCGACAGCCGGTGAGCGGCGGCGGCCGGGAGGCGATGGCCGAGGCGGCGGCGAGGGCTCGAGGAGGCGGCGCGAGGTCTCGGGAGGCGGTCGGGATTTAGATATAGAATAACTGCAGAATACACAGAAAACCCTAGCCAGAGGGTATATATAGGGGATTATCACAGACGGTTCTAAGTTTAGAACCGTCTGTGATAAGCCTACTATCTCAGACGGTTCTAAACTCAGAACCGTCTGTGATAAGGCAGTTTACGAACAGTCTGTGATATTAATGTATGAGACGGCGGTTATATACGAAGCGTCACGGTCTGTGATATTAATGTAAGAGACGGCGGTTATATACGAAGCGTCACTGGTGGTTTCGAATATGAACCGTTTGTGATAATGCTTATATTTGCACGCACTATTCCATTTCTTCGATCTAAACTGTCCTCTCCCTCATCTTCTTCGATCATCACCACATTTCTCAACAATGACATCTAAAATTTTGTTCATCTCCTTCCTCTCATCTATCCATCATGAGTTGTTCGGCCGCAACCTTACACAGCGCCAACAATTTACGCCCGAGCAGCTCCTCCGCTCACGCCTGCTCTTCTTCCTCGACTCGCTTCAATATCGTCCGTCAACTAGACCTCATCATCCGCCGTCAACGGAGGTGTCTCGTTGCTGCTCACGAAAAGGAAACCGCCCTCAGCCTTGTTCTTCTCTACAATGTCCACAAAGCGGAGGAAGCTCTTGCGGAAGCGCAGAGTGTGATAGATAACCTTTCCGATCAAGCAACAGAATCGGCCGATTATGTTGAAGTTTATCATGGCATCCTCTTTGAGATTATGGGCCATGCTAATGATTTACCCAGGCTAGAGGAGGAAGTGGAGAGGGCAAGGACAATCTTCACGACATTTGAGAACTCAGCGGCTGATCCTCCAACTCCAGAAGTTGAAGAAGAAGCATATGAAGCCCAGAAGATTAAAATCTGGGAATCTCTTTTTCTCTTAGATTTGTAATAAATTAAATTTGCCTTGATTTAAAATCTGGGAATCTCTGTTTGTCGAACTTTTGTAATGAATTAAATCTGTCTTGAATTAAAATTTGGGAATCTCTGTTTATCGGACTTTTAATTTGGAGGTCGTCTGTGGTGTTTGTGGTGGAAAAAAGGAGTATCATAGACGGTTTATGTTTAAAACCGTCTGTGATAATTTGGAAATATCACAGACGGTTTTATAATAAAAACCGTATGTGATATTCCATTATCACAGATGGTTCAGCGGTAAGAACCGTCTGTGATACTCCTTTTTCCAACCACAAACACCATAGACGGCCTCCAAATTAAAACCGTCTGTGATAGTGTACGTCACAGACGGTTTCGCAAAACCGTATGTGATTTGGCGTCTAGTATTAGACTTTCTGTAGTAGTGCTACCCACAGCCGTGGGTGCTCCTGTTGCCAATGCCACTCTTTACCGTAGCTTAGCAGGGCCTCTCTAGTACCTCACTCTTACTCGGCTAGATATTACCCACACAGTTCAGCAAGTATGCCTCCATATGCATGATCCACGTGAGCCGCATTTCCACATGCTAAAGCACATTCTTCGCTATCTCAAGGGTACCAATAGTTTTGGCATCCATCTCACATGCTCGTCCACGAGCAACCTCGTTGCCTACACCGATGCTATTGGACCGGCTGCCTAGACTCACGTCGGTCCACTTCCAGTTACTACTTGTTCCTTGGTGACAACCTCGTGTCATGGTTCTCCAAGCGCCAACACACTGTGTCATGTTCCAGTACAGAGGCCGAGTACCGCGCCGCCACTAATGCCGTCACGGAGGCTTGCTGTCTTCAGTTACTTCTCGAGCTTCATCGACAACTACGGACAGCCACCGTCGTCTACTGCGATAACATCAACGCCATCTACCTCTTCACCAACCCGGTACAACACCAACGCACAAAGCACGTCAAGATGGATCTTTACTTCGTCCGTGAGCACATCACCCTCGGCCAGGCTCGTGTTCTTCATGTACCGGATATATTCACCAAAGGTTTGCCGACGTCGCTATTCCAAGAATTTACATCCAGTCTCAACGTCCGAGATGCTCCTGTTGCCACTGTGTATATTAGCAAAGGCTTGCCGACGTCGCTATTCCAAGAATTTACATCCAGTCAACGTCCAAAGGCTGTTAACATATAATTAGCAAGTGTATATTTGGTAGTCCTCCCTAATTGTAGCCTTGCTTGTACTCAGCCGTTGTAATGCCTCCTGGCTTAACTGTAATTTACGTTTTGTAGTTTATAAGTTATGAATTCTAACTATTTATAAGAGAGATATTCGTTTACGATTTTGGTCGATATAGATAAAATCAGTATAATATGTACTAAATTGATTTTTAGACTCCGTTTTTAAAAAAAACGCACCATTAACTCGCAAGTACTGTAGCTATTAGTACAAAAGCAAAAAAGCATAAGCCCTCTCAAACCCAACCATATTATCTTCATCCTATTTATTTACTCGATTTCTCAATAGATTTGTTCACTTGGTTGGATCCATCCGTCTATAATTAAGAAAATAAACGTTCTTGTCGTACGAATAAAAGGTATAATTAAGAGAACACCATTTGATCGGTATGATCTTACGATTGCAAATGCTGCAAGAATTAGCTGGACTGATGGCTGATGGATACTAGCTTAGGGGTTGTTTGGATGGACTAGGACTAGTTGTTAGCTAGGACTAGTTGTTAGCTGACTAGTAATTAGCTGGCTAAAGATTAGCCCAGTCCTGTTTGGATCTAATGACTAATAAGTACTACTATCTCAGTACAAAGTCTGTTATACCCTTATGCATGGCGGTCTGGGAGGGTTGGTGTGGGTATCAGCGTCTTTTTTCCATCCGGTTGGTCCTTTAGCCCTCATTAGCTGGGTTTGGCCAACTGGTTGGCTAACAACTAGTTGGGGCTTTGGCTAAACTTTAGCTCACTCATTAGCCTTCCTGTTTGGATTCACAAGGACTAAAAATTAGCAACTAGTTGTTAGTCCATAGAATCCAAACAGACCCTTACCTAGATTCCGGGTCTTGGCTGCATCCCGATCGATCCCTAGCTAACTTGTCCTAATCAATTCCGGCAGTTCTGTCGAATCACAAAGCCAACCAGCAATCATCCCGTAAGTTGTCCAAACGTCCATCTTCCACGCTCCTTCTTCTAGCTTTATTTTATTTTTTTTGGAGGATGATATATAGTTGTTTATTTAGACTAGCTCAGAAAGGATAAGGTGCCATATCATATAGTATTTGTGTCGCCGCAGGTAGATGTTTGTAGATCTGAATATATATACAAGACATATTTACATACATATACATATGTATATATATGTATATATATGTATATGTGTATATATATACGTATATATATATATGCATATACATATATGTATATATATTTGTATGTATACGTATATAAGTATATACAGTCGCAAAGAAAAAAGATAAATAAGGTAGAAATTCTCAAATAAAAAAGAGAAAAAAATCTATCCCATGATTTAGTGGATCCTTATTATGGTCAATAAATATATACTAGTTAATATCTTAGATAAAACAAAGAATCTTATAAGATAAGATTAGACATAGATTCTAGATAAATCTAACCTGGCACTCGTCGAAAAAAAAGAGAACGAAAAAAAGACTTATTTTATCTGCACGTTTTTTTAACAATGTGTGTTTTACATCAATAAGTTTTTGTTAGAATCGTCATTGATGCGATAAATTTAAATTAAAGTTAAATTACACCAACCGTTGAATATTATCTATCTTACGACAGAAGTTTAGGATGATGTTTAAATTCTCCAACCTTGTACATACTTGTCGTACGTGTTCAAATTCCATTCGAGAGTGGACTCGTACGAAACCGCACCATGTGATCAAACAGCCGAGGCAAACCGACCAGGTGCACACGCCATGTCAAGAACACCCTCCATTATTTTTTACTTAATACTTTTTTATTTTTAGATCTTTGACATACAACTCTGAACGTTACTTTATAACTTTGTATTAAGATATATAAATAAAATTATAATATTATAAAAATATTTTTTAACAAATTTAATGATATAGAATCTAGATAGTAACTTAAAAAAGAACGGAAGGAGTAACTGAAATTCATGTACGGCTTATGGCTTTTGGCTACAGCTTATGCCTTGTGGCTGTTTGTGCGAAAGATTATAGAGTAACTGAAATTCACGTGCTGCTTTTGCCGATATAAATGAAGTTGGTACGGTATATACTACAATTAACTAATAGACTTTATCTTAAAAAGATATGTTTAAATGCTAGTTACTGTAGAAGAGACAAAAGCTAAAGCTAAAAGTCATAAAAGAACTGGCTGATAATAAGCTAAAGCTAAAAGTCATAAAAGAATTGGCCTTGTGATATCGGATCGAATTTAAGACGAGAAATATGCCATCCTATAATAGCTTGATGCTTCACTCGAACCTGTAGTGAATTACTCAGTCGTGATTCATCAACCAAATTCGGCATGGCCATACACTTCCTTAATCCAACCACATCAAGAGACCTAGAGATATATCTCCCGTTATATAGGAGAGGCAAATTTCATCTTGATCGCTCACATTCCTCCGTATGTTTCATAGTAAACCCAAAAGCTACCTTTATGATCACCTAGCTACGGAGTAGTGTTTGGCAACCCCTACGTAAACTATTACATATGTAGGAAACTATGACGATTTTAGGTCTAAGAATCCTACATACACTATGAGGAGACCAACTAATGACACTTAAGAGTATAACAATTCCCGTATTGTCTGATAGTGGGTCAATCCAACATCATGTTCTCTAACATGTATCTATATTATTGATTTGATATATCCATATCTATGATTCATGAAACATGATCATCAATTAATACATGTGCTGATCTATAAACCATAATTGTCTCATATAATAACATAAGATCATGGATAATTTAGAATAACATCAAAACACGGATAAAGAGTTCTACAAACAAGTCATATACTTGCTGATCAATAAGAAAGATATTTATTCAAGGGACAAATAACATATTATTCAAATGATGACAAATACAAGGACATACACCCGCTCACCCGGTAGTTTAACTTATTGCTAGATACGCGGAAAGGACATACACCCGCTCACCCGGTAGTTTAACTTATTGCTAGATACGCGGAAAGGACATACACCCGCTCACCCGGTAGTTTAACTTATTGCTAGATACGCGGAAAGGACATACACCCGCTCACCTGGTAGTTTAACTTATTGCTAGATACGCGAAAAGGATATAATCCCGCTCACCCGGTAGTTTAACTTATTGCTAGATACGCGAAAAGGATATAATCCCGCTCACCCGGTAGTTTAACTTATTGCTAGATACGTGAAAAGGATATACACCCGCTCACCCGGTAGTTATATCTGCGTAAAGAACTTCGTGGTGCTGAGGACCGTGCCGGCTGCTATAACCAACGCAAGCAAGATGGCAAAAGAGTGCTCCGCGTGGACGATAAGCATTTCACTCCTCACTGTGGTGATGAGCATCAGGTAGAGCCCGATGGCGACGACGCAGAAGAGCAAGATACTGAGGGCGTGGACGGCGCTGCTGCCTTCGAAATGGCTTGAGCCCAGAGCCGATGAGATGGTGGGGCTGCCGAAGATCGCGCCGGCCAGTCCGTTGGTAGTGACAAGCCCGGCGGAGTTCTCAAAGATGCCCGTGAGAGCCTTGTCGTCCTTGTCGCCGCCTTTTCGCCTCATCAAGAACGTAATCGATATGGCCACAATCAAGAAGAGTGGGAATGCAAGAATGGCGAAGGCATACCACGTGTTGAGTGAAACGAGGAACAGGTAGGCCGAGATCTCCAGGCAGACACAGGTGACCCATGCCAGTACACGTCGCCACTGCAGCGGGAGCATGAGCACGGACTGCCCCACGGAGGAGGTGTTGGCGAGGAACGCGATGTAGAAGAACATGGCGGCGGCCTTGGCGACCCGCTTGTTGTTGTCTTGTGTTGCCGATGAACTGGCGGATAGAAAAACCCTGAGTAGATGACGCCGAACACCATGGCCTGGAACAGGAGGATCCTGTTCGAGAATTTGTTCAGTCGCTTCTGCTCCTGCTGCTGCTGCTTCTCGGCCTGATCATTGTCTTCGCCAATCTGCTCTTCCTGCTCGTTAGCACATTGAATAAAGCAAGTTGCATCATCTATCGATCGATTGTGGAAAGGAAATTAATTAACCTGGTTTCCAGTCACCCCTCTATTTAATTCCAGATTTCCAGAACAAAAAAAAAAAAGAAAGAAAGAAACATATTTGCTGTAAAAGAACAGAGTGGAGGATAATGGTAAGAAATTCAGTAATATCACAGCTCAAGAACAGTGGGGCACGCAACAGCCAAATAATAAAATTGTAAAAAGGGAAATTAAATTCCGCAAATAAGGCAAAGTATCACAAGTCACACCTATCCTATGACCTTGATATTTGATAGATACTTCATATGTTCTTTTTGAGACAAAGGAGGCAAAAAGGCAGCAAAAAGAAACCTACCATATCGCATGAAGGAGATGAAGTGATGAACTACTAGGGAGCTTGGTGTTCGTGGGGACCTTTAAATTGGTGTGCGGTGCCGCCGGGAGAATCCATGCAAAAGGCATCCAAAAAACCACTTTTCCTCTCGTGCGCAAAGGTACCTCGAATGTCCCCCTTTTCATTCGTTCTATCTGATACGGCTTTGTGCATTTCATGTCGACCCTTAAAGCTTCCCTGCTTTTCGCAGCTCGACAGAATCTCTACGTTGATATATTTTTTTGTTCGTCCCTTTAATCTCCACAAAGAAACGGTCTGAAGAAACCTTTTGCTGGATTTTTACTGATGTGTTTTCATTTGGATATAAAGGAACTGATGCAATACAAAGCAGACGCCATGGCTACCGAAACATGATCAAGAAAGCTGAAAGAAAACATCATACAACACAAACGCGCGCGAGAGAGATGTTTTACCTTGGGCGGAGGGTAGTTCTCCGGTGCCTGCGTCCCCATGGCGGCCGGACTTGTGCTTCCCTGATACCACCGAGGTAGGCTTCAACAATGGAGGAAGAAAGCAGGAGAGAGAGATGCAAGATAGAGAGAGAACGGGAGAGCGCGCGGAGTCGTCTTTTCTAAATGAATGCAAACGTCAACGCGTTTTTTCTAAACAAATAATGCATGCCAGAGAAAACAGAAGGAAAAAGAAAGGAGAAGGAAAAAAAGTGGTACGACTAGACAGCGACCGTGGAGCGCCGCCGCATGATGCGAAAACCGCCGCGGCGGTCGGAGTGTTTGGAAACCTGAATCGTACGCGATGACCAAGCGGCTGCCTTGACATTGACTCGGGAGTCCGGAGAAGCATCTGGACAGGAAGGCAGTGCGGGGTATATTCCATTCCCCTGTGTGGTGGCTGTCTCAAATTATCTTGAAGGCGCCACGCAACGTACCCACCTTCAAGCGCGTGTCATCTCCTTTCCCAGCTGTCAGTCCAGTGGCGCCGACGATGTCTTCTTCCCGAAGTTTCCTCTCCTTTCCTTTTCGGATAGTACAGTCTCACTTGTGAAGAGGATTCAGACCACTGAATTAGATGAAGACTAAGGGGCTGTTTGGTTGCCTGCATATACTCATACAGCTGCATGAGCATGGTCAGGCTGAGGAGGAAAGCTCCTCAGCCACGTTTCTCCTCAGCCTGACTCCACTTGATTTTTTGCATCCACTCGTGCAGGCTCTCTCCTCCATGCAGATAACCAAACATCATCTCCCTGCATGCGTTAGTACGAGCCACCCCTATACAGGCAACCAAACAAGTCCTAAGAGTCTTCCTAGGTCTTGTTCGAAGCTATAGCTAGCAGAGACTAAAAACCCTTTAGTTTCTAGCAGGCTTAAATCTTTCGAATTGAAATTTTGTTGTCATACTTAGAAACGGACGAAATTCCAAAATTTCGTTTATTTCATTCGAAATTTCAGACAAAAATTTTAAATATCATTTGCATTTTGACAAAATCTAACCAAATTTACAGAAAATTTCGAACAAGGACAAATTTGGCCAAAATTTAACCAAATATTTTTCCTTTCATTGGTTACCGAAATGACCGAAATTTTGTCAAAATTTTGGCGAAATGTTTAACCCTGGTTTCTAGTCACCCCTCTATTTAATTCCAGATTTCCAGAACAACAAAAAAAAGAAAGAAAGAAACATATTTGCTTTCATTCGTTCTATCTGATACGGCTTTGTGCACTTCATGTTGACCCAGCTTCCCAGCTTTTCACAGCTCGACAGAATCTCTACTTTGATATATTTTTTTTGTTCGTCCCTTTAATCTCCACAAAGAAACGGTCTGAAGAAACCTTGTTGATGTTTTACTGATGTGTTTTCATTTGGATGTAAAGGAACTGATGCAATACAAAGCAGACGCCATGACTACCGAAACATGATCAAGAAAGCTGAAAGAAAACATCATACAACACAAACGCGCGAGGGAGATATGTTTTACCTTGGGCGGAGGGTAGTTCTCCGGTGCCTGCGTCCCCATGGTGGCCGGACTTGTACTTTCCTGATACCACCCAGGTAGGCTTCAACAATGGAGGAAGAAAGCGCGCGCGCGCGAGAGAGAGATGCAAGATAGAGAGAGAAGGGAAGAGGGTGCTACTCATAAGGAGGCGGCAGGGTCGTCGTCTTCTTATGGAGGAGCAGTGAGAAAGCAGAGGAGAGAGATGGAATGCATCGCCATGACTCTGACCGCAAGTAGATAACGTTTGGTTGACCATTGACACCAGCGCAGCAATTGCACGGGGAGTGGGGACTGGGGAGGGCGATGGCAGAGATGGTCGCCGTCCCAGCTGTTCAGTTCCAGTGGCGCCGACGATGGCTTCTTCCCGAAGTTTCCTCTCCTTTCCTTTTCGGATAGTACAGTCTCACTTGTGAAGAGGATCAGACCACTGAATCAGATGAAGAATAAGATCCTTCTTAGGCCCGTTTGGTTGAACTGAGAAGCTGCAGTTTATAGCTAAAATTATATTATAATAGTTAAAATTGTAATATAGCTGTAGATAACTTATTTAGCATAATTAAACTTTCAAATTTCAAAATAGAAAAAAGATGCTAGCTTATCACGCAGAAGAAAGGTGAAGAAAAAAAGTGGTACGACTGGACAGCGAGCGCCGCCGCATGATGCCAAAACCGCCGCGTTTGGGAACCTGACGAACAACATGGGTCGTACGCGATGACCAAGCGGCTGCCTTGACAGTAACCGGGAGTCGAGAGAAGCATCTGGAAGGCAGTGCGGGGTATATTCCATTCCCCTGTGTGGTATATTCCATACAGCCATGTCTCTCGCTCTGCCGGTACCCCACGGGCCACGGCGCCGGATGCCCGTCGTGCGAGATTTGAGGATCCTCCGTGGCCGCCATTCCTGTGGTCCTTTCAAACGACAGGCTGCCATCGTCTGTGCGGTGGGAATTGACATGACACAACTGCACAAAACATTGTTTTTGTTTTCCATACGTGAAAACTGCACAACAAGATCGTCAATATAAATCCAAAAGGCGATAAACAAAGGCCACCAAACGCTCGGGCAAAAAGTACAATCTACACATACAAGAAACGGATAAGAAGGATGCTAGAAACAAATAATGATAATTAAGGATAGTTCTTTTTAACTTCTAAAAACTACTTTTCTACAGTAATTAACTTTTAAACAGAGTATCTTTTTAAGATAAGATCTATTAGTTAATTGTAGTACATATTGTACCGACTTTATTTATATCAGAAAAACCATATGTGAGCTCCTGTTACTTTGTAATCTCTCACACGAACAATCTAAAAGTCATAAGCCACAGTCAAAAGTTATAAGTTTTACCCAAAAAAAACAGACCCTAAGAGTTCACAAACAGCATACATCCTGTCCCTCACGTGTGTCGCAGCTATTTTTGCTTTCGGTCCCGTTTACGAGTTACAACTATAGGGAGTGGTGGGCTCGTGGTAAAAATCACAGCAATCTACAGCCTGCATGCATCAGAGGATCCGGATTCGATCGGCCGCGCTTCAGACAACAAGGCAGGAGTCGCCGGCGGCCATCCAATCCAACCTTTCGGACCACAACTCCAGTGCTCCGCCGGAGCAACCCACTCCCTCAACTTTCTTTTACCCATCCAACTACCAACCAACGAAACGACGACGCGTGTGCAGAACACCTTAGCACTTCTCCCCCACGGCGCATCACACCACAGGCACTTGACTTTTCTTAAAAAAATCACTTTCTTTTTCCAACTCATTCCTTTAGCCGCAGTATTCCATTTGCAGTGCTCCGCCGGAGCAACCCACTCCCTCAACTTTCCGGAAATTTGGACACTATTAGACTCCTGTGCATCAAGAATTCCATTTTTGGCCCCCTGTGCAAAAAAATTCCAAACTTGGACCCCTCTCCACCGCGGGTTCTCCACACGCCGCCACGTGTCCCGGTCGTGCGGTAGCAGACCGCACGACCGGGCTGCCACCGCGCCACCTCCCGGGCGAGCGCGCGTCCCCCCTGGCCGCACGACCGCGCCTCCTAAGCGTGCCATTCACCGACCGAGCGCGAATCCGCTTCCACCGCGCGTCGCCGCTGAGCGCGATGCCGCTCCCGACCGCACGAATCAAAGCCGAGCCGCACGCCTCGCCCGCGCCAAAAGCGATGAATGCATCACGAGTCGCTCTTTTTCACCTCTACGTGGACACGCGCCAGTAGGAGCTTTGCATGGCCCCTCTTCGTATTCTCATTCAGAGCCTTAAAGAGGTTGAATAGCGCGCAAAGAAACTCATTTGCGCTTCATGGTGGAGTTGAAGTGAAGACAGAGCGAGAGAGTCAAGAGAGGAAAAAGAGAGTGGAAACTCGTGATTTTGAGTTGGTTTTGTTTGGAATCAACGGAATTTGCAAATACAAAAGTTGTAGATCGTCTCGCGAGCTTCAAGAAGAGGTAATTTTGGCCCCCGTGCAAGTAATTTTCTGCGAATGTCATTAGCCCGTAATTAGCAAAACCGTATCATTAATGTTGTTATAAGCCATTCTTTGATACGGTGTGTATGTGTACGTAAACATGATGTCGTATTTTTTGTTGTAGTGTAAATAATGTCGTATTTTTTGTTGAAGTTACGTATTGTAATGTAGTGAGGTTTTGTTGAACATTTGTGCTTACATGTGTAGTTGTTGAAGAAGTAAATATTTACGTTAGAGCATTTGTAGGTGATAGCAATGCAGCTTAGATTATAAACAATTTGTATAATTAGTAGGCTTAGTGAATGACCGTAGTATGAAGGTATAGTAAAATCAAATTACTCGAAATTAGTACGAAGGTACTGTAAAATAAAATAAACTTAGGACATGATTAGTCGATTAGCACAAACCATCGTTTGGTAATGTTATTTGGTACGTGAATGTATGATACGCGATGTCAATATTTGGTACGTTGTGTATTTGTAGGTAATCTTTATGTGAACATATATATTATAAGTCAATGTGTCATACAAAGGTGTATGTGTAGGTAAAAATCCACATATGATGCATGCTTTATTGTAGTGTAGATAATGTCGTATTTTATGTTGAAGTTACGTATTGTAATGTAGTTAGTTTTTGTGAAGAAAAGTGAGGAGCGAAAGCCTAAGAGTTGAATTGTTTTCGCTTGGAATCAGTGGATTTGGCAAGTAGAAAAGTTGTAGATCGTCTCGTGAGCATCAACAAGAGGTAAGTTTTGTGCCCATGCAACTATAATTTTATGTATGTCATTAGGCCTTAATTAACGAAACCATCTTGTGTTACTGTTATTTTATGTCAATCTTTTATACGCTATGTATGTATAGCAAATCTTGCATATGTTTAGCATGATGTATTGTAGTGTATATAGGGTTTCATTTTTTGTGAACATACGCATGTAAAGTAGTTTCAGTTAGGTGGAAAATATAAAGTTGTAGTGTGTAGACGTTGAGAAAACACATAATTATGTTAGAGCAATTGTAGGTGATAACAATAGTACTAGGATTAAAATAAATTAGAAATAAATTTGGTAGATTAGAATTAAAAAGTTTGAAAAGACTATATTAAGTAAAAGTTAGAAAAGCTTGTAGTGTAAATAATGTGTATGTGTTGAAAAAGTAAATATTTATGTTGGAGCATTTGTAGGTGGTTAATTTGTAGGTGTTAGATTAGAGACAATTTGTATAATTAGTATGCTTAGTGAATGACCGTAGTATGAAGGTCATTTGATGGAAAAAAAATGTTATGTATATTTAATTTGATGTATGGTACAATTAGAAAGTAAAATAGTTACAAATAAATCATAGATTTAGAAATACAAAATATATAATAATCGAAACTGTTAATTACATGATACGATTGTTACATGCTGTGTACTAAAATGGTTGATTATGCACTTATGTTAGGTACGCAATGGCTGGCATTGAACAATTGATGGTGTTTTATGGGAGTGGTCTCGTGCGTGATGGGCCGTATGGGGCGGACTGTCAAATTGCGAGCGGACCGTGATCCGGCACCCGGCAGCGCCATGAGCTTGTCCGAGCTACGAGGTGTGTCCGCTCAGCGCTCGATCGATGCACCGCAAGGAAGAAGTTACGGATCGAGGCGCCTATGCCTCAATGGTGGATGACGGAAGGGGAGCATATGGCAACTTCGGGTGACCAATGACGCCTCATGGGCGAACTACATGGAGGTCGTGTGCAACCCCGATGCTGCGATATATGGAGGCCAATGGTGTATGTCGAGTTCGTGGAGAGGGCAAAATCATCACCATGGTTGGTTCGGATGCGCGGTGGAGATGGAGTGGCCGGCGGTCATGAAGACGCTTCTGCGGGAGAACATGTGGGCGAGGAAGTGGGTGATGAAGACAATACGAGGCGTGCGGAGAATTTTCAGCCCAACGAAGGTGTGCACGAGAGGTGGTGGGCCGCCCGTATTGATCGTCATGAGTATCCGGGGACCAGTGGAAGAAGAGGACAGCGAGGAGGAGGAGGAGGTGGAAACAGCGCCTACGGAGAGGACGAGGATGGCGAAGGTGCACTGAGGGGTGGTAGGTCGTGTTGTTACGACGGACGGTGCATATGTGTCAGCCCGGATCGACGACATCGCAGCGGCAGCCCTAGTTCTGCCACGAGCGGAGGAGGAGAATGGGGTTCAGCGAGGCGCACTCTTTCTCGGGCGCAAGCTTCCGTAATAAGAGTGCTGTCCAGCAGCTATCGCTAGACATGCCGCCAACATAAGCCGGACGTGTCGGGTCCACAAGTCAAAGCCGGACACGCACGTTGTGAAGTGTGGGACGGGTCATGTGGTGGCAAAGTCCGTGCACAACGGTACAAGGGCGTTGGCACGGAGTTCGGATAACGGTCTTTGCAAGATCACGATTGCGAGCTTGCTGGGCCAGTACATAGACACCGCAACATGACATCACGTTATGTTGCGGAGGTGGTCACGCACCTCGTCCAGACGGATGTGTCAATTACCCCGAAGGTTCTGATGGCAGCAGTAGCGAACGAGGCGGGCTACGAAGTGAGCTACAAGAAGGTGTGGCGGGCGAAGCGAAAGGTGCTGCACGGTATGTATGGGACGTACGAGGAGGCGTACGACCTGGTCCCAAGAATGCTGAATCAAATTGCACAATCAAACCTGCACTTACATAAACAGCAGAGAGGGTCCATCCTACGGAGGGCCCGAATCGTTTCATTCTTGACAGAGTGTTCGGGCCTTCCATCAGCGATACAAGGGTTCGGTGGTGCCGTCCGGTGCTAACCGTAGATGGGACGTTCCTATCCGCAAGTACAAGGGCACTATTCTTACCGCGATTGCACCGATGCAAATGACCGCTACTCGAAGGCATTTGCAATTGTGGAGAACGAATACGATAGCCGGGCGTTGGTTTCTTTGCAATTTGAAGAATGCCGAGTGCAAGACAGGCCCGGCGTGTGCCTTATCTCCGACCGCAATGCAAAGCTTCTTTGTCTGCGTTGAACGTTGCGTATCGGGACGCGGCCCCGCCCGGTGGGATCGATGTGAAGAATCACTGGTGCATGAGGCATATTGCAGCGAACTTCCACGTAAGGTTCCGTAGCAAGGACCTCATGAAGTTGTTCAAGAAGCTATGCATGCGTAACTGAAGCGGAAGTTCGACGCCTTGCGGAGGCAACTCGATCGAGAGGCTACGAAGCATGTGCATGCGAAGCGAGGGCCGTGGAGGGCTCCACAAGAGTCGGGTATTCTCACAATGGGTTCACCAATGCACCGACTTGGAAATGTGGTCTTTGTTGCACGACACCGGGGGGAGGTATGGGATCATGACAACCAACATGTCCGAGGTTTACAATGGTGTATTGAAGGGCGAAGATCCCCGCCGATCACGGCAATTGTGGCCGAGACTGGAACCGCACTGCCGGTACTTTGTGAATAGAGCCGTGATGGCGCGAGGCACGTTGAGGAAAACAAGCAATACTTTGAAGTCATGCAGCCTTCATGGACAGAAGATGGAGAAGGCTCGAACCCACATTGCTCACCCATTGATGGCTTAAGGAGGAAGTTTGAGGTCCGCCTAAGGCGTATATGTCATGGGTCACATTAGAGGGGAGCGCAAGGTATGCACGCTTGGTGATGAAGCATCTTGCACCGCAACAAGCCCCGCCTCCGCACAAGCCATGCTCCCATGTGTACGTGGCATGCGCCGTATGGAACCAAAGGCCGACACAAGACATCTCCAAGTACTACGACATGCGGCACTTGTATGCAACCCGAGTGCAGAGTTCCATTCCTACGGGTAGACATGCACTCTGAGGAATTATGGCCGGGAGATAAAGTGGGTGCCCAACGATGCATCAAGCATGTCGGTCGTGGAAGACGACAAAGCCGCCGCATCCGCAACGACATGGATGAGAGCCGCGAGGGGATCGTGTTCGCGCCGAAGTGTAGGCTATGCAAGACCTTTGGCCACTCCCTCAATCAGTGCCCAAACAGGCCGGCATCAAGCAACGCTCCGTAGTACCAACCACAATCCATATGTAATGTATTATTCAGGAGGTGTTCGCTGAATTAGTGGCTCGATGTAGCTATGTCTTGAACTTTACCATGTTATGTATGTTTTCGCACATTCCATATGTTTCCTTGTCGTGTGGGTCATATTGGTGTGCACATTATATGTATGTTTTGGTACATTCCGTAAGTTTCCCTGTCATTACATTTGTTGTGAGTTATGTTGTTATTTGTTGCACATTTTGTTATAATGTACACTAACTTGTTATCCTTCTTTGGCAGGACATGACGTTCGAGCTGCTAGACCCCCGTTGGGACGAGCACCACCGATGCCATGTGTCGAGGAGAGGGCGAGCGACCGAAGACTGGAGAGCCACACAGCGGACGTGGACAGACATGTGGTCTGACCATGCGCATACGATGGTTGTGGATGAGACACGGCGCATTTACCCACACGACCCGCGCCGCATGGCATACCTTGACCGGTACGCTCCACGCACCCGGCCGTAGGCTTACTACGGGGGAGCCGCCACACCTCCACTTCATGCCGTTCACGGGCGGCTATACAGAAGGTCCGCATCGTCATCTAGCGCACGGGTCGACGAGGCGATGAGAGTACCGTGTCATTACGCAATGCAGATTACATTTGAACCGATCGCTTGTTTCACTGTAGGTGGACCGGCTACATCGTATTGACATCGAGGCTAATGAGGCTATACGACATAGGAAGTCCAATACCGAATCTCGGTGGGTAAGTTATATGCGCAGCACGCCGAAATGGCAAGGGGTACAATACGGGGCTTGAGTTGTGGTCGCCACCGAGATGACGTTGTTGCTACACGCGGTGGCGGACGTGGCGAGGACCACCACCTCCTCCGCGCCTCCGTCGCACCAGATCAAGACGGCCATCCTCGGCCTCCACGCGCTCGCCCAGCGGTTCGACAATTGGCAACTATTTGTTTGTGCACTCATTTACCATTTATGTCTAACCACATGTTCGCCTTGCAGCAATTGCGGACAGATAGCACGCCGCTACGGAGGGCGGCGCCATCACGGAGGTCGACATCGCCGCGACGAACCGCAGGGGCCGCCCGAGAGTCGGCAAAGCTACGGCCGCCGCCTCCACGCGCTTCGGCTGGCGGTTCGACACCCGCAACTATTTGTTCATGCACTCATTTACCATTTATGTCTACGCACATGTTCGACTTGCAGCAATTGCAACAGATAGCACGCAGCCACGAGGGCGACGCCATCACGGAGGTCGCCATTGCCGCACGAACCGGAGGGTTGTCCGAGAGTCGGCCAAGCTACGGCCGGCCTCCACGCCGCCGCCCGCGGTTCGACAATTGGCAACTATTTGTTCATGCACTCATTTACCATTTATGTCTAACCACATGTTTGTCTTGCAGCAATTGCGACGGGATAGCACGTCGCAACGGGCATCATCATCACGGAGGGCAACGGACGAGCGACCGCGCTCTCGGGGCGACGGGGCCCACTCGCATACGCCGACTCGCCCGACCAACCGAGGGGCGATGCCCTCGTATCTCCGGGACAGTGCACCAACCTATATGACCGGGACAGGTGGGTTGTGCCGACCTATCAAGGCATGACATCGCACGAGTACATGGGGGACTTCCCGTCGACATCCTCATTTCACCAGCCACATACCCCGGTATGCACTAAACATGTGTATTTCATTATGAACAATTTTCGTACTTTCCATTGTCTAATTCAGTTGTACCATCTAAGCAGGACGTAGGCACCTCCTCCGATTGGGTGAGCTCTATGCTTTATGACCAGCCGTCGCAGAATCGTCCACGAGTTGTACCCACCGCCGCCTCGGCCACACCCTCGCACTACGATCTTCGCGATGCACCCCGCTCCCTAGTAGGTTCACCTTCTCGAGGATCATATGCGCCGCATTTAGGCGGCGGCATTTGACGAGATGATGAATGAATTTTTAAATTGTGCTTTTGTAATATTTGTGATGTTTTTCAAGTGCTTGATGGTTTGATGTTCAAATATGGTTTCAAGATAAAAGGGTTGCTCTAAGTTCTTTGATTTAGTACGGCATACAACCAACCGAGAGATGACAACACGGGTAGCTGGAGAAGACATAGCTTGACGACAATTTTTTGCCTTGTGATAACAACTCCACGCACATAACAACCAATTCATCACATGCTTAACAACGTTGCACATTACATCGTTATGGAAAGAGGGCACGAATATGAAGGTCACATAAAATGAAGGCGTCATGCACTTACAACACGAAACAACACATATATTGCACATACGCATGAATTTATGGAAAGTTCTACACCCAAAACATCAACACAACAGATCCCATCGCACAAAGATCAACACATTCGGTACCCTCGTGGCCTACATGCCAAACGAGCCTCGTGGCACCCACATGGAGAATCACGAGGGGGCCGCCTCGACGGGCTGGCCATCGTGGTAGTGGCACGCACATATGCAGCCCGGTTCGCGCAGCAACATGTGGGATCATAAGAGCTTCCTATGTTGACAACCTCCTCGTTCCCCTCTCGCGTTGCATCTGCTTGGCGGAGCTCATTGTTCTCCTCATTGAGAGTCTCCATTCTGTACTCCAAGTCCATTATTCGGTCCCATAGTACCCACATAACGGCCAATATACCGTTCATGAGGAGGGTCGATCCAAATGGAGAAGTCGCATTTCGCCATCTGCGAAAATGACAAGAAACATGGAGGGTCCATAAGCAATAAAAATGTACTATTAGTAATTTGTACCCGGAGCGTGGGCATCGGAAGAAACGGCGCCGCCATCGTTCGCCCTTCCGGACCTCGCACGACCACGCACTCATTGTGTCCGCATTTCGCCACGCTGGTTGCGACGCCGGCTTGGTACCAAGCGATGCGTGGTCCGAACATCTCCTCCTTTCCAAGGAAGGTCTTCCTTCGTGACCCATATCCGATGGCCCTCATCTTCCGCCATGGTATGTTCTTTGTTGATTCGATGTGGTTTTCTCACAACTTCATGGGACCTCTACCGTGCTATTTATATCGAATGGCGGGATAAAAGATGGCTGCTTTGCCCAGAGACATGACAAAAGCGCTCAGCTTTACTCGGTGAGATGACAACACATGCCACTTTACGCGGTGATATGACAAATCGGGCAGCTTTGCTTAGTCAGATGACAACATATGCCAGCTAAACTGCCTACATAAAGACTACGATATGAAAAGCCTTCATACGAACATTTATTGCTACTCTGAAAAGCCTACATAGCAACATTTATTGCTACTCGAAAAGCCTATCGCTACGTAAACCAACAAAATAGGGCGTGGTCAGAGCCTTTACAAAGGAGTGTTCACGCCATAGGCATGTATCCTTTCCAAAGTGAGTTTTCATGTCACCTTTCCTTGTTGTTTCATAAATACAGATACGTGCTCAAAAGCCTACATAGGGACATTTCCATGGACTATGCCCATCGCACTGCATAACCCGCCTACATAAAGGCCTCCTATGTCTTCCATACCACATCTCCTCCTCAAGCCTTCACAATACTACTACACAACAATGTCTTCACGAGGTCCGACCCATTTGGAGTGCCGAGTGGCATGAGCGCCGAAGTGCGCTGCGGCTTTAGGACGATGTTGGGAGTCCGGACGGATCAAGAAGAGCGAGCCAAACACGGCCGTAGGTTCTTCAAGTGTCCAAACCGGATGACGATTTCATGGTAACGACGACAACTAAATCATTTGTTTCTCGTTGTCGCTTTTTCAACTTGATCCATGACATCTACCATGCCACACATAGGCTTGCGTGTTCATCGAATGGGTGGATCGGGTGTCGCCGACATGGCCACATAACCAGCGTGGAGGTGGAAAACAAAGGACAATACTTTGTCAAGATGACTCGAGCTCCGAGGTGGAACGACGATGCGGCGTGAGCAAGAGCGCCGCGTGAGGGTGGACCAAACTGTCAAGGGCAAGGAGGATGAGCGCAAAGGAGGCGGAGCAGCTAAGTTCGTGGAAGCGACCATCAAGCGTCGGGAGGAAGAGCTTCAAGCTCGGGAGGCAGCTCTCAAGTCCAAGAATGACAGAAAAGGATGCAGCGAGCCATCTTCAAGGCGCGATAAAGGGGAAACAACCACGCTACACCCAAGAGACAAAATGTTACGAGCGGTTGGGTGGGTTAGTCGCATATCATGCTATATGTTATGCATGTAATAAAATTGTACGCGGCATGTTATGAAGTTTATTTCTATTCACATAAGGTTATTATCTCGTGTGTTCGCATTAAATGATTCAGATAGCAAGTCATTTAACAATATTAACATACTCTTGGTACACTAATTCTTAGTAACATAAAAATATCACTTACCAATGTATATATCAAACGTTCTACAGTCAATTGTTCTTAAAAAAAATTTCGCAAATTTTTTTATGCACCTACAATATACAATAAACATAACCTTTTATTACAACTATACCATATTTTTTCCCAGTTTAAAACTACAAAATTGACAAAACTCTAAAATTTCACGGCGATTGACTAAAGTCGCCCATCCATTGGGCGACTGCGCTTATAAGTCGCCCATCCATTGGGCGACTGCGCTTATAAGTCGCCCATCCATTGGCGACTACTATGAAGTCGCTTAACAGAAAGCGACTACTTGCGCCGCTCAATCATCGAGCCACGATATTTTGTCGCTTCCCTTGGGCGAAGGCGAAGTCGCCAATGGGCGCGATCGAGACTATTTTGTAAAAAATTTCTCGGGTATATTTATGTATTTTCGAATAAAAATGGATTATCCGCACAAAAATTCCATAAAAATTACCAACATATACGAGGAGAAGGCATCGGGCAAAGACAACACGAACAACTCATACATTTCACGTTACATGACATGTAGCAAGTAGTACAACCACCAACACACCAACGAACACAAGAACTAAAATACAACACAACCGTACATAAAACATTACCAAAAGAGCTTGACGACAAGATAGCATAAAACATTGCGAACATACATGAGGATAACCTCCAAGACTACAACTTGAGGATAACAATAAATGTAAGAAACAAAATAGCACACAACATTAAATTTATCTTCCACTCTAGTCCGTCGAAACGATGTCTGCATCTGGCGGTCGCAACCCCACGACAACTCTCTCACTGGCGAACACCGCTATTCCTATTTCCCATTTCATCCTCCCACACCCGAATCGGCAACCACCATGAGCTTCCTGCGATTCCATGACAAGAAGATTTTTAAACATACCACCACGATTTGAATGAACCCAAACAATATGACTCACCGAGTGATTGGGGCACTTGTAGTAGTGTCGCCCGGGATTCTTGGCCGTCTGTGATGTCCTACGCCTAACCACCAAGTTGCAATTTGGGCACATCACCGTGGTGCCCATGAAGACGTCTTGGTGACTCATTGCCTAGTCCGGGGAGTGAGCACGAAATAAAACTACACAGATTGTGAACAACTTACTCAGAGGTGACCGATAACATGGCCGTGGAGTATGTGAGGGATGGCTCCGCTTTATAGGTCAGTGTGGGGGTAGCCTCACGCACAAAGACCACAGACAACACAAATCTGGACCCCACACCATGCTCAAGTGAGGAGACAAAACATGCCGCCTTTGAGGTGACCTCACAAAAGGGGCAGCTTTGCTCAAAGACATGACAAAAGAGGTCGCTTTTGCTCAAGGACTAGACAAAATAGGTCGCCTTTTGCTCGGTGACTAGACAAAACGGTCTTTGTTGAGCTACCGCCACCGAGTCGCTTGATGACTCAGGCTAGCCATTACGACATATACATATTAGGCTAATACTTTAACTTGGCGAATGACGTGTGGTACAATTTTCACGCACACGTAAGAGAGTGAATGCACAAATTCTGCAGTCTTCGGGAGGAGCCTATCTCATCAATTATCCATTTTCAGTCCACGAGCTAGTGTCAAAGTCAATAAGTCATTCCTCGAAAGTCCCAAGTGCAATGATACACATCACATTCAAAAGGCATTACATAAGAAAGCATAAAATGCATACAGGACAGATGTACATAATATTGACAATGAAATAAATTTTAATATTGGATCAAATAACACCTCTACCGAATGAGGCCATCATCTTCGTTCCCCGTGGCTTGAATAAGGAGGACATCATTTCTAGCTTGGGTGACTGAGTGTGCAATCGATGCTCAGATTTAGAGATAAGAGGCCATTGGCGAGAGCTAAACACCTAAACAATGCCAAAAGGCATGAGTATAGCCAATTCGTGATTACTAAAGAGAGCAGCTTGTCCTCGTGGGATGCCAAAAGATGCCACTTTGGGCAAGGACATTACTAAAGAGAGCATTGTCCTCAGCCAAATGACAAAAGAGGCCACTTTGCTCGAGATGACAAAACATGGCACTGTGCTCGTCGAGACATGACAAAACGGGGCAGCTTTGCTCGGTGAGATGACAACACATGCCACTTTGCGCAGTGACATAATAAAACGGGGCAGCTTTGCTCAGAGACATGACGAAACGGGGCAGCTTTGCTCGGTGAGATGACAACAGATGCCACTTTGCGCAGTGTGACATGATAAAACGGGCAGCTTTGCTCGATATGACAAAAGAGGTCAGCTTTGCTCGGGGGATGACAAAAGATGCCAGCTTTGGCAAGGATAAGATTAAAGAGGGCAGCTGTGCTCAGTGACATGACAACAAGAGGTCAGCTTTGCTCAGTGAGATGACAAAAGATGCCAGTTTTGGGCAGTGACATGACAAAACGGGGCTTTTTTTGATATCGCAGCACTCCCATCTTTACTCATCGCTACGACCACGCGACCATCTTTACACGCACGAGTAGAGACAAACGGCCCCTATAAATTGGTATGCATTCCATTTCCAAATAACATTGCACATCCAAACCCCATACTATATCGCGCTCCTCACCCAACCGGGATGGACAAAGGCAAGAAGAAGCAATGGGACAAGATGGTGAAGGATTGGGAGGAGACCCGTGACATAGCACGGTCACCGCAGCCCGCGATGCCGCCCGCGATGAGAAAATAAGGGCGATACAGCCCGGTAGAACAAGCCCATCGTGCTACGATGAAAGGTCCCCAGGCGCCACAGAGCAACAACCCCATCCCGACGTCCCCACCGAGCGCTCGCCACAACTACCACTGAGGGGGAGACCTCCCTTTGTTGGTGCGGGGGCGTGTGCAATTTCTTCAAGTCTAAGCACCGCATCGCCTAGGTATGCGATCGGGGTTGCGCAAACTACTCGGGACTACCCCAACCGCCGCTTTGACACCGCAACCTATCGGCAATTGCAGAATCGACCACATGCACCATTTTCCCTACCTTTTCTCCTTCACAACACGCACTAACAATATCTCTCTTTTATTTACAGCCTCCGAGCCCTATGTGCCTACCGCAAATGGATCGATCTTGAGATCCACCCCGAGGACCAATGGACCTCGACTTCGAGGAGTGGAATGTCACAAAGGAGAAGGAGTTGCTGGAGGAGGAGCGCCGCAAGCACGAGCACACCTGCGTGATACAGCGCGAGACGCAAGCTCATCTTGAAGCGTGCACGTAGGGAAGCGGGAGGCTCGCGAGATGGAGCGCGAGAGAAGAGGGAAATTGCGGCTAAGGCAAAAGAGGCCGCGGAGGAGTTCAACGCCGAGCGGGCAAGGAAGGGAAAGTGGCCCCGGTCCACACAATGAGGTCGCATTTGAGCAGCTTGGGTGGGTTAGTCGCAATCATGCTATATGTTATGCATGTAATAAAAATCTACGCGACATGTTACTCCCAACTGTATTATGAAGTTTAATATCTCGTATTTTAGCATTCCATGATTCACGTAGCACCTCATTTAACAATATTAACATAGCGGTCCTCACCTTCAAAATATCACTTGCCACTTTATGTATGGACCGTTCTACGGTCAATCTTTCCTAAAAAATTTACCAAAATTTTTATGCATCTACAACTTACAATGAACATAATCTTTTATTACAACTTTATCTGATTTTTATCCAGTTTATAACTACAAAATTGCTAAAACTGAAAACAATCACGAGATTGCAAACCCTAATAATGCACCAAACCCTAAAATTCACTTACCACTTTATGTATCGACCGCTTCTACGGTCAATCGCTCCTAAAAAATTTACCAAATATTTTTATGCATCTACAACTTACATTGAACATAAACTTCTATTGCAACTTTATCTGATTTTTACGCAGTTCGTTTATAACTACAAAATTAACAAAACATACAAACATCACTTACCACTTTATATATCGATCGTTCTACGCACAATCGTTCCTAAAAAAATTTTACCCAAATTTTTTATGCATCTACAACATATAATCGACATAAACTTGTTTTACAATTTTTTCAAAATTTTTTTCTGATTCACAACTACAAAATTAACAAAACTTATAATCATACGTGTTCAATATCACTTTCCTTCATTTCCTTCAATTGTTCATATCACATTTGTGCTCAAAAATTTTTTCTTTAAATTACTTCCAATAAAACAACATACCATGATCGAAATTTGTTATTGTCGATTCAACACATTTTTCACGGTCAAGAATATATGAAAATCACAAATACGCTAATCGTTACTTCACACAAATTTCTTTCAGACTCTACTAAACAATATTTTAAATTTTCAAATTTGCACAAAAATTACACAAGCAAAGACAAAGGACTCCACTTCAAATTCATATTTTTCCACTCATTTTATATATACAAATAAATTTTTAAATAATAACTTTATATATGTATAAATATATATACACAATAATACAAATTTTGTCGGTCACGCCACAGACGCCAGCGGTCAAGGCGTCAAGACGCTTCGGGGGCGGGACACGCGGTCGGCCAGAACAACAGCGCTTCAAGCGCGGCACACGCGCTCAGGCGCCGACACGCGGCCGGCGGAGAGCGCGCTGCCGCGCGCGCCAGCTTCGATCGTCAGCGGCCACGCTCCGCATGACCGCCCACGTGGCGCGACGGGGAATCCCGCGGTGGGAAGGGGTCCAAAAGTGAAATTTTTTTGTACAGGGGGCCAAAAACGGAATTCTTGGTATTTTGGGGTCCAAATAGGTCCAAAATTCAACTTTCCGTTTACCCTAACCGACCACCAACCAACGAAACGGCGATGCGTGTGCAGAACACCTTAGCACTCCTCCCCCACGGCGCATCACACCACAGGCACTTGACTTTTTTTAAAAAAAATCACTTTCTTTTTCCAGCTCATTTCTTTAGCCGCATTATTGCATTTGCTTCCTTTCATCTTCTTTCTTGCGCGAGAAACACGAGGCGCCACGCAGCGTACCCACCTACAAGCGCGCGTCACTCTCCAATGACACGTGGGCCTAGCTACCATGTAGATCCAGCTACCTTTTTCGTAGATCAACAATTTGATCGTCCAATAGGCTAAAAGAACGGGGCCTAATGCTGCCACTGCAACAGCACAGGCCACTAGAATTTTTTGTACGAATAATTTATTTTTTATTTAAAATTATAGGAATATATCCGCGTAAATTTTTTTACAAAAATATGTTTTAGTCGCCCAATGATAGAACGACTGGAGCCTTTCGCGCAACCCAAAGAGCGATAATCGAAAAATCTTCCAATCGTTGGGCGTCATAGCTGTTCCCACCGCTGGGCGATCGAGTCGCAACGCCCAACCGTGTGGTAACTAGGGCTGGGTTAAAAGCCCAGCGCGCTCGGCCGCCGCCGAGCCCTGTTTGCATTTCTTCCGAGCCGATCGCGCGAGAGAGGAACGAGAGGAGAAGAAGAGAGGTAGAAGGGGAAGAAGAGGAGAGGGAGAAGAAGAAGAGAGGTAGAAGGGGAAGAAGAGGAGAGGGAGAGGGGGAGAGGAGGAGAAGAGAAGAGGAATCCAGGTAATTTTTTGGAGTATTGTTTTTTTTAGTGTAGAAAATTTAGTTTAAAAATTTTGTATAGTATTTTTGATGTATTATTGTAGAAAATTTAGTGTAGAAATTTTGTATAGTATTTTTGATATATTATTGTAGAAAATTTAGTGTACAAATTTAAATGTTGAAAATTTAGTGTCGAAATTTTGTACAGTATTTTTGATGTTTTATTATAGAAAATTTATACAGTATTTTTGATGCATTATTTTAGAAAATTTAGTGTAGAAATTTTGTACAGTATTTTTGATGTATTATTGTAGAAAATTTAGTGTCGAAATTTTGTATAATATTTTTGATGTATTATTGTAGAAAATTTAGTGTAGAAATTTAGATTTAAAAATTTTAGTGTAGAAATTTTGTACTGTATTTTTGATGTATTATTGTAGAAAATTTAGTGTCGAAATTTTGTACAGTATTTTTGATGTATTGTTGTAGAAAATTTAGCGTAGAAATTTAGATATTGAAAATTTGCGTCCAAAATTTGTATAGTATTTTTGATGTATTATTGTAGAAAATTTAGTATAGACCATAATGTACAAATTAATCGTGCGGTGAAATTTACACGTATTAGAAAAATCAGTAAATATTGAGGGTAGAAATTAATCGTGCATGTTTATTGCAATGGGTTACGACGTGTTTTTTGATGTATTATAAGTGCTAACTTGAACTCTTTTTATAGGTATGGCTCGTGACGGTCGTGACTCCGACTGGCGGTATCCACTGTTGAACGAGCGCATGGACCGCGTACACCGCGCTTCCCATCGTGTGCCGCCACCGGGGAGCACGGACGAGCCGGTTGAGCTGGGAGTGGTCCGGACACGCACACCTCGCATGGCCTGGGGACTCGACCCCCGTTGGACTGCCAGGTTTGCACTACGCCAGTGTTTTAGTGTTGCCGTAAGAACGTTCTGCGCTGACCTTCACTTTGTTTGCAGGTTGCGGGATGCCGGGTTACTCCCACTTGCCCGGATGGTGCAGGCCACGGAGGAGGATGGAGCCGCCTTGGCCGCGGGCGGGGACGAGGCGGGCGTGGAGCGATCACGACGCTTCCCATTCGACCGCTCCCGCTGACGGCGGCTTTGTGGACCGCTACGCCCGAGACGCACACTTTCCACCTCCCATTCGGGGAGATGACGCCAAACTCTGCAGGATGTGTCCCTGCTTCTTGGCCTTCCGATCGCGGGAGGCGCTGCGTTCCTACCGGAGGCCTCAGCTGAGTGGCGCGCTAACGTGCTCGACAGATTCGAGAGGGTCCTTCCACCTGCCGATGACCACCACATTTTCGAAGAGAATCAGACCCACGGGCCGTCGTTTAGGTGGCTCGCACGGTACCGGGTACGTGGTCTTTACAATCGATCGTATCTTACTATTGTGTTCGCAAGTACTTACATTACGTAATGGTCCTATAAGCAGGCACAACAGGAAGGGAGTTAAACGAGGCACGGACTGGTTGACGAAGATGCAGCCCTGGATTGCGCAGTGGGAGGGTGCGCTCGACGATCACGTGGAGGAGGACCGCCCATACGACAGCAGGGTCTACGCGCAGTACCTGCGCTGGTACCAGGCGTGGACACGTACCATGCCCGTACATGTCGTAGACCCGCCTGCCACACACGTTGCTGCTCCGACAGACATGTACCTCGCGCACCTCGCGCGCGACGCTCACATCGCGGTACGTTACATGTAATTTCAAAGATTCCTAAATGGCAATGTCATTTCGATGATGGACCATTTTATGTCTTTTTGTCTAGGCTGGCGTCGGTTCTGTCCTATGGACCGAGTCCGTTTCACCACTAGAGAGGGTTGCCACTCGTGCGGAGTTGATCCACGAGGAGAACGTTAGCTTTCTGCGTTGGGTGGAGGCCGGGTGTAGACGTATCGTTAGCATGCTGTCCTGCACGAGGCTACCGGCGGTCTCCATACCCACGCCCAGCGCTCCGACGGGTCGTCCACCAGTGCCACCCTGACCAGCGTGGCACTACTCCGGAGGTAGTACGTGGACACGTCCTACACCACCTCACCCGGAGCAGCCAAGGGGCTCTGCCTGGGGACGACCTCCTACACCACCTCACTGGAGCAGCCAGGGGTTCTGCCTGGGGACGGCCTCCTACACCACCTCAGTAGCTCTTCACGCCTCCTCCTCACATCCCCGGCTTCCACATGCAGGGGGTGTACTCTAAGCTGTACGCCCCTCCTCCTACCTCGATGGCGCCAACTGCGGGTACGTATCGTCGGATCTTGTTTTTATCCCAAGGCAACATGCAACGAACTAACGATATTACTATTGCAGGTCCTTACCATCAGCACGCACATGGCGTCTCCCCGGGCCACGACGATGTAGACCAATTTTTTGCGGACTGGCCTGAGCCGTCCTCCGACACAGCATTGGAGGTTCTCTCCGGCAGTGCCCTCCCCGGTGCACCGGAGGGCACATAGCCCGAGGTGCAACTGACTCCACCAGTGCAGGGCCGGGTGCGACACGCCTGCTCGCTTTACTTTCTGAGCGTCGCCACCGTTGACCGAGGACGGCCAAGCGGGCCAGACGGAGGACGCGCGCGTGATGACGGGCACGCCAGGTGGCGAGTGAGGGTGCCGATGCTATATGTTATGCATGTAATGAAAAAATATGCGGCATGTTACTCACAACTATATTATGAAGTTTATTTAAATTTAAACAAGCCTATTATCTTTTCTTTTCGCATTCAATCATTCATATATCAAGTCATCTAACAAATATTAACATACCGGTTCTCCGCATAGGAATTCTCAGCGTATGTCACTTAACAGTGTATATACCGATTGTTCTATGGTCAATCTTTTGTTAAAAAAAAGTTTCTAAAATTTTTTACGCACCTACAACACACAATGAATATGAACTTTTATTACAACTCTAGCACATTTTTTACCAGTTCAAAACTACAAAATTCACAAAATTTAAAACAATCACGGGGGGTGAGTGCAGTCGCTTAAGGAGGGCGACTGCATGAAAGTCACCTAATGGGAGGGCGACTGCATGGCAGTCGCTTAATGGGGAGGCGACAGGTATTGTGTCGGCTCCTGGTTGGGCGATAGGCTCAAGTCGCCCAACCATTGGGCGATCGAACCTATTTTTGTAAAAAAAAAATTCCGCGGGTATATTTCTGTAATTTCGAATAAAAAATAGATTATCCGTACAAAAAATTCCAGGCCCCCATGGATCACATTTCATGTGTGTGGATTACTTGAGGGGCATGCAAAGTGTCGCTGTATGAACGATTTGATTGCTGCTAGCTGACGTTGCTCCTTTTGTTTTATTTTCCTCTTTATTAATTACAAAGAAAAATAAAAGAGAGTCGCTTGTGAAGCTGGCAAGATTAATTAATATGCAACAGTTGGGACAAAATTAATTGATGAAACAACGGTGAGTGTTTTATTTTATTTTCAATGTTCTATATTTTAATTTGAATTATAGAAATATGCCACCGATTTAAAATTTGACAGAAATATATCTCTGTCGTTCAACCGTTGGACAACTAGACCAAATCGCCCAATGATTGGATGACACATGGCCTAATCGCTCAATCGTTACACGAGTTGGCCATATCGCTCAACGATTGGGCAACATGGCGCAGCGAATAGTGTTATCACCTAACCGTTGGGTGACATTTAACATGACTCCAAGTCGTCTAACTGTTGACCAACTGCACTATTAACAGTAGTTTGCACAAAAACAAAAACATCATACCCTGCGTTTCTGCATCTTTTGAGAGCGTATGCGCACTGGATACTCGACATGGGCGCCACCAACCACATGACCGGCGAGCACTCAGTCTTCACCAAGCTCAACACTGGTGCTCGAGGCACTGTCCACTTTGGGGACAGGTCGGTGGTCGGGATCGAGGTCTGCGGGACGATGCTCTTCACGTGGGTCGGCGCTCACCGGGGTGTGTCACATCCCGCGGCTCACCGCCAACATCGTGAGCTTGGGGCAGCTCGACGAAGATGGCTACAAGATCTTGATCGAGGATGGCCTGCTCAGGATCTGGGACCAGGGCAGGCGGCTGCTAGCCAAGGTGCGGCACTCGGCTAGTCGCCTCTATGTCCTGACGCTGGACATCGGGAAGCCGGTGTGCCTGGCGGCATAGGGCATGGATACGGCATGGCGTTGGCACGCGAGGTACGGTCACCTCAACTTTAGAGGACTTCGGAGGCTGGCACAGGGATAGATGGTGCGAGGGCTGCCGCAAATCGATAATGTCGATCAAGTTTGGAACAGTTGCCTCACTGGGAAACAGCGGCGCCTGGCGTTCCCGAGCGAAGCAAAGTACCGCGCGGCGCACAAGTTGGAGCTTGTACACAGCGACATCTGCGGTCTCGTGATGCCATCGACACCAAGTGGCAACAAACTGTTTCTCCTACTCGTCGATGACCTGAGCCGCTACATGTGGCTCAACCTACTGGGCTCCAAGGACAAAGCAGCCGCATCAATCGTGCGCTTCTAGGCTGGAGCCAAGGCACAGGCAGGATGGAAGCTGGGGACGCTGCGCACCGATCACGGCAGTGAGTTCACGGCGCACGCATTCAACGACTACTGTGCCGAGCAAGGGATCCAAAGGCACCTTACGGCACCGTACACTCCACAACAGAACGGCGTGGTACAGAGGTGCAACCAGACTGTGATGGGGATGGCTAAGAGCATGATGAAGGCGATGTCGTTGCCAGGTTGGTTCTAGGGGGAGGTATTGACCACAGCAGTGTTCATTCTGAATCGTGCTCCCACTCAGAGTTTCGAAGGGAAGACGCCGTATGAGGTATGGCATGGATTCAAGCCTCCTGTGCATTTTCTCCGCACGTTTGGTTGTGTGGCGCATGTGAAGACAGCCGGCAAGCATCTTGCCAAGCTTGACGACCGGAGCACACCCATGGTGTTCGTTGGCTACAAGCTAGGATCGAAGGCCTACCGGTTCTACAATCCGGTTACACAGCGCGTCCATGTCTCAGGAGATGCCGTATTCGAGGAGGGTCATCCCTGGGATTGGGGCGCTGATAAGGGAGCTAGGCCAGATGATGACATCGAGCCGTTCTGCGTCGAGTATGACACGTTTTCCAGGGGCATGGTAGGACCAGCATCCCAGCAATGGCAGCCTCACCAGTTACACCGATGGCACCACCAACAACACCAGCTAGCATGATGATGCCCACATGCGGGTCTGAGTCCCGCAGACCACCAGCGCCGGCCAAGACAAGAATTGAGTTCGCAAGGTGAACCCGATCTGGACGACGACCACGACGATGCGCCACTTCGGTTCTGTACCGTGGACAACGTCCTCGGTATGGTGTCACTGTTAGGTCTTGATCTTGTACAAAGTAGAAGTGTGTGTGTGTATGTGTCGTGTTAATAATCTGTACCCAGTTGTGTGCAATGTGTGCAGCGCATAAACCGGATCTGAACCGCTCAGCATATGCATTGTCAATGCAGTTGAGCGGAGGCGTGAGTAGTGGCGTGAGTAGCGGTCAGCATTGTTGTAGCTAACTACAGTTTTGGTTGAATACGAGATAACAGAAAATCTGGAATGACAATACGTTACGTCGGCCAGGCAAAATACTTGTGTGCGTCTCTGTGAGTTCGAGAGTTCTTTGCATCCCATCCAAATCTCGATCCTTTCATTTGGTATCAGAGCTCAGTGGCTTTGATTGGAGAGGATGTCGAAGGACGGCGAGGAGAATGCATCGGCACAATCGGCGGCGGGAGCAGGCGACGACAATCGGGAGTCACCGCCATTGGCGGTGCCAGTGGTGCGGCGCCTCGCATGGCGCGCGCGGCGACCGTGGGGACCGATAGTGTACCCGCACTGACACGCACAAACTACAACATCCGGCGATGAAGATGAGAGTGGCGCTGCAATCTCGGTGCATCCGGGAAGCCGTGGAGCGCATTTAACGTCGACTTCGAGATCGGCCGGAGGCCTCAGACGCCATCTATCGTGCGGTGCCCGACCGTCATGTCCCCTCGCGGAAGGACTCTCGCAAAGCGGCTTGGGACACCATCAAAGCGGCGCATGTGGGGCTGTCGTGTGCAGCAAGCAAGTTTGCAGTCCATGAGAAAAGAGTTCGAGAAACTCACAATGGGCGATCATGAATCCGTGGATGATTTTGCGGGGCGCATGAACACGCTGGTGGCGGGGATGCGTGCTCTTGGCGATGTCATCAATGAGGTGAGGATGGTGCAGAAGTTTCTCCAAGCAGCGCCTGTGAGGTACATGCAAA
This sequence comes from Dendrocalamus sinicus, assembly GCA_036346575.1. Taxonomy (NCBI): domain Eukaryota; kingdom Viridiplantae; phylum Streptophyta; class Magnoliopsida; order Poales; family Poaceae; genus Dendrocalamus; species Dendrocalamus sinicus. The sequence continues at coordinate 671,603 of JAYEVI010000181.1, read as the reverse complement.
TAGTCACCTCTATTGAACAGTGTGTACCACTTGAAACATTGACGGTAGAGGATTTGATTGGGAGATACAAGGCTTATGATGAACGTGTACGCACACGTTTTGGAGATCCAGAGAAAGGTGAGCATCTCATGCTGTCGAAATCCCAGTGGGAGAATCTCTCTATCAAGAAGAAAAGTGGAGAGGGGTCCAAAGATCGAAGTAAGGGGGTGGAGACCATAGCGAAGTGATGGCCGCTCCGCGCCTTGGCAAAAACGGAGATCAGCAGAAGAAAGAGTGGAAGTTTGACATCTGGAAAGTCAAATGCCACAACTGCGGAAGAAAGGGTCACTTTAAGAAGGATTGCACCAAGCCTAAAAAGGAGAGAGCAATGCTTGCCCAGAAAGACAAGAAAGATGATGAAGAACCTGCTCTGTTGATGATGCAAATCTGTGAGCTAACTGAAGCTGCTGAAGAATTGGAAGGCAAAGTATTCCTGAATGAGGAGAAAGTGCATCCTAGCAAGGCTAAAAGAAACAACAGTGATGAATAGTATTTAGATACGGGAGCAAGTAATCATATGACTGGAAATGAGGCAAAATTCACTGAACTTGATAAATCAGTGAAAGGAAAGGTAAATTTCGGAGACAACTCAACTATTGCAATTCTGGGAAGAGGTACTGTGCTATTTCAGTGTCAGAATGGAGAACACCGAGCTTTGTCAAATGTTTATTTCATCCCATCGTTGAAGTCTAACATTATCAGTGTGGGTCAGCTATCTGAGCGTGGATGCAAAGTGGTCATTCAGGACGAATACCTATGGATATTTGACAAACAACGTCAATTGTTGGCGAAGGTTAAAAGGTCATCAAACCGACTGTATATACTAGATCTCAGTGTAACAAGCCCAGTTTGTTTGATGGCAAACTACAGTGATGATGCATGGATCTGGCATGCACACTACGGCCACTTAAACTTCAAAGCACTTAGACAGCTAGAGAGGGAACAAATGGTGTATGGACTCCCCCACATTGATCATATTGAGCAGATCTGTGATGCTTTCCTTGTCGGAAAACATCGCCGTTTGCCGTTTCCTGCTGCAGCAACTTTCAGAGCAACTGAACCGCTAGCGCTTGTACACGCTGACCTTTGTGGACCGGTGTCCCCTGCAACTCCAGCGGGTAAGAGATACTTCATGCTCGTGGTTGACGATTTTAGCAGATTTATGTGGATAGTGTTGTTGCGCACAAAGGACGAAGCTCTGCATACTTTCCAGAAAATTGTCAAGAGAGCAGAAGTGGAAGCAGGACTTGCGGTAAAGGCTCTCAGAACCGACAGCAGAGGTGAATTCACCTCACAGTTGTTCGGAGCATATTGTGAAGGCCGAGGTATCAGACACTTCCTTACCGCTCCGTATACGCCGCAGCAAAACGGAGTAGTAGAGAGGAGGAATCAAACGGTTGTCGGAATGGCGCGTAGTCTGCTCAAGAGTAAAGGCATGCCGGGCGCGCTGTGGGGTGAAGCAGTGTCGACAGCAGTATACTTGTTGAATCGTGCACCCACGAAAAGCACTCCCGGGAAGACGCCGTATGAGCTCTGGTACAGGAGGAAGCCAAGTATTCACCATTTGCGAGTTTTCGACAGTGTCGCGTATGCAAAGGTAACGACACCAAATCTGCCGAAGCTAGCAGACCGAAGCCTACGCACTGTGATGCTTGGATATGAACCAAATACTAAGGCTTACAAACTGTATCACCCAGCAAGCAGGAAGACTATCGTGTCAAGAGACGTGATATTTGATGAAGGGAATTAGTGGGACTGGAGCAAAGTGGGAACAACAGATTCAGAAACTTCTGAAGAAGTGTTCACTGTAGCATATCCAGACATTGTCGGCGTCTCTGAACCCGAATCAGCAGAGCAGCGGGAGACAGAACCATTGTCGAGCGCTCGTAAAGAGACAAGTGACAACACGGTCTGCGATACAGAAGAGGCTCACGGGGGAAACAAGAGATGTGTTGGGTGGTGTCACCCCGGTATCTTCGCCACTGTTATCACTGAGAGGACCAAGAACAAGTGTTTCGGCAACACCCATACCTCCCAGTGCAGAAGGTGGAGATGGCAGGGGCACGGTAGTGTCACCAAACACTGAAGACTCAGTTGGGCCACGAGGATACAGGAAAATACAGGATCTGCTGGACACTGTGCCACCGTGTGAATTGCCAGAAGAACCCGAGGATTCTGAACTATGCTTGCTCGGCATTGAAGAACCCACCTCTTCATTGATGCACAGAAGGAGGCATGTTGGCGCCGTGCCATGGATGAAGAGATGAACTCCATACTTGATAATGACACATGTATCATGACAGATCCACCTGCAGGTCAGCGGCCAATAGGGTTGAAATGGGTCTTTAAACTGAAAAAGGATCCCTCCAGAGCGATTGTAAAGCACAAAGCCAGGCTTGTTGCCAAAGGATATGTGCAGAAGAAAGGGGTGGATTTTGATGAAGTGTTTGCTCTGGTTGCCCGAATTGAGACTGTCAGATTGCTTGTTGCCTTGGCAGCTCAGGAGGGGTGGGAGCTACACCATATGGACGTAAAGTCTGCTTTTCTGAATGGAGAGCTCGAGGAGGATGTATATGTTTGTCAACCACCTGTTTTTGAAGCACATGGTAATGAGCACAAGGTGCTGAAACTGAAAAAGGCCTTATATGGATTACGTCAGGCTCCAAGAGCGTGGTATGCAAAATTGGATGCTAGCTTAATTTCCCTTGGATTCCAGAGGTGTCCTCTTGAACATGCTGTATACTTGAGGTGCACTGGATCAGCTCGGTTGTTAGTAGGGGTGTATGTTGATGACTTGGTGATTACTGGAGCAGACAAAGAAGAAATTGTCAAGTTCAAAGAAGAGATGAAGGATCTTTCAAGATGAGTGACTTGGGGCTATTGTCTTATTATTTGGGCATTGAGGTAGCTCAAACTGCAAATGGTATTTCACTTAGTCAAGCGGGTATGCTGAAGATTTTGGAGAAAACGGATTGTCGATTGCAATCCTCACAAATACCCATGGAGCCTCGACAAAAAGCGACCAAGTCCGAACAAGGATCCAAGACCAAGGTAAATGCTACTCTATCGCAGTATTGTCGGGAGCTTGAGATATCCGTGAATACTCGCCTGATTTGGCACATTCTGCTGGCATTGTGAGTAGGTTTATGGAGGATCCTTCAGAGCAACATATGGCAGCGATTAAGCAAGTGCTTCGATATGTGCGAGGTACAATCAATCTCGGCTGCCACTATGGGAGAAAGGTGGAAGAAAACCGAGACTAATTGGATATAGTGACAGTTGACTTTGCCGGGATGTCAATGACAGGAAAAAGCACAACAGTATAGCTTTCTTCTTGGGATCAAACTTGGTGACATGGTTTTCGAAGCGAAAGTCGTAGCCTTATCTTCATGTGAGGCGGAGTATATGGCTGCAACCACAGCTGCTTGTCGGGGTATATGGTTGAGTCGTTTGCTTGGTGAGCTGAATTCAGAAGAACCGCAAGCGGTGAAGATTTTGGTGGACAACAAGTCGGCGATATCTCTCAGTAAGAATCCTGTACACCATGACCGTAGCAAGCATATAGATACGAGATATCACTTCATTCGGGATTGTGTGGAAGAGAGGAAGATCATTGTCGAGCACGTAAGGATCAAGAGCAGCTAGCGCATATATTGACAAAGTCACCGCTCGCAACAAATTCACGGAGATGAGAGACAAGATTGGCCTCCGATCGTGATGAACTGAAGTACAAGATCGGGGGTGTTTGTCGTCTTGATCTTGTACAAAGTAGAAGTGTGTGTATGTGTCGTGTTAATAACTGCACTGCCAGTGCAATGTGTGCAGCGCATAAACCGGATCTGAACCGCCAAAGATATGCATTGTCAAAGCAGTTGAGCTGAGGCGTGAGTAGTGGCGTGAGTAGCGGTCAGCATTGTTGTAGCTAACTGCAGTTTTGGTTGAATACGAGATAACAGAAAATCTGGAACGACAATACGTTACGTCGGCCAGGCAAAATACTTGTGTGCGTCTCTGTGAGTTCGAGAGTTCTTTGCATCCCATCCAAATCTCGATCCTTTCAGTCATCTCCTGGTCTGGCTGAGCGGGAGTTGGCCGAGGAGCTTCTGGTGGCAACTAGGGACGAACTGGTGACAGTCGAGGAGGCGAAGCGGACGAAGGAGTGGCGGATGGCAATGCTAGAGGAGATGGCCTTTGTAGAGGAGAACAAAACATGGTCTCTGGTGGACCTCCCACCAGGACATCGCACCATCGGCTTGAAGTGGGTGTTCAAGCTCAAACGCGACGACACAGCGACATCGTGAAGCACGAGGCCAGACTCGTCGCCAAGGGATATGTACAACACCCGGGAATCGACTACGAAGAGGTGTTTGCGTCGGTCGCGAGGATGGAATCAGTGAGCGTGGTACTGGCCGTGGCGGCGAGCCGTGGCTGGTCTGTGCACCACATGGACGTCAAGTTCGCATTTCTCAATGGCGAACTGGAGGAGGAGGTCTACGTCGCGCAACCTCCAGGTTTCACCAATGCTGGCCATGAGCAGATGGTACTCAAGATGCACGAGGCCCTCTATGGGTTACGACAGGCTCCGCGGGCGTGGAACGCCAAACTCGACGCGACCTTGAGCGTGCTTGGGTTCATCAGGAGCGAGTGCGAGCATGGCTTGTACATGTGCGGAGTCAATCGTTCACGACTGGTGGTAGGAGTCTACATCGATGATCTCGTCATCACGGGGGAGCCCGCCAACGAGATCAACGCTTTCAAGCTGGAGATAAAGACGCTCTTCCGTATGAGCGATCTGGGGACCCTGTCCTACTACCTCGGCATCGAGGTGAGGCAGGGGCGACGTGGCATTGAGCTGTGCCAGAGCGCCTATGCCATGAAGCTGAAGAACTTTCATAAGCTGATAAGCAATTGAAAAGGCTGGTCACAATTGGCTTTGCATCAATCTTCTGGTCGGTTTGGAAGACTCGTAATACAGCGGCAACGCCGTGATTGGCACGCCGGATTTCGCCACCGTAAGCTCTCTCTATCCTTGCTGTTTTTTAACTGTCAGGGACCCGAGTGCTAGCTTAGCTTGTGTCACCCCTCCTTGACTTGAAATCACACAGTCTTCAGCTTGTAGCGTATGGCATTTCAATGCTTGCATCGACTGTACATATCGAATCACTTGAAGAAATTTCTAAATGAGAGAAGAGAGAGAGAGAGAGAGACGCAAAGGAAAATCTGTCAAATAATCCAGGCATTGTTCATGTGTTTTTTGGTCTTTAATTCTGCACTGTTTTTCTTAGAGTTAGGTTGAGCCCAACATTCAAACTTGGACGCGTCAGTAAAACAAGAGTTCAGCGCGTGCAACTGTCCACGCGAGAACCGGTCTTTCTCCGCCCGTGGCGCGCGGTACGTTCTGAGAGTTGTGGGATGGCACAGCTTGCGGAAGAGCGTGGCGCACGGTGCGGGCGTTGTGATCTGTTGGCTATGCATGTTTGTTGTTTATTTAAGTTGACTGAAAAACGAGAAAAGGCAGCCCGTTTTGCTGCGAAATATCTTTTCCAGTGTATACATCGAGTGAGTGCGTGTGTGCAGGTGTGATCCGGTCTTGCATCTGCGAGCGGAGCAACTTCGCTGAAGGTCGGAACATTTGGTATCGATCAGAGCCTACCGCATCTGGGGACATGCTTGTGTGATCGAGTAGACATCCATGCCGCGCCATCGGTCATCATCTCTACCGTGGCCATCTCGGGGGGAGACCACACCGCCATCAGGGATCGGTAGCATGTGATGAAGGTCGGAACAAAATCCCCGGTTGAGAACGATGGCTTCTTTGGCTAAGACCCGTGTTGGCAGGATGATGTGAACACGCTGCATGAAATTTCGCAGTGCTTCTTCGCTTTCCACAGAACTGCAACTTGCCTGAAATTTCTCATGCTTAAGAGATACACAGGAGTTTACTTTTTTTTTTTGGCAATCCTGCTCTGATAAGACATGTTACTTGTTTCATAGGTAAGTAACAAGTGGACTGAACATTGTTGGATTGTAAGTATATTAAACAGTTCTTCGTCTCGATTTCTTCAGTCCAAAAGCAAACGAAATGATTCAAATACGCATTTACACAAACAAATTTCGTTCCCCAAAAGGATAAACAGAAGAAACTTTGGCCAAAATGGCCCAGAGCCACGACAGAAAATGCAAAAGGTCTCTAATCTCTGCCGATTCCTTCTGCGTTCGATTGGATGACGTGATCTTTTCAAAGTCTACGCCGCCGACATCACCTAACCTGCCTCAGATTTTTCCTATGCAGAAGCAATATCAGCAATACTTTTTTAAAAATTTCAGTTCGCTTTTTATACCTTTGCATTTGACAAGTCAACATGATACGCATAAATGCTTGGACTTGTCGTGCCTTATAATTGGGTCAAATCTTCAACTCGTAGTTATCAACAAGGAAGAACCTGTAGCCACCCCGGATTTGATAATCTGGACCTCCTGTATATCATGAGCTAGTTTCTGAATCATTAGTTAGTTTACACAGTATAATAATAGTGAATATCATATCCAAAATATGCAGAAATAAAAAGGTACAGTAGTAAATAAGCATAAACGTATTAGATGATCAAAGTCTTACATCATAGGTGGAGAGGCTAATACATGTGAAGTCTTATAACGGAAAACATACATGACAGTGAAGTCTCTTAAGATATATCTATAGATAATCAACTAAAGTACATGAGCTAGTACATACATGCTAGCTTGTGTCACTCCTCCTTGACTTGAAATCAGTGTCTTCAGCTTGTAGCGTATGGCCTTTCAATGCTTGCGTCGACCGTACATATCGAATCACTTTAAGAAATTTCTAGACGAGAGGGGGAGAGAGAGAGACGCAAAGGAAAATTCCCGGTTGAGAACGATGGCTTCTTTGGCTAAGACCCGTGTTGGCAGGATGATGTGAACACGCTGCATGAAATTTCGCAGTGCTTCTTCGCTTTCCACAGAACTGCAACTTGCCTGAAATTTCTCATGCTTAAGAGATACACAGGAGTTTACTTTTTTTTTTTTTGGCAATCCTGCTCTGATAAGACATGTTACTTGTTTCATAGATAAGTAACAAGTGGACTGAACATTGTTGGATTGTAAGTATATTAAACAGTTCTTCGTCTCGATTTTTATATGTTTGCATTTGACAAGTCAACATGATATACATAAATACGCCCGCTCTAGTTCCTTTGTTGTAAAGGGGTCTTACGACCTCTCAGGATCTTCCACGACCGGTTAGGGTCGTTTATGACCGGTGAGGATTGAGTACGACCAGTTCTGGATGCTTACGACCAGTTCCGATCGCTTCAAACTCTTCCGATCACTTTTCAAACGTGGTCGTAAATTTACTGTAGCAATTTACGACCGCTCTGATATATCGCTGCCGCTGCCTTCCTTCAGCCGCTCGAGATACCGTGATCGCAACCTTCTACGATCACGCAGTGATGCTGGCGATCACTGTTCACCGTAGTCGAACACCCATACGACCACGTTCACTTCCTTCAACGTGGTCGGAGTCGCTTCCGACCACGTACTGGTCTTCTCGACGTAGTCGTAACTCCTTACGACCACCTTCAACTCCTTACGACCACCTTCACCGTGGTCGCAGCCTTCCTCGCGTAGTCGAAGAATTATCATTACCTTTGCCGTGATCGTAGCGCCTCGATCACGCCGCTGGAACCGCGTGGTCGTAACTCCTCCCGATCACGCTTGCGGTGATCGTGAGTCCTTCCGACCACGCCTTGCACAATCACACGACAAAACAATGCTTTGTGTGTTTCCCTCTTTTTGGTATTTTCTCAATGGCTTGGTGTATCTTGGTTTACATGACTACGCCTCCTTTTATACCCGGTTCTACGACTTTAACACGGGTTCGACTACGATTACAATTCCGACTCCGATACGACTTCTAATTCGACTTTGATACGACCTCGTCTAGAACTCGGTCTCAATCTTCGACTTCTGATTTCTCCTCCGTCTTGACTTCGATTACTTCCGAACTTTGTACCTGACTCCTAAACAAGATTATTTACAACATTCTCTCCCTAATCTTGTTTTAGTAACTTCCATCATGTCGATCTTCTTCCTTGATCACATTGATCTTCTCCTGCTCCTGCTTCTTTCTTGACTGGGCTTCTTGAGTTGGAGCACCTGCTCCCACAGCCTCCGTTTTCTGGCCGTTTTCTTCCTGCAACTCTGGTTCGCGTTTCCTCCACCAACAACTCGTTTCACTGATGTGTGGCCTTGTTTTCGACCATCGTCCTTCACGCTGTGCTTTCTCCCGCCACCTCGGGATCCAAACTCCAGGCTTTTGACTGCCTTCTTTTGGTCTTGTGGGAGCTCCTCTTGAGCTTCTGATTTCCACAGCTTTGCTTGCTTCATGTGATCTACGATGACCACTCATATTTTCGTTGCTTCGACTTCTTTTTATGCCAGTTGCGCCTGGTACGACTTCACCTTGCTTCCCTCTATCTGCATGCGAGTAGGCACCTCCTGTGCCACTCGCTTTGTCTTTAGCATGTGGTCGGTATCGACCATCCGTGCTGATGTTTCGTCCATCCGGACCACCCCTTCTTTCCTCGGCTGTGGTTGCTATATGTGGACCGTGTTGACCACTCGGGCCGATGCTTCGACCGCTTAGGCCGATCCTGGGACCTGTTCGTGCAGGTAGTCGTTCGAAGTTGACTACTCGCGCACCTCTGGTTTGCCATGGTCGTAATGTGTTTCGACCACGTTCAAACCTTGTTTGCCGTGGTCGAACGCTTTCTCGACCACATCGAGTCGTCTTTTCCCATGGTCGTGACACTTCCCGACCACGTTCGATCACCGTTTGCCGTAGTCGATTGTCTTCTCGACCACGTCCAATCACTTCAGCCGACTTGTTCGTTCGACTTGACTTTTTCGCGCCGCCACGACTTGCTTTTCTCCCGACTTGCTTGTTATGACTTCAGGCTGGCCTTCGACTACCAGTAGATGAAGTCGTTCACATTCTGGTTCCTCCAGAACCCTTTGCATGCCATCTGGTTTCCAGATCTTCAACGGTATTTTGTACAACCGATTTGCTGACTTTTGTACCTTCATTAGTAGCCGCTCTCTGTTGTCGAAAACTCTCAGGTGATTCTCTTTGAGTTCGATCCGGCAACCTTCTTCGGTCAGTTGTCCAAGACTTATGACATTGCTCCGTAGACTTGGTATGTAGTATACATCTGACAACGGTCTTTGATTTCCATCCTTGCACTTCAACAGAATTGTCCCCTTTCCTCTGATCTGCACGGTTGAGCCGTCTCCAAATTTTACTTTGCCGAGCACCTTCTCATCTAACTCACGAAACATTGAATATGTTCCTGTCATGTGATTGCTAGCACCATTGTCGAGGTACCAATCTGACTGTTCCTGAGACTCCTCTCCCTTCTCCATCAAACTAGGAAACACCTTCCCTTCATTTAACATCACCATTGTCGGCAAGACTTCGCACAATGGGACAAGAATAAAGTCGGTTCTCAGATATTCCGAGGTTTGAGCAAGATTTGCTTCTTCGACTTTCTTCTTGTTCCTGCATTTGGCAGCATAGTGTCCATACTTCTTGCAGTTATGGCACTGAATGTGGCTTCGACATTCCGCAGCATAATGGCCGAATTTTTCACACTCGAAACATTGAATGTGAGACTTATCTTGAAATCTTCCACCTCGACCAGCCCACGACCACCTCTTCCTCCTCTTCCGATGAAATCCACGACCTTGCCGGCCATATAAGTGCATGCTGTCCGGATTGTCTTGATTCCTCGTATCCTCCTTAGCGAGCAACATTTGTTGGTTATAGCCTCCTTGCTCTCCGTCGTTAGTTTGATAACTCTTCAGAGTTGCTCGTGGGCTTTGAGCGCCCGATTATTTCTTCAATCTTCATCTTCGAGAGGTCTTGCGAGTACATAAGTGTGGTTACGACGGAAGAAACTTTTCTCGTAGCACTCTCAAGTATTTCTTCACCGCCACCTCATCTTTCAAGTCGCCGCGAGAGATTTGATCTCGCTCACGACTTCGTTGAATCGACTGCAGAACTCTTCTACTGTCGACTCTTCCCATCTTCATGGCTTCAAACTCACTTCTTAAGGTTTGAAGTCGAACTTCCTTCACTCGATCTACCTTCATGCATGGTTCGCGAGTAGTCCGCACTTCCTTCGCCGTCTCCTGCCGACTAGCCGCCGCATCATTGAGTCGGGCACGGCTGATAGATCGCCGCCATCGCCATCTTGTCGAGACGATCATCGAGGACCTTGTCCTTCTCCTTTGGTTCGACCGCACCCCATACGCCTTGTGCGATCATGTTGACCTTCATCTTCATCGCCTGCATCGGATAGTTATCCGAATCGAGGATCGAATGCAAATGATACACTCTCCTTCGCCTTCTCGCCATGGTTTAACCAGGCTCTGATACCAACTGTTGTAAAGGGGTCTTACGACCTCTCAGGATCTTCCACGACCGGTTAGGGTTGTTTACGACCGGTGAGGATTGAGTACGACCAGTTCTGGATGCTTACGACCAGTTCCGATCGCTTCAAACTCTTCCGATCACTTTTCAAACGTGGTCGTAAATTTACTGTAGCAATTTACGACCGCTCGATATATCGCCGCCCGCCTTCCTTGGTAGCCGAGATACCGTGATCGCAACCTTCTACGATCACGCAGTGATGCTGGCGATCACTATTCACCGTAGTCGAACACCCATACGACCACGTTCACTTCCTTCAACGTGGTCGGAGTCGCTTTCGACCACGTACTGGTCTTCTCGACGAGTCGTAACTCCTTCGACCACCTTCAACTCCTTACGACCACCTTCACCGTGGTCGCAGCCTTCTCTGCGTGGTCGAAGAATTATCATTACCTTTGTCGTGATCGTAGCGCCTCGATCACGCCCGCTGAACTCGCCGTGGTCGTAACTCCTCCCGATCACGCTTGCGGTGATCGTGAGTCCTTCCGACCACGCCTTGCACAATCACACGACAAAACAATGCTTTGTGTGTTTCCCTCTTTTTGGTATTTTCTCAATGGCTTGGTGTATCTTGGTTTACATGACTACGCCTCCTTTTATACCCGGTTCTACGACTTTAACACGGGTTCGACTACGATTACAATTCCGACTCCGATACGACTTCTAATTCGACTTTGATATGACCTCGTCTAGAACTCGGTCTCAATCTTCGACTTCTGATTTCTCCTCCGTCTTGACTTCGATTACTTCCGAACTTTGTACCTGACTCCTAAACAAGATTATTTACAACATCCTTGTGTTTCTAACTTGTAATCACTTTGCTAATCTCAACTATCTTCGATAGCACCTTAATCGCTCGATCTTAGCTCCTAGTCCCGACTTCTTCGTCTCATAATGACCTAGTTACGAAGTCCTACAACATATTTGGATAGACAACATATGGTTGCTACAAAGAAAAGTCGGTGTCGACAAGATGGGTTACCAAACAGCTATATAAGAACCCTAAAATGCATAGAAATTAGCTCTTCTAATGGAAAATGCTTCTACTGCTTCAGATATTATAAAGTGAGCGAGGTCTCGTAGCTATGACGGATTTGTGCTAACTTGTTCTAATTGTACGAAGTCATCGCATATTTGGTATAGCAGCAAGTTTATTTTTTTTAAAAAAAAGGTTCTAAACAAACAATTTTTCAAATTTGGCCTCCTCCGCAATCGCAGGAGCAACGACAGGCGACATATGTCACCTGTTGAGCTCTCCAAACGTGGTAGGTGGTAGAAACCACGGCAGTGAGCTCCAACATGGCAAGCGGCAGCGAACCGCACGAGTTGCAAGTGGGTGTCGCGTCCCCCAAGCTCGGCAGGAGTGTCGAGCAAGTAGGCAGCAGGCTAGCTAGTTCTACCGCGTAGGCTGTAGGTGGGTGTTGTGCCCCTAGGCTCGGCAGGAGGGTGCCGAGTACACTCAACTCAGCAAGTGGGCTATACGCCAGTCTTACCAAGCTCGCTTATGCTACCTCGTGCGCTACCACCAAACGTGACGGAGGAACTTAGCAAGTGACATGTGTCATCTGCCGTTACTCCCACAATCCAATTTTAAAAAAAACATGTGTTTGGGGGCTAGTTTTGAAAAAAAAAACACTTGCTATAGTACTAAATATGCTATGACTTCTAATTGTGTGACTAGGTGGATACCAGCGCGCTGCTAGGGAATTTCTGGGAGCTCCATGCTATTTCAGCAAGCAGTGCAAAAACTATCAAATAAGAAGGGAGAGAAAGACCAGAGGGGTCAACTACTTTAGGTGAAACTTGTACTTTTTCTAAAAAAAATGTAAATCAAAACCGGCCGTGGTTCATTCTTGATCAGGTTGTGATGTGGCCTGGTGGCACGTACTTTCGTTTTGGGATCAACTTTGTATGTATGTATGATATGATTTCATGGAGAATGCATGTAAAATTTGTCTTCTGCGATATTGTTAGAGCGTGCCTGTACGTCAGACGTGTATTTTTTTCATCTCTTTTTTTAGGCAAACATATCTCCAAGCACATCACACCAAAATGGCCAGAAAACTTGACTTATTTTAACATTTTAAATTGATGAATAACTGACTGTAATATATAACAGTGTATTAAATATTAACAGTGACAAATAAATAATTCATATCATGTATTTGTATAATGCAGCTCCTAAGGACAACTTCATATCCTATGACATAATGATCATTGGTGTCATTTTGCCACTAATCCTAACTAATTCTAGATATATCGTAAATAAGTCAGTTATGAACATATTAAATTTGGCTAAAAAGAGCATGCAAAAAGCTTTATTGGGGATGTGCCAAAATAATAAAAATATCAAATACCAAATTAGAGTCCATCATGACGACAAACTCATCGAGATGATCGAAATACATATATAATATGCTTAATTTAGAGGTCAAATGAAAAAGATATGCATTAGCTAACTGATGTTATTATATCTGTCGAATCCATTTTGTATTCGGATTTAAATATTAAATATCTAGAGTAGCCAGATAATTCAACCGAATTCGACTCTATTTTCACCTCTATGTACATGCTAAGCAACATAACTTGGCTCTTATCATGATCAGTGCATGATGATAGGGTGACGTGTAGCCGCGAAGGCTATTTGGTCTCACATATATACAGACGCATGCAGCCAATTCCTCTCCTTTTTCGTTGGCAACGTGCCAAAAGAGAAAGTTACATATTTTCCAAAACTAACTGAATGTATGTACGTTGCTACAGATTTAAAAATTTAGAATATATTTGTATTTATGTTCTAAAAATTTTACCATCTGTTAGTTTGAAACATATAGCATAATAAAATTTTAACATTTATAGCAATGCACACGCCGCTCACCACCCTCCCATATCGCGGTGTGCTAACGATCTATAGATGACCAGCCACACGTGGTGCTAGAGGCGCATGGGCACGCGGCATGGAGACACGAAAGGAGGTGGAGCACACGGCTGCGTGGGAGACGTGGCGAGGGATTCACTTGTGGTGTGCGGAGGCGATTCAGGATCACACGTGAGAGGAGGCGATTCAGGATCACACGTGAGAGGGATTCACTTGTGGTGTGCGGAGGCCAGTAACAGTGGAGGTTTCATATCCCAGTTTTCAACACACCCATATTTTGAAAACAATGTAGAAGAGTTTCATCCCATGAAACTCTCTCTACTCTCATGAAACTTTTATCATCTCTCTCTTCATCAATACAATGCCATGTCAGCGTATTTAATGTCCATGAAACTCCATAAAACCTCACTGAAACTGGCCTAAATAAATAGAATGATGATAATATTGACACGTCTCTATCAACAACTATTGAATCGCTGAATTCTATAGTCTAGGCACGTACGTACAGCGGTGAACATGCTCGCGAGAATTGGCTGTGCACAACTGCAACGTCCCCTCTTATTCTCTAGTTAGCTTGCTTGTGCATCAGTGATCGCTATTTATTAAATTAATAAATTATAGTTACATATCGTAGTTTAAAAAAACAGAATCAATTATATACTTTACATGCTGATTGCGCTCGGTATGTTTGCGTCGGCAGTTTAATTAGGAATCAACGCAAGAGAATCATTTGCGTATGGCAACTACGTACAAGGTACAACTCTCGAATAGAATTTAAACACGTACGGCAACTACGTACAAGGTATTTCCCATGTTCCGGACCTAACCAAGAGGAGAATTTTGGCGTGTGTTAACAACTCTCATGTTTTCCAAAGCCCCTCCTTCAGGGGCGGATTTGGGGTGCAAATTGCGAACTCAATTTTTAAAAAAAAAATTAAATATATAAGAGATATATTAGATATATGAAACTGCACCCTAAATTTTTTGGAAGAAAAATAAACATATAAGAGGTATATTAGATATGTGTGTGTGTGCGCGCGTGTGTGTATATATATGAGGTTCTATTTGCACTTCTTCTCTGATTTTAGTCTAAAAGTGTCTTCCTTGTGGATTTTGTATTTTGATTATACTTCACAAAGGTGTAATGTGATATTTGAACTCTTGTATTATATACTTTGAATTTGTAAATTCACAGTTTTGCACCATTGTTATTAAAATTCTAGATTTCATGTGCATTTCGAGTTAACTTAACAAATCACGAAATCAAGCCAATGCATCGATCTGATAAAAAAACGAAATGGGATTGCACCACCGTGGAGCCCAGATCGGACGGACGCCAGACCTGGAGGAGCCACACGTGATCCTACTGTTGGAACGACGGCGCAGAGGATCCCGCCATCCCCCTCCCCACTCCCTGTGCAATTGCTGCGCTCGAGTCAGTGGTCAACCAAAGCGTTTATTCTGCTCGCGTTCACAGTCATGGCGACGCGTTCCATCTCTCCTCTGCTTTCTCACTGCTCCTCTATAAGAAGAAGAAGACGACTCTGCCGCCTACTTATAAGTAGCACTCTCTCCCCTTCTCTCTCATTTTGCATCTCTCTCCCCTCCTGCTTTCTTCCTCCACTGTTGAAGCCTACCTGGGTGGTATCAGGAATGTACAAGTCCGGCCGCCATGGGACGCAGGTGCTGGAAAACTACCCTCCGCCCAAGGTAAGCATCTCTCGCGCGCGCGCGCGTTTGTGTTGTATGATGTCTTCTTTCACCTTTGTTGATCATGTTTCTGTAGCCATGGCGTCTGCATCGTATTGCATTATGTGCGACTAACCCATTAACTACTCGTATGATCTACTGTATAGATCGGAGCTATTTTTTCTTCTTTGCCAGCTCGGCGTTAAATTCCTCGGCGGTCTCTTTTGCTTTGGTCATCACTTCCCTCTTTCTTTCGTGCTCCCTCTCGCGAGCCTCCCGCTCTCTACGCATGCATGCCTTGAGATGAGTTTTTGTCTCGTATTATATACATAGGATTTGCTCGTTTTTGTGGCGCTCCTACTCCCGGATCTCCGATGACCTTGCGACATTCCACTCCTCGAAGTCGAGGGCCCACTGGTCCTCTAGGTGGATCTCAAAATCGATCCATTTACGGTAACCACATAGTGATTCCAGGGACTGTGAATACAGGGGATGGGTTGTTAGTGTGTACTGTGAAGGAGAAAAGGTCAGGGAAAAATGGTGCACCTGATCCTTACCGGCCGCTGATAGATTGCGGTGTCTAGATGGTGGTCGAGTAGTCACTACACTAGTTAACGCAACCCCAGTAACGCATACCTAGACTAAGGCGGTGCTTAGATTTGAAAAACTTGCACGTGTCCCGGCACCAACAAAGGGGCGTCTCCCCCTTGGGTGGAAGTTGCGGCAAGCACTCAGTAGGAACGTTCGGGATAGGGTTGTTGCTACAGGGTCTGTCATTGCAGTGAGCTGACCTCGTAACACGCTGGCCTTGTTCTGCCTGGGCCACAACAGCCCTTACTTTTTAATCGCGGGGAATAGCTGACCGTGCTAGGTCACGGGTCTCCTCCCATTGCTATATCATCTTGTCCCATTGCTTCTTCTGCCTTTTGTCCATCCCGGTGTGGTGAAGGAAGTGCGGTGTATTGTGGGGTTTGGTTGTGCAGTGTTCTCTGAGAAATCTCGACCTCATTTTATAAGATCCGTTTTTTCCCTGTCGGTACATGAATGTCTCTGTGTGGTCCCGGCACTGCGCAAAGCTACCAAGTGTGGAAAGCTGGTAAAGCTAGGTCATTAGGTCTTGTCGCTGCGAAAAGCCGGCACGTGCGGTTATGTCGCTACGCAAAGCTGGCGCGTTCAGTCTTGTCACTGCGCAAAGCTGGGTCGTGCTGTCATGTCACTGTGAAAAGCTGCGTAGTCCTGTCATATCGCTGCAAAAAGCTGGCCCGTGCGGTCATGTCGCCTCGCAAAGCTGGTTCATGCGATCATATCGCCTCGCAAAGCTGGTTTGTGCGGTCATGTCACCTCGCAAAGCTGACGCGTGTGGTCTTTTCACTGTGCAAAGCTGGGTCATCATGTCATGTCACTGAGCAAATATGGCCCAAAGTTACACTATAAAATGAATGAACGAGGCATTGTTGGTTGGAACAATTCTCTTCACCATCGTAGAGTAAGGCACCATGACGGACGCCGAGGGGCCAGTTGAACATGGGTCACCAAAGGAGGACCTTCCGCTCGAAAGGAAGGAGGACTTCAACGCTACGTACCGCTTGTTGCTAAATAGGCGCGCTCAGCCAGTGTGGCCGAAATGCAAACATATGTAGTTCGCGGTGGTGCAGGTGGCAAAGGCCATACGGATGGCGGTCGACGTTTCTTTCGATGCCCATACTCCGGGGTACAATTTCGCACTCATCTATTTTGTTGTACTACTAATATAGCTTTGATGTTAACGTTCGTTTGTAGCAGATGAATAAATGTGAATTTGTGCGATGGATTGATCCTCCCCACGAACGGTATATTTCGATGCACGTGTATACGTTGTGGATGTGAATCGCTGAGTTGGATGAACGGATTAACACTCTTGAAGAGCAGAACGATGACCTTCGTCAGCAGATGAAGCGCGAGAGGGGCAATGAGGTCATCAACATAGGGAGTGCGTACGACCCAAGATGCTGCTGCGCGAACCCTAGTTATATATGTGCTTGCCACTACAACGACAGCCAGCCACGTCTAAGGCGGCCCCCTCAGCAATACTCCATGTGAGTGCCATGAGGCTCGTTCCACCTATAGGTAACGATGTGTATGGTTGTACCGTTGTACTCAGGACTGTTGTTCAAAATAATTTTCAATGTTGTTAAGCATGTAATGGAATGGTTCGTATGTTGCTGCGATTGCCATCAATGCAGTTCACTATTCGTTTGGAGTGCGTGTTGAGAAGGTAAGGAGAAGTAGAAGTAAGCTCAGCACAATATTTAAGAGTTTGGTACGTAAATAACGAACGTATACAGTACATAAACAAATAATGTACAATCAGCACTACTGTCCCCCACCAGCATCCCTAGCACCCTTCCGTCGCCACCCTGGCCCCCTCCATCTCCGCGTCCTGCCATATGGCCCCGCTTAGCCGTCCTCCGCTGCAACGGGTGATAACGCCCTAACAACGTAAGATGATCAGGAGTCTGTCGCACCCGCCCCTGAGCTGGTGGAGTGGGCTGCACCGCTGTTTGTGTGCCCTCCGGTGCACCGGTGACGGCACTCTTGGAGAGAACCTCTGGTGGTGTGCCTCGAGGTGCAAACGTCTGCCCGGGCCAGTCCAAAAAGTACTAGTCCGGACCGTCCAGTCTCGTGGAGACGCCCCATCCCTGCTCGGCGTAGAAAAGACCTGCAATAGTAATATTGTTAGTTTGTGATATAAAGCATTGGGATAAAACCGAGATATGACAATATGTACCCTTAGTTGGCGCCATCGCGTTTGGAGGAGGGACGTACGACGTGGAGTACACCCTCTGCGTGGGGAAGCCAGGGATGTACGAAGGACGCATGAACAGCTACTCTGGCAGTGTACGAGGCCGTCCCAAGGCAGACCCTACATCCTCGTCCGGCTGAGGTGGTGTAGGACGTGCCCACGTAGAACCTCCGGATTAGTTCCATGCCGGTCGGGAAGGCACCGATGGACGAACCATCCGTGCACTGGCGTGGCTGTGGAGACCGCTGGTAGCCTCGTGCAGGACAGTATGGCTACGACACGTCTACCCCAGGTCTCGATACGACGTCAAGCGCTCATGTTCTCCTCGTGGCTTGCCTCCGCACCTGCGGCGAGCCTTTTCACCATCCAAGGACAACCGGCCTGCTCACACTTCATGGTGTACTGCTCCTG
This sequence comes from Dendrocalamus sinicus, assembly GCA_036346575.1. Classification (NCBI taxonomy): domain Eukaryota; kingdom Viridiplantae; phylum Streptophyta; class Magnoliopsida; order Poales; family Poaceae; genus Dendrocalamus; species Dendrocalamus sinicus. Next base: position 653,294 of record JAYEVI010000181.1, on the reverse strand, counting down.
GCTAGATTTCACGACCTGAAAAGTCCGTTGCATTGAAAGGCCCAACAGTTTAATGACATCTTGTAGCGCTGCCTTGTCAGCAAATATAGAATGCAACCGAATCTCTATCTCATGGTACTCCCACGCTGATCCATGCTCATCATGTGCGAAAACACCCTCAGCATTAAACCGGTTCCATTCCTATGGGACGGGAGCTTCATCCTCATCTGAACTGTCCTCCTCGTCGTCCTGTACAGCTTCCTTTTCAACCCATGCCGTCTGGTCATCACAGTCCATCTGCTGCACGATGTACTCAATATGCTCCCCTTCATCGGCTTGTCCTGTTCCCTCTCTATGGCTTGACCATTGTAACTCTCCTCCATGCACCGCATCGGCTTCATCACGAGTAACTTGATCATCTTTGCCAACATGCGGCCTGCCCAAGCTGCTAGCACCTCCCGGAGCAAGGGCGGACGCATGACCTTGCACAGTTTCTAATGAGCACGGTTGCACAAGCAGGACACACTCGTATCCACGGCGCCAGCACCCTTGCACATAGCCCTTCCACACAGTAGTGCGCAACAATGTCTTCAACTCCCATCTGATGTCCGTGGGAGACCGGCTCTAAAGCCCTTGCACGACGACGCTGCACACCTCGGGGTCCAACGAAAAACTCTGGGTCAACCAATGCATCACATCTGAGATTCGAGCATTCTCGCCATCCAGATGTACTAGAGTGGATTGAGGAAAACCGCTCAAATCCACACCATTCGAACCTTCATGAACGGTTCCAGCACTGTAATGCACTCTCAATGTAGTGGCTATTGGCATTACTGATGTCGGCCTGCATATATGTTTTAATTTTGCAACATGTCAAATCGCATCGCACAATACCAAAGTTCCGACGTACTGCAATTCATATTTCTCCGATGGTTCGCATGTCGTAACCTACTACAATAACTTTGTTCTACAACTACAATTTTGTACGCATGCTAATTTTCTAATGATCCTAATTTTCTAAAACTATATCCCTAATTTATACACAATTACATGCTTCTACGGCTGCTAATTTTATAAAACTACATTTTAACTAAATTTTGCATACCAAAAATTTAAATATTTCTATCTACATCTATAATTTTCTACTAATAATAATCATATACAATATTTCTATATACATATACACCTAGTGTTGCATCTTCTCTCCTCTCCGTTTTTACGCCTGCTAATTTCCTATAACTACGTTAACTAAATTTTCTATACTAAAAATTGAACTATTTATATCTACGTCTATAATTTTTACTAACACAAATATTACATAAAAATATACTACAAATACAATATAGTAAATAAAAAAATACCTAGATGTCGTTCTTCCTCTCCTCTCCTCCTAATCCTTCCTCCCTCTCCTGCCTCTCCTCTCCTCCTCCTTCTCTCCCTCTCCTCCCTCTCCTCTCCTCTTCTCCCCCTTCTTCCTTTCCCTTCTCTCTCTTTTCTTCCTCTCCTCTCGGCCGAATGAACAAGTGACTCTGTGGGCAGTGGCGGCCGAGCATACGGGGCTTTTTAAACCCCCCTGTTGCCCGCCCGTTGGGCGACTAGAGGCGACAGCAATTGGGCAATTGGCTCCTCCCCCTGTTGGGCACTGGAATCTATTTGTGTAAAAAATATTGATGCGGGTATATTTCTATAATTTCGAATAAAAATAGATTATTCGTACAAAAAAATTCCTACTTTTTGTGGGCACTTGGCCATCCTACACATCCATGCATGCAACCCTACAGAAAGCGAGATTCCTAGTGGGAGATCCTACGGTCGAGCCTCTCTAGATTCCAATCCACTCAACCACTGAAAAAAGGTGAATCTTCTTTGCATTTTGCAATGTGTCCGAAATATCTCTACTCCTTAAAAATGTGAGTTGGTGGTAGTCGGTGCATTCTCCATTATCCCTTTACAGTCGTATGATCTGATCACCATGGATCTGAGCCATCCCTTCATACTCGCGTAGCCAGCCCTACTACTCACGATGGCAGTTTCCTTCGAAAACCGAAAACCGCAACTAGCTTCCCCACCTAGATCCCTCCCTCCTCCCTGACGCATTCCTTTCCTCGCCCCCTCTCACGTGTGATCCTGAATCGCCTCCGCACACCACAAGTGAATCCCTCGCCACGTCTCCCACGCAGCCGTGTGCTCCACCTCCTTTCGTGTCTCCATGCCGACAGGCCCATGCGCTCCCTCTAGCAGCCACGTGTGGCTGGTCACTGTAGCAGTCGTTAGCACACCGCGCAGTGTGGGAGGGTGGCTGAGCGACGTGTGCATTGCTATAAATGTTAAAATTTTATTATGCTATATGTTCTGAAACTAACAGATGGTAAAATTTTTTAGAACATAAATACAAATATATTCTAAATTTTTTTAAATCTGTAGCAACGTACATACATTCAGTTAGTTTTGGAAAATATGTAACTTTCTCTTTTGGCACGTTGCCAACGAAAAAGGAGAGGAATTGGCTGCATGCGTCTGTATATATGTGAGACCAAATAGCCTTCGCGGCTACACGTCACCCTATCATCATGCACTGATCATGATAAGAGCCAAGTTATGTTGCTTAGCATGTACATAGAGGTGAAAATAGAGTCGAATTCGGTTGAATTATCTGGCTACTCTAGATATTTAATATTTAAATCCGAATACAAAATGGATTCGACAGATATAATAGCATCAGTTAGCTAATGCGTATCTTTTTCATTTGACCTCTAAATTAAGCATATTATATATGTATTTCGATCATCTCGATGAGTTTGTCGTCATGATGGACTCTAATTTGGTATTTGATATTTTTTATTATTTTGGCACATCCCCAATAAAGCTTTTTGCATGCTCTTTTTAGCCAAATTTAATATGTTCATAACTGACTTATTTACGATATATCTAGAATTAGTTAGGATTAGTGGCAAAATGACACCAATGATCATTATGTCATAGGATATGAAGTTGTCCTTAGGAGCTGCATTATACAAATACATGATATGAATTATTTATTTGTTATCATTAATATTTAATACAACATTATATATTACGATCGATTATTTATCAATTTAAAATGTTAAAATAAGTCAAGTTTTCGCCATTTTGGTGTGATCACTACTACGAGAAAAGGTCATCGCAGACGGTTCAAAACGTCATCACGCACGGTTTTGTGAACCGTCTCAATTTATGGGTCGGTGATAATACGAGGTCATCACGACGGTTTTGAACCGTCGTGATTTTAATATCACGAGCGGTTTTTAACTAAAAACCGCTCGTGATATTAAATATCACGACAGTTCTTAACTAAAACCGCTGCGATATTTATAAATCACGATGGTTTTAACTAAAAACCGCGTGATATTTATAAATCATGCACGGTTTTAACTAAAAACCGTGCGTGATATTCTCTTCTACTCTAAACCTATTTACGCTTATTGGCTAGCCTCGGAAATGCTAGCCACGCCCTCTGAAACAAGCGAGATCAACATGTATATGTATACATATCCAATTCACATCTCAATTCATTTCACAAACATAAAACATCCATTTTTATTAAGATTAGAGCCTACCATTACAATATCCCAAAACAACGAGAAGGTTACACAACAAGAACAGTAGGTTACACAACAAGAACAGAGAAAAAGATTACAATATCCCAAAACAACAAGCAGGTTACACAACAAGAACAGAGAAAAAGCAAAGATCTTCTATGTCTTCTCGCCCCTGATGCAACGCATGAGTGGATGCCTTCTCGCCCTGCACGGTTGGCACGAGCTAGTTGCTTCTGCGGTGTCTTGTCTCCGTAGACTTGTGCGTCGTCTGCAAGGAGGAGGAGAATAGCAATGAGGAGGAGAATAGCAAGCAGGAGAACAGCAAGGAGGAGGATAGTAAGGAGGAGGATAGCAAGGAAGAGGATAGCAAGGAAGAGGAGACATGCTGGGTTTGGTTATATTTATAAGGGAGGGAGAGGCGGAGTTCAAATTTTTGGCGCGGGAACGGAGATTGGGTTGAGGAGAATCGACGGGCCAGGGGTCAGATATCACAGCGTTGGTTCTATTGGCTAGAACCGTCTGTGAATTAGAGCACAGAATTTTATATACCGATGCAATATAAACAACTAGTCTGAAAAGATAAAATAGCAACATTTTATATAGCTTATATATACTCATTTAAAAGGTTTCGGCGAGATCTACAACTTTGTAGTTGAAGCAAAATCCAAATTTCGAAAGGAAGATCAAGAAAAAGGGTAAAAACAGACACGTCTGACGTACAGGCACGCTTGGAGATATGTTTGCCTAAAAAAAGAGATGAAAAAAATACACGTCTGACGTACAGGCACGCTCTAACAATATCGCAGAAGACAAATTTTACATGCATTCTCCATGAAATCATATCATACATACATACAAAGTTGATCCCAAAACGAAAGTACGTGCCACCAGGCCACATCACAACCTGATCAAGAATGAACCACGGCCGGTTTTGATTTACATTTTTTTTAGAAAAAGTACAAGTTTCACCTAAAGTAGTTGACCCCTCTGGTCTTTCTCTCCCTTCTTATTTGATAGTTTTTGCACTGCTTGCTGAAATAGCATGGAGCTCCCAGAAATTCCCTAGCAGCGCGCTGGTATCCACCTAGTCACACAATTAGAAGTCATAGCATATTTAGTACTATAGCAAGTGTTTTTTTTCAAAACTAGCCCCCAAACACATGTTTTTAAAAAAAATTGGATTGTGGGAGTAACGGCAGATGACACATGTCACTTGCTAAGTTCCTCCGTCACGTTTGGTGGTAGCGCACGCGGTAGCATAAGCGAGCTTGGTAAGACTGGCGTATAGCCCACCTGCTGAGTTGAGTGTACTCGGCACCCTCCTGCCGAGCCTAGGGGCACAACACCCACCTACAGCCTACGCGCGTAGAACTAGCTAGCCTGCTGCCTACTTGCTCGACACTCTCCTGCCGAGCTTGTGGGACGCGACACCCACTTGCAACTCATGCGGTTCGCTGCCACTTGCCATGTTGGAGCTCACTGCCGTGGTTTCTACCACCTACCACGTTTGGAGAGCTCAACAGGTGACATATGTCGCCTGTCGTTGCTCCTGCGATTGCGGAGGAGGCCAAATTTGAAAAATTGTTTGTTTAGAACTTTTTTTAAAAAAAATAAACTTGCTGCTATACCAAATATGCGATGACTTCGTACAATTAGAACAAGTTAGCACAAATCCGTCATAGCTACGAGACCTCGCTCACTTTATAATATCTGAAACTGTAGAAGCATTTTCCATTAGAAGAGCTAATTTCTATGCATTTTAGGGTTCTTATATAGCTGTTTGGTAACCCATACTGTCTGACACTGACTTTTACTGTAGCAACCATATGTTGTCTATCCAAATATGTTGTAGGACTTCAGAACTAGGTCATTATGAGACAGAAGGGGTCAGGACTAGGGGAGCTAAGATCCAGAACGATTAAGGTGCTATCAGAAGATAGCTGAGATTAGCAAAGTGATTACAAGTTAGAAACACAAGGAACTAGAGCGGGCGTATTTATGTATATCATGTTGACTTGTCAAATGCAAACATATAAAAATCGAACTGAAATTTAATAGGTACTGCTGGTATTGCTGATATTGCTTCTGCATAGGAAAAATCTGAGGCAGGTTAGGTGATGTCGGCGGCGTAGACTTTGAAAAGACCACGTCATCCAATCGAACGCAGACACAGGGCAATTCAAGGAATCGGCAGAGATTTAGAGACCTTTTGCATTTTTTGTCGTGGCTCTGGGCCATTTTGGCCAAAGTTTCTTCTGTTTATCCTTTTGGGGAAAGGAATTTGTTTGTGTAAATGCTTATTTGAATCATTTCGTTTGCTTTTGGACTGAAGAAATCGAGACGAAGAACTGTTTGATATACTTACAATCCAAAAATGTTCTGTCCACTTGTTACTTATCTATGAAACAAGTAACATGTCCTTATCTGAGCAGGATTGCCAAAAAAAAGTTTTAACTCCTGTGTATCTCTTAAGCATGAGAAATTTCAGGCAAGTTGCAGTTCTGTGGAAAGCGAAGAAGCACTGCGAAATTTCATGCAGCGTGTTCACATCATCCTGCCAACACGGGTCTTAGCCAAAGAAGCCATCGTTCTCAACCGGGGATTTTGTTCCGACCTTCATCACATGCTACCGATCCCTGATGGCGGTGTGGTCTCCCCCCGAGATGGCCACGGTAGAGATGATGACCGATGGCGCGGCATGGATGTCTACTCGATCACACAAGCATGTCCCCAGATGCGGTAGGCTCTGATCGATACCAAATGTTCCGACCTTCAGCGAAGTTGCTCCGCTCGCAGATGCAAGACCGGATCACACCTGCACACACGCACTCACTCGATGTATACACTGGAAAAGATATTTCGCAGCAAAACGGGCTGCCTTTTCTCGTTTTCAGTCAACTTAAATAAACAACAAACATGCATAGCCAACAGATCACAACGCCCGCACCGTGCGCCACGCTCTTCCGCAAGCTGTGCCATCCCACAACTCTCAGAACGTACCGCGCGCCACGGGCGAGAAAGACCGGTTCTCGCGTGGACAGTTGCACGCGCTGAACTCTTGTTTTACTGACGCGTCCAAGTTTGAATGTTGGGCTCAACCTAACTCTAAGAAAAACAGTGCAGAATTAAAGACCAAAAAACACATGAACAATGCCTGGATTATTTGACAGATTTTCCTTTGCGTCTCTCTCTCTCTCTCTCTTCTCTCATTTAGAAATTTCTTCAAGTGATTCGATATGTACAGTCGATGCAAGCATTGAAATGCCATACGCTACAAGCTGAAGACTGTGTGATTTCAAGTCAAGGAGGGGTGACACAAGCTAAGCTAGCACTCGGGTCCCTGACAGTTAAAAAACAGCAAGGATAGAGAGAGCTTACGGTGGCGAAATCCGGCGTGCCAATCACGGCGTTGCCGCTGTATTACGAGTCTTCCAAACCGACCAGAAGATTGATGCAAAGCCAATTGTGACCAGCCTTTTCAATTGCTTATCAGCTTATGAAAGTTCTTCAGCTTCATGGCATAGGCGCTCTGGCACAGCTCAATGCCACGTCGCCCCTGTCTCACCTCGATGCGAGGTAGTAGGACAGGGTCCCCAGATCGCTCATACGGAAGAGCGTCTTTATCTCCAGCTTGAAAGCGTTGATCTCGTTGGCGGGCTCCCGTGATGGCGAGATCATCGGCGTGACTCCTACCACCATCGTGAGCGATTGACTCCGCACATGTACAAGCCATGCTCGCACTCGCTCCTGATGAACCCAAGCACGCTCAAGGTCGCGTCGAGTTTGGCGTTCCACGCCCGCGGAGCCTGTCGTAACCCATAGAGGGCCTGTCGTAACCAGGGTAGCCCAAGCAGGAGGTACGTGGAGCTCGTGTAGAAGCTGTCGAAGCCAACATGTCTCAGCCACTGCATTGGCGACAGCCCGGTACTCAGCCTCAGCACTGGAGCGGGAGACGGTGACCTACCGCTTGGACGACCAAGAGACTAGGTTGTCTCCGAGGAAAACGGCATACCCAGAAGTAGATTTCCGGGTGTCAGGGCAGCCGGCCCAATCAGCATCAGAATATGCGATCAAATCGTGTGTGGACGAGCGCTGGATAAGCAAGCCGAACTCCAAGGTGCCACAAACATAGCGAAGAATCCGCTTGAGAGCAACAAGATGAGGCTCCCGAGGATCATGCATGTGAAGACATACCTGCTGGACGGCATAAGCAATATCAGGCCGAGTGAAGGTGAGGTACTGCAATGCACCAGCCAAACTCCGATAATCTGACGGGTCGGAGACAGGGGCGCCTATGGTGGCTGATAGCTTGGCACATGTGTCGACCGGCGTGCTGCAAGGCTTGCAATCGGTCATGCCGGCACGCTCCAAGATCTCAAGGCAGTACTGGCGCTAGCTGAGAAATAGGCCGGTGGGTTGCCGCGTAACACTGATGCCAAGAAAGTGATGAAGAGTACCCAAATCCTTCATAGAAAACTCAGACTGAAGAGCACCAATCGTCCAGGTGAGCAAGACGGAGGAGGAGGCCGTCAGAACAATGTCATCAACATATAGTAGAAGATAGACACAATCAGCCCCGCGGCGGTGAATGAACAAGGATGTGTCGCTCTTAGACTCATGAAAACCAATGGACACTAGAAAAGCGGCAAGTCGGCTGTACCAGGCACGCGGAGCTTGTTTGAGACCATAAAGTGACTTGTTGAGACGGCATACCTTGTCTGGATGAGCAGAATCAACAAATCCGGATGGCTGAATACAGTAGACTGTCTCATCAAGAGTGCCATGGAGAAAAGCATTCTTGACATCCAACTGATGAACAGGCCAATTCCGAGAGACGGCAAGGCTCAGAACAGTGCGGACAGTGGCCGGTTTGACAACCGGGCTGAAGGTCTCATCATAATCAATACCAGGGCGCTGAGTAAAGCCCCGGAGCACCCAGCGAGCCTTGTATCTATCCAGTGTGCCGTCAGACTTGAATTTGTGGCGGAAGATCCACTTGCCAGTCACGAGGTTGGCGCCGTGAGGGCAAGCAACAAGGTCCCAAGTGTGGTTTGCCTGAAGGGCGGCAAACTCCTCCTCCATGGCGGCACGCCAGTGTGGATCCGCCAAAGCCGCATGGTACGTGCGCGGTATAGGAGACAAGGCGGACACATGCAAGCTCTCCGTGTGCTTTGGTTGGCGAATCCCGTCCTTGCTGCGAGTGACCATCGAATGAGAGTTGATCACAGGCACAGTCGGCGAGACTCCAAGAGCGGAAGGTGGTCGCAGTCCGCCGGGAATGTGTGCGCTACGGGCAGCGTAGGCACGGCCGTCGGAGCCAGTACGAGGGGCAGAGTGCCCACGGAATGGACAGGCTCGGTGGCAGAACCAGGTGAAGCGTCCGGAGGCGGGGAGTCATCGTGCGGTGAAGTCTGGTCAAGCTGTGGTGGCCCAGCGGAGGCGGTCTGAGGCTCAGCGGAGGCGGCCCGAAGCATGGGGCCAGCCGATGGTGAAGAGCAGTCCGCATCAGCGAGACTGGCCGGCCCAAGTAGCTGAGGCGGGGAGCCGGCCGTAGTAGACCGCAGACGGTTGGCCGTAGCAGAAGAAGTCCCAGGTGGCGCACCGAGAGGAGCACCAGTGCCGCGCACGGCATGATGAGGTACAGGGACCCTGCTGACAGGCGCCTGTGAAACACCAGAAAAGTCTTCCAAAAACTCATAGTCAGCAGCACTGATGGCAGTAGACGATTGCTCAGCAAAAGGAAATGATGTCTCATCAAAAACCACATGGCGAGAAATGATCACCCTGTTGGAGACTGGATCAAAACACCGGTATCCTTTGTGCTCAAGGGGGTAGCCTAAGAAGACACACTTAAGAAGACACACTTAACAGAGCGGGGCGAAAGTTTGTGCGGTGCTGTGGCAGAGAGATTGGGGTAGCAAGTACACCCAAACACACAGAGGTGATCATAGGATGGGTGGACACCATGGAGAGCAAAATAGGGAGTGTGCTGGCTAAGGGTTTTGGTAGGATGGCGATTTATAAGGTGGGTGGCAGTGTGGAGGGCCTCGAACCAAAAAGAACCGGGGAGGTTGGCTTGAAAAAGGAGAGAGCGAACGATGTTGTTAATAGAACGGAGCATACGTTCAGCTTTCCCGTTTTGTGGAGAAGTGTGTGGGCAAGACATACGCATGGTGACTCCTTTAGTGAGAAAGAAGGTGCGAGCGGAGGAGTTGTCAAATTCACGACCGTTATCACACTGGATGCTACGAATAGTAGTGGAAAACTGAGTCTGTACGTATGCAAAGAAATGAGAAATGGTAGAAAAAGTGTCGGACTTAAGACGCAAAGGAAAAGTCCAAACATAATGTGAATAATCATCAAGAATGACAACATAATATTTGTAGCTCGAAACGCTAACAATGGGAGAGGTCCATAAGTCACAGTGGATCAACTCAAAAGCAGCTGTGGTTCGACTGAAAGAACGAGGAAAAGGAAGATGAACATGACGACCAAGTTGACAGGCGTGACAAATGGTGGTGGAGACTCCAGGGGGAATGACCGAGGAGCGAGCGAGGTGGGCGAGAGCATCATGACCGAGATGACCAAGACGGCGGTGCCAAAGGGTGGTGGAGTCGGCGGTGAGAGCATGTGCAGGAGACGACAGGCGGAATGGATAGAGATCACCCGAGCTATTGCACCTGGCGATCACGGTCCTGGACTGTAGATCCTTCACGGAAAAACCAAAAGGATCAAATTCAACTGTGCAATTATTGTCAGAGACAAAACGCCTAACAGAGATAAGATTTTTGATGATTTGAGGAGAGACCAAAATATTGTTAAGGGCAAAAGAACCGTGTAAATTGGTGGAGCCAACGGAAGTGACAGGAAGAAGAGAGCCATTGCCCACAACAATACTAGAAGGTATATGTGAGGAAGGTGTATGAGAAAAGGAGAGGATACCGGCGTCGGAAGCCATATGAGATGTAGCACCTGTGTCCATGTACCAGTCATGCGCAGTGGAGGAAGGTTGCGTCAGGGAGACGGTGTTGAAGGCGTTTGCCAGTGTGTGCTGGTCCCACGTAGGCGCCGAAGCTGTGCTGCCGGGGCTGCTCCAATCTGCCGGCGAGTAGAGCGGCTGCAGGGTATGGAGCGCACCAGCCGGTGCTCCTGTGCCAAGCTACCCAGCGCCAAGAGTCGCCAGAGGAGGGACGGGCTGGGACAGAGCGGGAGGCAGGCCGGGATGGCTGCCCGCAGCGCCGGGTTGGCCAGTCAAGGCAGCGCCAGCGAAGGGTGCTTGACCCAAAGAAGTAGGCGGCCGTGGGCCGAGTAGACCGCGGCCCAGTGGTCCAGGCCACATCTGGATCGTACCAGCCCATGGGTTGTGGGGACTGGGCCAGGAGGAGTACTGCTGCTGCTGTCCGGAGGAAGTGCCCGAGCCATTGCCGTTTTGTCCGCCACCATTGCCGCGATGCCGGCGGTTAGAGCGGGAGCTTCGACCGCCGTTGCTGCTGTTATTGCCGCCATTACCACCGTGTCCGCCATTGCCGCCGGAGCCAAAACCGGTGGCATGGGCCGGATTAGGAGCGAGACCGCCCCCGCCACTCTGTGAGCCAGCGGCTAGGAGAACCGTGGAGGTGCTGGAAGAACGGCCGCTGCGAGTGATCTCTTCGAGCAGGAGTTGCGATCTGGCTTCAACAAAAGTAGGAAACGGTTTTTGCAAAGGAAGAATAGTCTGCAGGTGGTGAAACCGTTCATTCAGACCTTTGAGCAGCGTGAGGACGATGGTGCGATCAGTGACAGGCTCGCCGAGATCGGCAAGGCCGTCGGCCATACTCTTGAGACGTCGGCAGTAGTCGGTGACGGAGAGGTCGCCCTGGACGAAGCAATGAAATTCCGCCGAGAGATTGAGGGCGCGCTGCTCACGGTTGCCCCAAAATTGGTGTTCAAGACCTGCCAAACGATGCAGCGGTGGAGGAGGTCGACATCACGATCTCGAGGAGCTCGGTGGAGATGGAGCCGTAAAGCCAGCGAGGACGACGCAATCCATCCGTGCCCAATTCGGCTGGTCGAATGGTAGGCATCGGACAAGGCGTGGTCCGCCAACGCGTGCTTGCCGAGGATGACGAGGAAGAGACCACGCCACTTGGTGTAGTTGGCGCGGCGAGTCAAGAGTGGCCGGGACCAAGGTCTTGACATTGAGAACCGCCACGGCACAGGCGTGAAGAGAAGCCGTAGCATCATCACCGGATCGACGGAGAAGGTAGCCATGCGCGGAAGAGATCCATGCGGCGCGCCGCCATGGGAAACGCGAAGCGGGAGTAGCGAGATGCCGCAAGTGCTTGATCGCGGGGAGCGACGCTGCAGCGGCGCCGATCTGGAGCGAGGAGGAGGCGAAGACTGCTTGGACCGCATCGGCAGTGGCAGCGGCGATGACGTCCGCAAGAGAGGAGGCAGGGGTGTCGGGGGAGATAGCCGCAGCGGCGGCCGCGCCTGCCGCTGCAGCGGCGGCGTCGAGAACCACCGACGCAGGGGCGGATGCGTCGAGGGAGCCGTCCGGCGTGGCCATGCCAGGAGTCTGCGACGAGAGATAGAGAGGAGCGGAAGCTATGGAACAAACAAATCTGATACCATGTGAGATTGATTGGGCTCAACGCAACCGAGTCCATTGCTGATGGAAAACACATATATACACCTCACCTTTACCATAACAGCTCAACCGACTTATAGCAACAGAATCGGGAGGTTTGGAGGGAATATCGGTGGTGATACAAACAGCCATGCAAGGCTAGATATGACACGTCTAACAGTGCCATCGGGGTAACTGGTGAGGCTGCCATTGCTGGGATGCTGGTAAACAAAGCACAACAGTTGGGAGCCACGTTGATGTACTATTGTACCAGCATGGGCGGAGCTACAGCTGACAGAGATGGTGAACGTCCCAGCATGGGTTCGGTCCAGTACGCCGGCGATGGCTTCTTCCCGGAAATTTCCTCTCATTTCCTTTCCGGTGCGTGGGGGTGTCGCTACGACGACGACCGACACTGCTGGAAAGTGTTGCGTGGGCTGGGCTGCTCGGCGATCCCTGTCCGGCCCAGTATTAGAATGGCGACATGGGTGCAACCTCTTGAAAATCCTAAGCAACGTAAAAAATAAAAGTAACATAAAAATTCTTGTATGTATTTATTCTCCCTTCGTTTTCATTGGAGTTTCTTTGAAAATATTTGATTTTTAAAAATCAAAAGTGCATAGAACATAAATCAGATCGAATCCGAATCAAATAAGTATACTTAAACTCAGTGAGAAATCTCTTCTCAGACTTTTTTTGAAAAATTAAGAGAAATAAAACTCTAAAAATCTACCTAATCATCCGCACCATCCGAAAAGATTTTCCTCAAATCTTTCGAGTACATCTGGCGAGTGACTAAAGTGCCCGAACCTCTCAACTTACCTCACCTCTTTCCCTCTCGCTTGATTACGACCACTTGCAGTCGTTTACGACCACGTGGGGTTCTTTGGATGTCGGCTTCGACCGCTTGCTCGTAGACGACTTCAATTAATCGACACGATCTCCGTAGCTACTCAAACACCGTTCGATTCTCAGTTGCTGGTCGTACACCGTCTGATCTCCGTAGCAACTCGAGCACAAAGACCTTCTTCCACCTCCAGCCTGCATGAGCACTGGCCACTGTTTTGATGCCATGCTCATTGTTTTGAATACCACGTCCGTTGTTTCTCGTCTCTACTGACAGCCCCTGCCTTGTGCTCCCGTCTCATCATGCCTCCTACCTGCATCACGCCAAAGTGGCTCAGCCCACGCCTCCCCTTTGCTCTATGCTAACTAAAGACTACAAGCTCTTATGACCACACACACACAACTCCTACGGCAACACAAACTTAGGCCACTCTAATGCTCTGACTGCTACAGACGAGTACTCAAACACAGCTCCTAAAACACTTTGCATGTCAAGTGTATACCCAAACAATCCGATCAGGCTATCTCTCTTCGCCTGATGACACGACGGGCCCGCTGGCAGCAATTGTCTTCCACCTCTTGCGTATGCACCACCTCCGCCGTAGTCACGGTCTAAGCCACCCTCAGTTTTAGACGCTATGCCCATAGTTCTCCGTTTGCTGCTGCCCACTCCTGCCTAATCCGTCACTCCAACACGACAAAATCTCTTCCCGTTGTCGTCGACTTCACATCGTACTCGCCCATCGTACTCCACGGCGAGAGTCCGAGACCGTGCCTATAAAACACCTCTTGCGCGCATTCCCTGTACAAAATGAAGAAGTACAAGGGAATTGTTGTATAACAAATGGAGCAAGCGACCTACCTTGCGCTTATTGATGACGAGATACACTCGCAGGTGACATGGGGATTCCTCAAGGAGGTTATTACCTATCTGGCTTGTTATTCTTCTCTTGTTCCTCGCCTCTTCCCCCTTTCTTTCCTGTGATCTTTCGCGCCTCCCTCCTGGCGAGATCTTTCTCTCTTTCGTTGTTCTTTTTTGTCCAGGCCCTTAGTAGCATGGGTTTTTTTGTGTTTGTTATCGTGTCAGAAACATGGGCCTTCAGAGTCATGGGCCAAGAAGAAACTGGTTTTTTTTGGGCTCAATATATTGTGCCGTACGAATCAGGCTGAAAGCAGAACATAAATGTTCGGCTAATATATTAACGGGTCCAAACATTTTGCCCATACGAATTTTAGACCAATTAAAATAACAAATCGCAGGGCCAGATCAAGGTCAGAAACAAAACAAACCAGAAACATCACAACCACTAATGCCACATCGTAGGGTGGGTGAAATCGACTGTGTTTTATGAAAATTTATGGCGACTGTGATATAGTTAGCCCCTCTATACAAGAAAAGAATAATGAAAAATGATCTCAACCAATATACAAGCAAAAGCAAGAACTCAATATAAAAAAGAAGACCACACATTACCAGGTTAATAAAATTTTTGATAATCAACTCATTGTCTGTAGATTCATCATCAGAACTCATCTGCACATTACCAGGTTAATAAGGGCCCTGATTTCTAAAGCCCTTAAACATAACAAAGACCAAAATTTTGACAGCCCAGTTAAAGGTCAATACAGCCTAATTTTCTTCCAGCCCAGTAAAGAACTAAATAAAGCCCAACCTTTCATTAGCCAATACAAAAAAACTGGGCTTGTTCATTTCATTGATTTCTCCACTGATACAGGGAAGAGCACTAGACAAAAAAAGGATAACACAGAGGTGAACTAGAGAAAAGAAAAAGGAGGATAAGTAAGAAAGATAGAATTCTTAATCAGTGGAGAAATCAATGAAATGAACAACGAAACAAAAAAAAAAAGAATATTATTCAATACAATCCACAACTCTTAATCTGCTTCTACAAACAATACATACCCGGGTCATCACAACCAACCAACTCAGTCCACATCTCACAACTTATAGGATACTTAAATTCGAATAAAGTACTTGTGTAGATTGGAAATGAGGCACTATAGGATATCTTGTTTTTCAAAACAATATGATATATAGGTCCCAACTTATATTGTAAGCGGAGAGATTCTTACAGCATCAGAAACAAAAGAAAAACCTAGATATTATTTCTTACATGTTGATAATCAAAACTAAGAATGTCCGGCTTATGGGCGGAGCTATAGTACATCTCTAAATGTATGGAGGTACAGTTGCATCCTTAAGTATTTACACAAAAATCTGATATATACCCTCGTTATACGAAAAGTATACACTGCTACTAATCACACAACTCTGAAGCGTGGAAAAAATGTTGCGTTCTCCTTCACTCCGGATGACTTGGCCAGTTGCTCTTCGCGTGGCGCATGTCGCACTGCGTACGCCGCGTGTTCCGGCGTGAAGCCTCGCCGCCAATCCCCACGCAGCCCGCTCAGCATCCTCCTCGCTCCCGTAGCCCCCTCCTCTCCTTCCCGACGCCGCCGCCTTCTCTCCCTCCCCGTGTTCCTCTGTGGCTCCCCCGCTGCCCCACCGCCATCCCCTGTGCGGTATGCCATCCGGCGGCTCATTCGCGCCATCTCTTCTTCTAGAGAGGTCAGACTCTAGGACGAGCTAATGTTCTATGTCTGCCCGGTTACACTTAAAACTAATTCATTTGCTTGGGACCTTATCTGCAGTTTGCAAGGCAAGGATTTGCATTGGGTCTTGTAGCCGTGCTTGAATCAATTCAAGCAATCAGCGTTGAAGCAGTCATGAAATCAGCGATGACCGGTAACTTGCAAAATCCTTGTCATTATGGTTAGCGATACTTTCTTCTGTCTGCCTTTGATGACAACTTTTTTTTTTGGTTCATTTTTGTCGTAGGAAGCTAAGGACAACCTTTTGGGCCGTCTATTTGGATTTGGACCACTTGCTAGGTCTGGACGGGTTTCAGGACAGTGGACAAATGTTCTCCCATTTTCAAGGATTTTGTGAGCCAGGCTGCAAAGCTTGGTAGCAAAAAACGATATCTAACTGAGCCTGCAGTTGCGATGATTCTCGATTAGGTCAGGAAGGTACATGCGTTAAGCACATATTGAACTGTTTTATAACATGAGATGCTTTGTTTTGGTCGCACAAACCAACAGCTATATTGTGCATAAGTTAGTCAAAACGCAGTGCTGGTGGTCCGTGCTAATTTGGTGTTGACCATCGAAAACATACTTTTCCCACTACAATCTGAATAATGTTTCAAAAAAATAAAATAACCCATCTACTGAATTTTCTTGGCAATTAACTCACATAAAAATTAAATCAAATATATAAAAACATTCCACATAGAGAAGTAGTTTTAATATGAAATTGATGTTCGCCTGGTTCAACAATTCTCAATCGTGGATTGGATCATCGTCCAAGCTTGCAGTTGGTCCAGTTGTTCAACAAATCTGTAACCGGAGCCTTGGTTCAAGACATGCTAATAGTAGATAAAGTTGACTTTACAGTGAGTTGGACTAAGTGCTGAAGCCAAAATAAAGTACGAACTTGCTAACTGTTATGAATAGCACTTGTATTCATATGAGGCCAATGTGCCGGTATATATACACAAAGTACAGGTGGTAAATATGCAAAGAACCCTCATAACAATGGGGAATAACAAACTATACATATATCTCTAACACCCCCTCAAACTCATAGTGGATCAACAACACTGAGTTTGGAGAGGTAGAAGGCATCTTTGTGCTCAGTCGAGCCTTCGTGAAGAAATCCGCTATCTGAAGCTCAAGGCACATCTTGAGTAATCACCGATCATGCACACAAGTCCTCATGAAAGAAGCATCAACACCAATATGCTTGGTGAGCTCATGCTTCACGGGATCACGAGCAATACCGATAGCTTTGTCTTGTCGACAAGAGAGGGTCGGTGTAGTGTGAAACACCAAAATCCTCAAGTAACCACCGTAGCCAAGTAATCTCTGCTGTCAAGAGAGCTATAGCTCGCAACTCGACCTCTGCACTCGAGCAGGACAACTGCGATCTGTTTCTTCGTCTTCCGGGCAATAAGAGAACCACCAAGAAAAACACGATGGCAGAGATAGATCGGCGATCGGAGGATCGGCCCCCAAGTAGCATCCGAATAGGCACAGAAGGCAGAACGGTGGAACGTGGAAAGAAGAGACGGCGAGAGATAGTCCCACGAAGGTATCGCGAGAACTCGAAGAAGGTGGGCGTAGTGAACTGAGTGGGAGCTGTCTCTCGGCGGGCCGGCTCGCTGCTTTGTGAGCGGCGCGGCGGCGGCGGCGGCGGGGAGCCGACGATGACGGCGAGGGAGCGGCGACGAAGCTGCGGCGGGCGGCAGCGGCGGCTGCGGCAACGGCCCGAGGCAGCAGGCGGCGGAGGGCGAGTGGGCCCCGAGACAATGGCCCGATCGGGCGGCGGTCAGCGGCAACAGCGGTGGCGGTGGCGCAACAGGCGCGCGTCGGCGGCGCGCGAAGCGGAGCGCGGCGGAAGCGAGCGGAGGCGCGGAGGCCGACGGCGGCACGGAAGGCAGCGACGGCGCGGGAGGCCGGCGATGGCACGAGAGGCGGCGCGCGCGCAGGAGGCCAGCGGCGCGAGAGGCGGTGACGCGCGCGGAACCTAGGTAAGCCAAAACCCTAGTTTTGGCTCTGATACCATGTTATGAATAGCGCTTGTATTCATATGAGGCCAATGGGCCGGTATATATACACAAAGTACAGGTGGTAAATATGCAAAGAACCCCTCATAACAATGGGGAATAACAAACTATACATATATCTCTAACACTAACTAATAAAGTTACCATACTTTACAGTGAGTTGGACTAAGTGTTGAAGCCAAAATAAAGTACGAACTTGCTAACTAATCAAGTTACCATCCAAAATGAGCTGAGGCAATCAAGTATTTTTCTTGCAGTTTGTTGTACCGTGAGAGTAAGTTGCCACTCGATTGGATTGAAATAAGCTAATTTATAGCTAAAATTGTACTGTAGCTGACTGAGATTATATTATAACTGATGATAATTTATTTGACGTAACTAAATTTTGAAAATTAAAAATAGAAAAAACATATTAGCCTATTACAGACAATACAAATAAATACAGGGAAAAAAGAACCAATAAAAAACCTCAAAAAATTAAAAAAGATGAAATTTAGAAATAGTAAAAAAATAAGATAGAAATCAGAAATTTAAACCAAAATAAGCGGAACCTAGTCTGCTAAGGCCCCGTTTGGCACAGCTCCACCACCAGCTCCTTGGAGCTGTTTGGAGCTGTTTTATGCCAAACGGGGTAAAACAAAATAGCTCCACCCAAGGAGTTCCTTAAAATCTGCTAAGACAAAAGTAGCTCCACCCAAGAAGCTGAAAAAAGTAGCTTCACCCGGCTCCACTTGTGAAGTCAAAAAAAACAGCTCCACTTGTGAAGTAGAGCCCTGCCAAACGGGGCTAAGTATATACTAACACATACTCATGAGTCAAGCCAAGTGGCAAGTCGGCCATCCGAATACAGCCAAAAGATACGCATACTCAGAGCGGATAAGATACGAATCTCACAGCTCTAGCACGCCGCCGCGCAGCTCATCGCGACATCGCCGCCGCTGTGCCCTGCGCTCCCTACGCGGGCATCAGGGCCATCTCCTCCCCCAGTCCTAGCGTCACGGTTCGCGCCCTCCTCGATTGCTGTTTTGGTCTATTGGTTTGTGATTTTTGATGGGGATCCCGGGGTCTGATCCGATCGGGGGCTGGGGATTTGCGCGCAGGGAGGAAGAAGCCGTGGCGGGACGTGAACGTCGTCGTGCTGTTCATCGGCGCCGTCTTCCTGCTCGATCCGAGACCCTAACCCCAAATTCTCCAAAATGATTCCCTTTGTTCAATGTTCAGATTGTAGGTTTTGATAATTGATATGTAAGTTGTTTGGAGAATTGGAGTAGATTTGCTTCTAGCTCTGGGAGTAGAATCATTGTCAAGTGGCATTTTCTGATTTTCAGCAATAGTTTTGGCAGGAGACGCTTAGTTGCTTTGTCGGGTGTGTTTGTCAGATACAAGCACTGAAGCACATCATATATACTAAACTTATCCAGAAAGGGTGGTAAAGACAAGCTGTTTTAGTTAGTAACCGAAATTATTGCTGACTGGTAAGGCATCAAATGCATCGTTTGTGTTTGTCTGTTTGCACCTAAGGTTTGCCATTTATGGACCTGGCCATGTGTGGTCCTTGTGATTGGAGCAGCTGTAGTTAAGAAGACTAAATCATAAAGTAAGCATTTTAAGCAAACTATATGTGAGGGCTACTTTTGCATAGGATCATTTGTTGGTGGTGACAGGGGGAACAGAGCTGAGGTCCTAAGCTAATCATGCAAGTAAATTAAGCCTTCGTGTTGTCGTTTTTATGGACATGCTAACGGCCATATCTTTTTATCGTTTTCTTTTGTCCGATTGATTGTGATGTACATAGAGCTACAGCTAACAAATTGTGAGCTAATCCAATAGTTCACTAGCATGTTATGTAGAAGAAATTTATAATATGTAGTTGTGCTATTTCTCTGATTATATGTTCAGTAGCATGTTATCTAGAAGAAATTTGTCTACAGTCCACTTTCTCTGTTTGTAAATGTAGGTTTGTATAGCACTAAAATATGAAGAAGAATAAATATCTAGCCTCTTTATGGAGTGCTCATTCTGCTCAAGCTAAAAATATTTTGTGATGTCGGTTGTAGTGCAAACATGTAATTTGTCACATTTGGATTTATGTTACAACGGATGTGCCTTAAGTTCGCACCTCTATCGTCAAAATCCTGGCTCCGCCATTGGTCTAGTTGTACCTGTTAACATTCGACAGTTTTTGGCTGCACCTGTTCTTGATCACCCAATTAAGTGTAGTCTGTTTTTGAGTATTAACAGGGCAGGGATATTCTCCTGTGCAGAGTAGAGACAATGGTACATCAATCATCAGGAAACGATGCGGAGCATAGGAAAAATGACTTCAGCATTTCCGGTCCTACGCATCTGATGTCTCCGGCCAACTGGTAGGTAAATTATTTCAAAATTTCATGCTCTGATGAATTGAGTGAAGTTTACTGGATTTTGAATAATATCCTGTAGTACTAGAGTTTAACAATCAAATTGTTGTTTTCAAAGGGTGGTCGTGCGACGTCGTCTTGTTTATATGTAATCGCCACCATGCATGTGTGCGTCATGCGATGGTCTAGCTAGCTACTAGCTTCTAATTTAAGCAAGTGTAAAATCTATCTTCTATTATATTATTAAATAAAAGAAATGAAAAAGAAGTCATCATATTCAATTTGCTTTCAAGAGCTAGAAGTTACCACTTTAGCTGTACAAAAGAAAAAATATCTACAACGTCAATTATGGTAAATCCATATTATAACTATATAGATTAGTTGTATATATTATATAAGGAGAGTTTGAAGTCGAATACAACTCAATTTTATGCATCGTGTAAAGAGTCCGCCTTTTGGCATGGACCAAAAAAGCTAAAGAAGTCTTTCTTGATCTATATGCTAAGAGAAAATATGCTTTATAAATTTAGATGGAGCGAGTACAAAAGGTACTCTCAACCACCAAAAGTTGCACCTTACATATAAAACATTATAATAATATTTCATGCATGCATGCAGGGCATCCAAAGAATACTGCCGGTGCGTGGCCGCTTCACTCGTGAAAGCTGTCTACGTCCTCGAGATGGAGCGCAGCTCTCGGCACGTCAACAAGGAGATGATCGCTCAAGGATCGCTCGCGAGTGGCTCGTGGGTGCCCTTCCACTTCATCCTCTCGGAGCTCATCTCCGACGACCGCACGGGCGACGGCTACATCTTTGGCGCCGTCTTCGAGTACCTTCCGGAGCTGGACGGCGTTGAGCGCCACCCTTCGGCGCCGACTCACGTGGTGGCCGTCCGGGGCACCAAAATAAAAGGGATCCACAACCTGCGCGACCTGCAGGGGCGGATCTACAGTAATTCATGGGTATTCAGCTGAATACCCAAAATTTTTTGCTAAAAATCTGCCATATATTAGGTGTAATATATATGTGTATTAGTAATTGGGTTTAAATGTAAGGATTTGAAGTGAAGAAGGATCTCGGGCCGACTGATCGAGCGGCACGCCTGAACGGCCCAGTCGGCAGGCGCTCCCACGCGCACGCGTCCCCCGAACGGCCCACTTGCGGCTTGCTCATCTCGGAGTCGGCACAGGCGTCCTCCCCCGAACGGCCCACTTGCGACTCGCCTGCGCCGTCTTCGACTCTTCGGTCTGAGGAACTCAACCTAAGTCCTCGCTCGCTTAGATCCGGCGCCGGCGGCGGCGACAATGGTGGCGCGCTGGCGGCGAGCGCTGCCCACTCCTTCCTCGAGCAATCGGCGGCGCGGCGCATGAGCGCGATCCTCACTCCCGGTCGGATCCCACGGGTTCTGGCGGTGGTGTGGCGAACGGCGTCGGCACTCCGCGAGGCGGGCAAGCAACGACCTCATCTTCACCCCGACGACACGGGGATAGTGGGAGGTACTTTCGATTTCTCTATGCCATATTGCCGTCTGATTCGCATTCGGTGATTCGCACTATTTTCAGTTTGTCATCAGATACAGGATCCATTGGAAAAATTCTTATATTTTTACGTTCTGGATTTTGATTTAGGGATCCATGAGGAAAAAATGATGGCAGCGTGTGTACGCCATCCTGTGGCTCAAGGAGATGGAGGAGCGGAAGCGCGGCAAGCCGCTGGACGAATCCGTCGAGATCCTGCTCGACAGTTGCCCACAGTACATGCAGAATCACTGGATCAGTGCTTCTATTTTTATTATGAGAAGCTGTGTAAACTGCAACTATTGAAAGCTTTAGAATCGTAGAGGTGAAGCTGACATATAAAGGATGAGAAATTTCTCATTAGTTATCACAACTTCAGTAGGCTAAAATTTTGAATTGTTACTTCAAACAAATTCCTGATGGAGAATGCCCCTGTTCTCTCCACTCCCACTGTCAAGAAGGATAATTTCATGTCTCAAATCTTGGAAGTTATTTTTGTATTATTACTTGATTAGTTTAAGACAACGTGGTTTAGGAAGGGAAACAAGTGTCAGATTCTTGATACATAGTGGTGGTTCAAATCTTGTAATGTTAATTACTATATGACTGGATGTATGATTGAAGAAATGAAAAGAGGTGGCAATTTCTTGATGAAGGACGACACTTTTGGTTCGAAGTTGTGGTGCAACTTACTGATCAGGAATTATTCCTTATATGATACTAGAAAACTGGAGATAGGTATCAAATCTTTGATCACTACATTTTGGTGGGCTTGTGAAGAGTGGGTTTCTACTTACTGGATTGGCATGGCATGTATGGAGCACTTAAAAAATCTTTGTGAATAGAAATTTTCTTTGAGTAGTCGGATAAAAAGGGAAATAGGTGTTAAGCTCTTGTAGCATTTTATTTTGCATTTTTGCTTATGGTGCAATGCATATGTGCTATATATGATTAGATCAAGTAGTTACGATTTAGTACTTGTTGGATAGTTTTTAGATATAAAGAAACTATAGTTCTTCAAATTCTGATGTGGTATAGTATGTTTCTAGTGTTGTTTGTTTGTATAATAAGTTCAAGCTGGAAATATCCCAGAAGATTAATATCTTAATAGTTCTAACTATTGGTTACTGTTGTAGAGGTGGCCCCCATCTAAACTCAGCCGGCCTACTAAAGGATTATGAAATCATTATAATTTCTTTGTTTTTATTATATCTATATATATATATATGTATCATTGCATCGGTGTTTTCGGGGAACAATGTGTCGTGGTATCGACATTTCCAAACAACCTAGCTCCGAAGTCCGAATACCCATTCTAAAAATCCTGGATCCGCCACTGGCGACCTGTACGACGACATGCGCGTCATCTTCAATGACTTCGGCAAGATGGGACGCAACCACCACACGCAGCACACCGTCGAGAGCGTCCTCTCGTTCGTCAAGCAGTTCGAAAGCAGGGAGCACCTCCAGCATGGCAGAGTCTGGTTGGCCGGCCACTCCCTCGGCGCGACGTGCGCGATGCTGGCGGGGAAGCGCGCGGCGAAGGAGTGGGGGCTGTTCCTCCCGACGTTCCTCTTCAACCCACCGAACGTGTCGCTGCTTCCTGTGGTGAGCATGCTCGTGCCTGACAAGGCCAAGGCGATCAGCGGGATCACGATGGCCAGGAAGGCCAAGGCGATCAGCGGGATCACGATGGCCAGGAAGGCCAAGGTCAAGGTGGCGCAGCTGCTGTGTCCACGGCATGGGGAGCTCATAGCGCAGAGGTTCCAGCGCCTCATGGCGTGGGCACCCAACATGTACCTGCACGACGGCGACCCTATATCGAATGGCTTTGTCCTCGACTTCGAGCAGCGGCAGGCTATGGCGGCGGCGGCGGGGAATGGGGGAGAAAGCCACGCCGACGCGTCCTTGGGGGCGCTCACCTCGATCCGGGAGACGGTGTGTGGTATATTGCTCCCACACAGGAAGCTGGATCTGCAGCACCTTCTGCCTTCCGCCAAGATGTGGATCAACTCCGGCGGTGCTGCTGCAGGCAGTGGCAGTGCTGCGCATTCGCTCCAGCAGTGGTGGCAACCGGATGCCGTGCTCAACCTGAGGTCCCTGCAATGGAGCTACGAAGATAATGGCCAGGAAGCGCACTGCTAGCCAGCTAGTCCTAACCTGCTTATATGTGTCGGGAGGCGGTGAAATTTGTTTGAGTTAATCTTGAGTCTGCCTCTGTATCCGAGTATGCAAGTAGTTTCCTTATATTGTTTGCCGTATTCCCGTCTTAGTTTATTTTATTTAGCTGAGTCTTGGTACTATATAAGTAAAAGCATTGTACTTTAATATGTATATGAGTTAATAAGAGAAAGAGAGTAAGAAAAACCAGGAAAAGGTGTTACTTGTACCGCACCACAAATATTGTTCTTCGTGTTTGTGAGTTCTTTTGTTCGGGCTTAATTTCTTCTGCCTCCGTATCCGAGTATGCAAGTAGTTTCCTTCTATTGTTTGCCATATTCCAGTGCTAGTTTATTTTATTTGGCTGAGTCTTGGTAATATATATGTGAGAGCATTGTACTTTAATATGCATGAGGGAATCATGAGTGTATATATCGCAATGAGCTTTAAGGTGGGCCTCACCTATTGTTAAGACCGACTCGTTCTGTTTGAGGCCACCGCTTGGCTGTAACAAGGGTCCCATTTGCCCACACATGGTAGTTGGTAATTGGCTGGTGGGGGAGAGAGAACAACAGGATTAAAAGGAAATTGTATTTTAATGATTATGGCCAGGTCTTTAGCTTGAGGACCGGCCTTAAGCCTTTTTTGTTTATAGTCTGCTTAAGATCAACTCTGTAATGTATAAGGTCGATCTTAAGGTGACTTATAACCCCGTATTTTTATACACTCCAGATGCCTTGAGTTGACAAGAGAGAGAGAGAGAGAAATCAGCAAAAGGTGTTAGTAGTGTCGCACCACAAATATTGTTCTTTGTGCTTATGAGTTCTTTTGTTCGTGCTTGATTTCTTCCTTTCTTCTGCCATTCTTACCGGCATGGGCATGTGCAGATGTGCTGATCCTGGCTGAAAGCCAGAAATTGGTACCAGAACCATGATGAAGGGACTCCATGATGCGATCGACGATGAGTGCGTCGGCCTCAAGGATGCGATGAGGGCCTGTGCCAAGATCCTCTCAGAGGAGTTCGGGTGGGACAAGGAGCTAGCTAAGAAGATCTAGTGCTTTGGGCCCAAGACGATCGACCCCAACATGGTGGCAGACATGTGCAAGGGCGTGCAATACCCTGAATGACAGAATGAGGTCAAGGACTCGGTGGTCGCCGGCTTCCAATGGGCGTCCAAGGAAGGCATGCTTACCGACAAGAATATGCAGGGTGCCTGCTTCAGGTTCTGCGAAGTCGTGTTGCACTCCGACTCCATCCACCGTGGCAGCAGCGTTGATCGTCACCGACATTAGGAAGAGAAAAGTTTAAAAGACATAATTTTAAAAATACGGTAGTGTTATGATATACTATAGATTTTTTAAAATATTTCCTCGAAAGAATCAGGTAATATCTTAGATTTTATATTGATCCTATAATTTACGATCCTACCAAAGAACCTTCGATCCAATTCGGGATTATGATTCTGACAACCTTAATTGAGACTGACTACCTTAACGAGTTAGAGATGGTTGTCATATTTATGTTTTGAATATTAGTCGAGCTAGAGTCTCTGCATATAAATGGACGTGTACAGTTGAGTTGAGTTCTTGTATGCAGTTATGTGCGTTTAGATTGCATGTAGATCACTTCATATAGAGGCGTAGCTGATAATTCGGATTGTACGTTAAGACTAAATTAGGAGCATGTCGACTCAAGATTAGAGGGAAAAATATTAGAGTTAATCTTAAGTCCATCTCCGTATTCGAGTCTAAAGTAGTTTCCTTCTATTGTTTATTGTATTCGAGTTCTAGTTTATTTCATTTGGCCAAGTCTTGGTGCTATATAAGTAAGGGCATTGTACTCTAATATGTATTGAGTTAGCAAAAGAAAAACTACTAAAAGATGCAAGTTGTGCCGCACCACAAATATTATTCTTTGTGTTCGTGAGTTTTTTTTTATTCGTGCTTGATTTTTCTGCCGTTTTTATCGGCGTGGGCATGTGCTCATCCTGATTGAAAGCTAACAAAATTAAATTAGATTAAAGCACCCTTAAAGAAAAGGAAGATCACTGCTTATAACTAGCAACAAGTAGTTAATTATGCATAAATATATGCTAATCTTAAAACACCAAAGTAGGTAGTTGGCGAATTGGCGAGCAGCTAATTCGTAAACTGATATACGTCGTACGTACGCTCATTTGTGGATTGGTTCCCTAAACTGTGATAGCTAGTATATATGTATGCATATACGCATGGTCTCCTTCAAATATTGATCAAATACTGACGATGACTGGAAGGCCTCGCGAGTTATCCAATCAAACATCTATGGCTCATGCGACGTCTCTTTGAAGCAAATTTCGTGCCAGAGTTTCCGGCCAACGATCTCCTAGTCTGAAGCCTCTTGCCAATTTCTCTTGACAGGAAAGTCTCCAGCACCAAACAATCAATCCTGCTGCATCACAATTTCACAGACAGAGATGAGTGGTTGCGGCAGGACGGCCAAGTGAAGAAGGTTGTGTAAACAGGGCACAACAATTTCGAATCAGTTTGCACTTGTTGGTGACTGGCAATGCGGTTCGGGACAGATCTGGAACTTGATAGCAAAACAAGGATCTGCAAAGAGAAGGGGGTCGAGCAGAATAGGCTTTGGCATTGGCGATCTCTTTCTTAACCCCAACAAGTTAACTTCGTCTCTCCGGCTTCACCTCTCCCTCGGTCTCGTCATCCCCCGGCTGCCCGGATTCTTCTTCCTCAATCCTACCCCCAAATCCAGTCCAGTAACTTGTATCTAGCTGTTGGTTCGTAGCAGTAGGCATCATATGTATAATCGCACAAAATTCTGTTGTAACAATGTAAGCACGTCATACAACGTGATTAATCCAACGTAGCGAAGCAAGAGCACTGACTTTCCGGATGGTTCCCTTTCGGAAGATCAGCTTACGGTCCCTTTTCTTTTTGGTTTTTGGCTTCTTAGAAAGTCAAAATAAATAAAACAATTTCTTAAAGTAGATTCTTTAAACAGCTTTCTGAGTAAACACATATCATCTATATCAGCATCTTTATTCGTCCAATATCGTCTTAAAAATATAAATAAAAAACATGATCCATCGAAGAAAAAAAGACCGACAACTAGAGTAGCTTGAACATGACACGAGAAGACAGGTTGTCCTAATGACAGTAGCTGTAGTAGACTGGCGTCGCATCCGACTGAATTAGATGAACTAGAATGACAAGAGGCAGACCGCTTTGGCAGTTGTGCTGGCAGTAACGACAGATTTGCCCTTGTGCTGCACGACAGCAATCGCCAAATGGCTACCCTTAACACCAATAACAAGACAGTGAAGTGTGCAACATCCTCCGGCTTAATCATAATCTTGAACTCATGTTTTAACTGCGTCTAGTGGTGGGAGACCATTTCTAACGAGCAGATTTCTGATCTTCAGCCATCAGCACGATTATAATGGCTCCTAGCACTGAACAAACCACAAGCCAAAACCATGTCGCAGCAAAATCAAACCAAAAGCAAGGCTTGCATTCTTCCAGGGGCTAAAAAGCTTCGAGGGTGCCAAGGAAAACCAGCACAACCCTCAGAAAAATGAAGAACGAACGAAAGAATGCAAACCACAAATCGCCTACGCTGTGGAGAGAGTTCTATTGCGCAATGGAGCAATTTCTTTGCCTTTTTCTCAATCTCTCACCTCTTTTCGAGTTACATTACGATCGCACACAACGTGGTTGAAGTCGACTACACACAACATGGTCGTAACGACCATTTATAACGTGGTCGAAACCGACCACACACAACGTGGTCGAAACTAACCACACAATGTGGCCGTAACGACCGCTTATAACGTGGTCAAAACCGACCACACACAACATGGTCGTAACGACCTCCGACCACACATAACGTGATCATAACGACTTTGGATTACTCACAACATGGTCGAGTCAGGTTTATACGACCACAGTTATATCTGCATAAAGAACTTCGTGGTGCTGAGGATCGTGCCGGCCGCTATAACCAACGCGAGCAAGATGGCAAAAGAGTGCTCCGCGTGGACGACAAGCATTTCACTCCTCACTGTGGTGATAAGCATCATGTAGAGCCCGATGGCGACGACGCAGAAGAGCAAGATAGTGAGGGCGTGGACGGCGCTGCTGCCTTCGAAATGGCTTGAGGCCAGCGCTGATGAGATGGTGGGGCTGCCGAAGATCACGCCGGCCAGTCCGTTGCTAGTGACAAGCCCGGCGGAGTTCTCAAAGATGCTGTTAGCATCAATCGGCTGGAAGAGGAAAAGAAGAAGAAGAACAGGAGTGGACAGGAGAGGACGAAGAGCAAGCAGAGCACAGAAGGAAGGTTCAGTTAACTTGTTGTGTTTCTTGTTGTTCTTACATGGTCCCCAGGACCTTGCTTTATCCGCACGCAGGCGGAGGGTTCCTAGCGCTACGCCGAGTGCTACGCCGTATTCTCCCACTCCGGGCCGTGGACTCGTGTGCTACGCCTCCTGGGCCTCTGCCCAGCTGCTCTGCTTGGGCCTGACCTTCCCTCCACGCCAGCCTTGACGCATTCCGCTGCAGTCCCGCCAATACTATCTCCCTCTGAATCACCAATGCTCACATCCCCCCCATCTTCAGAAGCTGTTTGCCCCCAAACAGCAGCTCGAGGAAAACGCTGCCGAAGAGGTAACAGGTCTTCCCACGTCGCCATTGAAGCAGGCATCTTGGACCATTGGATCAAGCCCTGGAGAGTAGAATCATTACCGTGTATCACGGAGCGCCGCTGCAAGATCCTTTCCGGCACACTCCACTGAACTGAATCGTCCGGAAGCACTGGAGACACCTCTTTTGTGTTGCCGATGGCCTGTTTGAGCTGCGAAACATGAAACACGGGATGCACAGAGGAAGAAACCGGTAAAGCCAACCGATAAGCTACTGTACCGATGCGGCCGGTGATCTGATAAGGACCAAAGAAACGAAATGCTAATTTCTGATTTGCACGGGGCGCCAGCGACGAGCGGACATAAGGTTGAAGCTTCACATAGACCCAGTCGCCCACGGCGAATTGCCGCTCGGAGCGCTTCTGATTGGCCTGCTTAATCATGCGCTCCTTAGCGCGAACCAAATGCTGTCGTATGAGATCAGTCATCAACTGACGTTCATCTAGCCAGGATTGAAGATCGGCCACAGGAGCAACATCCGAGTTAGAAATGCAAAAGTGAGAAGGAGCGTACCCATACAAGACCTCAAAAGGTGAACGACCGAGGGCAGAATGAGGGCTACAATTGTACCAGTATTCCGCCAAATGCAACCAGGCACTCCACTTGTTAGGGCAGGCATGAACATAGCAGCGAAGGAATGTCTCCAGACATTGATTGACACGCTCGGTTTGGCCATCCGACTGTGGGTGATAAGCTGAGCTCATCCGCAACTGTACGTGAGTGAGTTTAAACAAATGAGACCATAACTGACTGGTGAAAACTCGATCTCTGTCCGACACAATGGCGGAAGGTAACCCATGGAGGCGATAAATCTGCTGCATGAAAACGGAAGCCACTGTCATTGCAGTGAAAGGATGACGCAACCCCACGAAATGTGCATACTTGGAGAATGTGTCCACGACAACCAATACGCAATTGAGACGACCTGACACTGGCAAGCCCTCCACGAAATCCATGGAAATAACCTTCCAAGCTCTGTCAGGGACCTCCAATGGTTGAAGTAGCCCAGGAAGTCTAGTACGGTCAGGTTTAGCTTGCTGACAAATTGAACATGCTGCAACGAAAGATTTGACAGTTGCCTTCATGCCTTTCCATGCGAATAACTGCTTGGCATGACGAAATGTTACGGGGAAGCCGGAATGACCCCCAACCGGACTAGAATGAAGCGCGGACAGTAACTGAAGATGCAGGGATGGGACATCACCAACCCAAAGGCGACGTTTGTAGCGAAGCAAACCGTCTTGCAAAGTAAAATGAGGTACTGCAGTGGGTTCAACAGCTAACTTAGTGAGAAGTTGTTGAGAAAAAGTATCCGACTGGTAAGAGTCCATGACCTGTTGAGCCCAAGCTGGAGTAGCAATGGAGACGGCCGCACACTGGCTGTCAGGAAGTGGGCAACGAGACAGGGCATCGGCAACTCTATTGTCAGATCCTTTACGGTAGATAATCTTATATTGTAAGCCTAACAACTTGGTGAACACCTTTTGCTGCCATGGCGTGTGCAGCCGCTGCTCATGGAGTTGCACCAGGCTCTTTTGATCAGTCAAGATATGGAACTCTGCTAACTGCAAATAGCTTCTCCAATGATCGACCGCTAGTAAGATGGCCATGTACTCTTTCTCATATGTCGAAAGTCCCAAGGAACGCGGGCCCAAGGCCTTGCTCAAAAATGCCAGAGGGTGACCAGCCTGCATCAATACTGCACCGATGCCACTGCCACTAGCGTCAGTCTCAATCACGAAAACCTGACGAAAATCCGGCAATGCCAGTACTGGAGCCGAGGTGAGAGCAGATTTGAGAGCATCAAACACCTGCTGATGATGACTAGTCCACACATACAGACGTCCTTTACGCAAGAGCTCCGTTAACGGCTTAGTGAAGATAGCAAAATTGCGCACAAATCGCCGATAGTACCCGGCTAAGCCCAGAAAACTGTGCAACTCCTTAACTGTAGTCGGTTGTGGCCATTGTAGCACGGCCTGTACTTTCGCTGGATCTGTGGCCACACCGGACGCCGATACTATGTGTCCCAAATATCGGAGTTCCCGCTGAGCAAAACTGCATTTAGAACGCTTGATCAACCATTTATCATTGCGTAATATCTGAAATACTGCCCGAAGATGCTGCAAGTGCTCCTCGAAAGTGCGACTGTAAATGAGAATATCATCAAAGAAAACCAAAACACATTTACGAAGGAGTGGCGCAAGAGTAGTGTTCATCGCCTTGAGAAAGGTGGCGGGTGCTCCAGAGAGGCCGAAGGCCATGGCACGAAATTCATAATGACCCGTATGAGTCTGAAACGCCGTCTTATGTTCCTCACCCTGGCGAAGCAAAATCCGATGATAGCCTGCAGTGAGATCCAAACAAGAGAACCAACTAGCCCCTGCTAACTCATCCAACAACTCTTCGATGATTGGCACCGGGTACTTTGCTTTTACCGTAATGGCATTGAGATGCCGGAAATCCACGCAAAAGCGAAAGGTCCCATCCTTCTTTTTGACGAGAAGGACGGACGAAGAAAACGGGCTAGTACTTGGTCTGATAACACCCGACTGAAGCATTTGCTGGACCTGCCGCTCTATCTCATCCTTGACGGCCAGAGGGTAGCGATACGGACGGACTGAAACAGGTGTGGCACCGGGCAGCAAAGGAATTGTACGATCGCAATCACGCCGGGGTGGCAGCTGAGAAGGAGTAGCAAACACAGAATCAAACTCCCGCAAAAGGTCCTGCACTTCCGGAGGCAGCGAAGCCGGGTTGTCAGGTGGTAATGGGGAGAGCGCGGACAACTGTACAACGGAACCCACGGGTAATTGCGCATCCACCCCGTGTATCTTCATCGGGCTAAAATCGGCCAGCCAATCCATACCCACAATCATGTCAAAGACTGTCAATGGAAAAATCTTCAACTGAGAAGTGAATGTGTAGCTTTGCACGGACCATACTGCATCTGGTAAATGAGAAGTGCAAGCAACCCGACTGCCATCAGCCATACGAACCATAGCCGCGGTGGGCAGAGATTGAACCCCTCGCAGAGAAGCAGCTAGGGACGCACTGATGAATGAGTGTGAGCTGCCCGAATCCAGTAGAATCAATATGGAACGGTTCTGAATAGTGCCTTGAAATTTCATCGTGCGAGTGTCCAGAGAGCCTTGTACCGCCGAAACTGAAATGGAAACAAATAGTTGCTGATCTCCTTCGGCCAGTGGCTCTCCAGCATCAGAACAAGCCTCCTCCATGTGACAGAGATCCCAAACTTCCTGCAAGGCATGTAACTGAATATGCTCGGGACAGCGATGATCCCGAGACCATTTCTCGGCACACCGAACACACAGGCCGCGTGCACGGCGATAAGCACGAAGAGTGGCCAACTTGTCTTCAATAGGTCGACCACGGCGATCGTCCCCCGGTGACGACGACACGACCATCTTATCCGGTCGCGGCGGCGGAGGCAGCGGCAGGGGACTCCGTGGCACCGGTCTGGTGCTCCAGGAGTACTCCGGTTTGCGGTTCTCTTTGCGCTTGGACGGGTCCATCATCTCCTCCTGTAACAGAGCGAGAGCACAAGCAGAATCCAAATTCGAAGGACGATGCATATGAACAGCATGTTTAATATCATCACGAAGTCCATCCACAAAACGCATGGCATAATAAAGTGGATCAGTCTGACGGCCATACGCAATCAATTGATCAACTAAACTCGAAAACTTCTCCACATACTCGGACACAGGACCCTGCTGACGAATGCTGAAGAGCTGGCGAATCAACAATTCATGTTGATCCCTACCAAAACGCTCCAATAACAGCTGACAAAATTCAGACCACAAGATACGACGAACGCAGTTCTCAACGGACTGCAACCAACGCGCCGCCGCACCAGACATGTGCATACCCGCGACCCTGACCCACAAGGACGGATCAACGGTATACATGTCGAAATAATCCTCACAACGTGAGATCCACAACTTAGGATGTTCCCCATCAAAAGACGGAAAATGCATTTTAGGTAACTGATGAAAAGCAGGACTGGAACGTTCACCCCCAGCTCTCGTCTCAAGCCCGCCCGACCCCAAATTCGCAAACACCGGCAAGGAAGTAGAACGACCCAACGGAGGAGGGGGAAGATCATGCGTACCCGTGACCGGGAGGTGGGTGTGTAACCCAGTCTCCCGGTGATTAGGTGCTTCGCGATGCCGCTGGGCGGCGACCAGATTCTGCGGTGATGAAGCGCCGCGGCGCCATCGGGTGGAGAAGATGCCCGCCGAGGTTGCTGGGCTGCCATCGAGCACCACTCGATGGACCGTCTTGCGAAGCGCCCCGATCTCCACGCGAAGGTCGTCAACGGCGGCATCGATGCGGGGTTTCCACTCATCGAACACCTTGGCCGCACCCTCCATGGCGCCGAAACGATCCGCTAACGTCTTTTCCACGGCATCGATGCGCTGCGACAGGGAGGACTGGAGATCGGCGAAGTCGCCGCGAATGCCCTTCAGCTCCTCCATGATGATCTGGAGATTGGGATCCATCGCACCCCGTTTCTTGCGAAAGCGGGTGAAATAATCGTGGTGGATACTGCTGGGGTCCAGATCGGTGTCTCTGATACCAATTATGTTAGCATCAATCGGCTGGAAGAGGAAAAGAAGAAGAAGAACAGGAGTGGACAGGAGAGGACGAAGAGCAAGCAGAGCACAGAAGGAAGGTTCAGTTAACTTGTTGTGTTTCTTGTTGTTCTTACATGGTCCCCAGGACCTTGCTTTATCCGCACGCAGCGGAGGGTTCCTAGCGCTACGCCGAGTGCTACGCCGTATTCTCCCACTCGGGCCGTGGACTCGTGTGCTCGCCTCTGGGCCTCTGCCGGCTGCTCTGCTGGGCCTGACCTTCCCTCCACGCCCGCCTTGACGCGTTCCGCTGCAGTCCCGCCAATACTATCTCCCTCTGAATCACCAATGCTCACAGATGCCCGTGATAGCCTTGTCGTCCTTGTCGCCGCCTTTTCGCCTCATCAAGAACGTAATCGATATGGCCACAATCAAGAAGAGTGGGAATGCAAGAATGGCGAAGGCATACCACCTGTTGAGTGAAACGAGGAATAGGTAGGCCGAGATCTCCAGGCAGATACAGGTGACCCAGGCCAGTCCACGTCGCCACTGCAGCGGGAGCATGAGCACGGATTGCCCCACGGAGAAGGTGTTGGCGAGGAACGCGATGTAGAAGAACATGTCGGCGGCCTTGGCGACCCGCGTGTTGTTGTCCTGTGTTGCCGATGAACTGGCGGATGGAAAAAACCCTGAGTAGATGACGCCAAACACCATGGCCTGGAACAGGAGGATCTTGTTCGAGAATTTGTTCAGTCGCTTCTGCTCCTGCTGCTGCTGCTTCTCGGCCTGATCATTGTCTTCGCCTATCTGCTCTTCCTGCTCAGTCAGTTAATAATTGGCACATTGAACAAAGCAAGTTGCATCATCTATCGATCGATTGGGGAAAGGACATTAATTAACGGTGAGCAACCAGCCAACCACTGCACGCGGGCGTGTAGTACTGCAGTAACAAGGATCGTTCAAAGTCCAAGGCAAGGCGTGTGGACCATGCGACAAAGACAACCAGTGACTAAAACCACTTTGTTTCTAGCAGGGTTCTTTCGGATTGAAATTTTTTTTGTCATACAGTGAAATGGACGAAATTCCAAAATTTCGTTCATTTCATTCAAATTTTCAGACGAAAATTTTAAATATCATTTGAATTTTGACAAAAATTTAACAAAATTTGGACAAATTTAGCCAAAATTTGACCGAATATTTTTCCTTTCATTGGTTACCGAAATGACCGAAATTTTGCCAAAATTTTGGTGAAATGTTTAACCCTGGTTTCTAGTCACCCCTCTATTTAATTCCAGATTTTCGGAACAACAAAAAAAAAGAAAGAAAGAAACATATTTGCTGTAAAAGAACAGAGTGGAGGATAATGGTAAGAAATTCAGTAATATCACAGCTCAAGAACAGTGGGGCACGCAACAGCCAAATAATAAAATTGTAAAAAGGGAAATTAAATTCCGCAAATATGGCAAAGTATCACAAGTCACATCCTATGACCCTGATATTTGATAGATGGGAGAATCCATGCAAAAGGCATCCAAAAAACCACTTTTCCTCTCGTGCGCAAAGGTACCTCGAATGTCCCCCTTTTCATTCGTTATCTGATATTGCTTTGTCCATTTCATGTCGACCCCTAAAGCTTCCCTGCTTCTCGCAGCTCGACAGAATATCTACTTTGATATTTTTTTTGTTCGTCCCTTTAATCTCCACAAAGAAACGGTCTGAAGAAACTTTGATGATTTTTTACTGATGTGTTTTCATTTGGATATAAAGGAATGGATGCAATACAAAGCAGACGCCATGACTACCGAAACATGATCAAGAAAGCCGAAAGAAAACATCATACAACACAAACGCGCGAGGGAGAGATGTTTTACCTTGGGCAGAGGGTAGTTCTCCGGTGCCTGCGTCCCCATGGCGGCCGGACTTGTACTTTACTGATACCACCGAGGTAGGCTTCAACAATGGAGGAAGAAAGCAGGAGAGAGAGATGCAAGATAGAGAGAGAACGGGAGACAGAGTGCTACTTATAAGGAGGCGGCAGAGTCGTCGTCTTCTTATAGAGGAGCAGTGAGAGCAGAGGAGAGATGGAATGCATCGCCAAGAAGCAGAGGAAAGATGGAAGAAGCAGAGGAGAGATGGAATCAGAGGAACGATGGAATGCATCGCCAAGAAGCAGAACAAAGATGGAAGAGGCAGAGGAACGATGTTATGCATCGCCAAGCGCCAAGAAGAAGAGGAACGATGGAAGAAGCAGAGGAACGATGGAATGCATCGCCAAGCGCCAAGATGCAGAGGAAAGAGGGAATGCATCGCCATGGCTGTGAACCCGAGTAGATAACGTTGGGGTGACCATTGACTCGAGGGCAGCAATTCGAGGGCGCAACTTGCACTCCCAAATCCGCGCCTGAAGGAGGGGCTTTGGAAAACATGAGAGTTGTTAACACACGCCAAAGTTCTCCTCTTGGTTAAGTCCGGGACTTACTGCGAAATTTCACGAAGAAGCACTGCGAAATTTCACGAAGAAGCACTGCGAAATTTCATGCAGCGTGTCGACATCAACCTGCCATCACGGGTCTTAGCGAAGAAGCACTGCGAAATTTCATGCAGCGTGTTGACATCATCCTGCCATCACGGGTCTTAGCGCTCAACCGGGGATCTTTCCAATCAGCACGCGGATTCCCCTCGTGCGCACTACACTGCCAAATTTCTCTTTGTAGCGAATTTCGTGCTTGAGTTTCCAGCAAATGTTCTCCTACTAAAGATTCAGGAAGCCTCTTGCCAGTTTCTCTGACACGAGATGGCAGTGTAAGGAAAGTCTCCAGCACCAAACAACCAGTCCTGCGGCATCACAAATTCGCAAGCAGAGATAGAAGCACGAGTAAACAGAGCACAACAATTGGGAGCCACATTGATGTACTACTGTAACAGCATGGACGGAGTTGCATGGTGGCCGTCCCAGCCGTTCACTTGACGGTCGGTCCCGGCGATGGCTTCTTCCCGGAAGTTTCTCACTTTCTCTCGATGAAGAGACTGTTGGAAAGTTATGCGTTGGACTTGGCGTCTACTACAGGGCCGTTCGATCCGGATTATGGGGCGGCTTCTGGCTTGATTATAGGACGGCTTCTAGCTTCTCAGCCAGGAAGCAAGAAACCAGAACGAACGAATTGGTTTAACACGTGGCTTTTCAAAGTGGCTTATGTGAATGTTTTTCTTTTTCTCTTTTCTCACCTCGAGTGCTCTCTATTCTTGTTCGCACAACGCTCTTGCTTGCTCAATCTAAGATTTTGCCTGCCACATCACCTCATCGTCGATCTACGCCGCTCCATCGAATCTCGCCGCTGGCCCTTGCTCGGGTGGCTTTTCCCCCCCTTTCTGTCCCCGATCTCTCGTCACCCTCACTCGCACCCGCTCGTTTGCACTTAGCTCTACGGTTTCCCCTACCATATCGTCGCTCCGTCGAGAGGCACTGCACCGCTAGATTTGGCTGCTGCCCCTGCTCCGGCCCCTCCCTGTGCTGGATTCACCCTTATCCGACACTACCTTGGCCGCCATTCGAAGCCTCTAGCTGCGGCATGGGGTCTGGCACCGTGTCCACTTCTTTGGCCACCTCCTCCGTCTCCAACAAGGTTGGTGCATCGTCCAGCGTTGCCTGCAAGTTGGATTGTATTGGCTCCTATCATCTCTCTAGTCACCAGTCTCAGCCTACCCCTCTAGTTGCCGTTCTCGGTCTACAGAAGCTATATTTGTATGCATAGACTGTGACAGGAGGCAGTGCACCGAAAGTTTCCGACAACCAGTCCTGCTGCATCACAATTTCACAAACAGTGGTTGTACAGGACAGCTAAGTGAAGAAGCTTGCGCAAACAGAGCACAGCAATTGGGAGCCACGTTGATGTACTATTGTGCCAGCATGGGCGGAGCTACAGCTGACAGAGATGGTGAACGTCCCAGCTGTTGACTTGACGGGCGGTGCGAGTCGACGAATCCATGGGTTCAGTCCAGTGACGCCGGCGATGGCTTTTTCCCGGAAATTTCCTCTCATTTCCTTTCCGGTGCGTGGGGGTGTCGCTACGACGACGACCGACGCTGCTGGAAAGTGATGCGTGGGCTGGGCTGCTCAGAGATCCCTGTCCGGCCCAGTATGCGTGTAACATCCTAAAAATCATAAAAATAAAGATAACATAAAACATTTTGTATGTATTTATTCTCCTTTAGTTTTCATTAGATTTTCTTTGAAAACATTTGATTTTTAAAAATCAAAAGTACATAAAATATAAATCAGATCAAATCTGAATCTAATAAGTATACTTAAACTTAACGAGAAATCTTTACTTAAACTCAGATTTTTTTTTGAAAAATCAAGAGAAATAAAACTCTGAAAATCTACTGAATCATCTGCACCATCCGAAAAGATTTCCCTCAAATCTTTTGAGTGCTTCTAGCAAGTGACTAAAGTGCCCGAACCTCTCAGCTTACCTCACATCTTTGCCTCTCCCTTGATTACGACCACTTGAAGTCGTTTATGACCACTTGTAGTCGTCTACGACCACGTGGGGTTCTTTGGATGTCGGCTTCGACCGTTTGCTCGTAGACGACTTCGATTAATCGACATGATCTCCGTAGCTATTCGAACACCGATCAATTCTCGGTTGCTTGTCGTACATCGTCCGATATCTGTAGCAACTCGAGCACAGAGACTTTCTTCCACCTCCAGCATGCATGAGCACAGGCCACAGTTTTGATGTCATGCTCATCATTTTGAATACCACGCCCGTTGTTTCTCCTCTCTACTGACAACCCCTGCCATGTGCTCCCATCTCATCATGTCTCCCACCTGCACCGCGCCGAAGTGGCTCAGCCCCGTGCCTCCCCTTTGCTCTATGCTAACTAAAGACTACAAGCTGTTATGACCTCACACACAACTTCTTCTACGACAACACAGTCTTATGACCACTCTAATGCTCTGATTGCTACAGACGAGTACTCGAACAACTCGAACACAGCTCTTGAACACTTTGCATGTTAAGTGTATACCCACATAATCCCGTCAGGCGATCTCTCTTCGCTTGCTGATGCAACGGGCCCACTGGAAGCAATCGTCTTCCACCTCACATGCATGCGCCAGCTCCGCCGTAGTCGTGGCCCGAGTTGCCCTCGATTTTAGACGCTACACCCACAGTTCTCCATCTGCTGTTGCCCACTCTTGCCTAACCCATCACTCTGATGCGACAAGTCTCTTCCTCATTATCGTCGACCACTCATGTAGTCGAGATCCTCGACCAACTGCTAGTTGAGATCTCCTATCACTTGCATAGTCGAAACCTCCGACTGCAGTAGTTGTAATATTCGACCTTTGACCATAGTCTTAGCCTCGGTTACTAACGATAGTCGATAGTTGATAGTCAAAGGCCCTGGTCGATAGTCATTGTCCGTGGTCGATATTCGAAGGCCGTGGTCGATAGTCGTTGGCTGTGGTCGATAGTCGTTGGTCGTGGTTGCTAGTCATAAGTCGTAATCGGTGATTGTAATTTACAGAACCCGGTCGTAGTGGTAAATTATGGTACTCTGTCGTAGTTGTAAGTACCCAGTCAGTAGTTGAACATCTACAGAACCTAGTCAATAATTGATAGTTGTAAGTCATAGTACCCGCTCGACGCTCGGAAAACCTTCATGGTCTAAGATTGGTAGCTCTGACTGTGTGATCAATACGACCGAAGTTGCAGTAGGACAAAGACCCTTGTAGTCGAAACACCGTGGTCGGTGGAATTGTACTCGAAGTGTCCAGCATTTGCAGTGGCAGATCCAGGATTTTTAGGATGTGTGTTCGAACTTCAGAGCTAAGTTGCTCAAATATGTCGATACCGTAACGCACCATTTCCCCAAAATACCGATACAACAATACATGTATATAGATATAATAAAAATACATAAATTATAGAAATTAATAATTTTTATGAGGAAATTGACGATATAAGGCGGGCATGATGACATGAATTAAACAATAAATTATAGAGATTAATGACAATTATATATCTTATTGAACCTGCCTTTTTGTCCTTTTTTCTATCAACAAGAACCATCCACCTAAGAGGAAATTGTATGTTCTTTCCATGGAGCAAAACATAGTAAAAATTAGCATGTAAACAAATGTAATAAGGGTCCAACTAACTGCTCATTGCCTAAAGTAAAGACTGTATTTTTATACAACATCTATTAGAAAAAACGAACAAAGCAAATGCTAAGCTCCAGAAAGAACCGGAGCCAGAGCAGAGTAGAGCAAAGCAGAGAAAGAAAGAAAATAAGTGGAGTAGAGTGGAGTATGCCTAGATCTGGAGAGAGAACGATAATGATAAGTTGTATGTGTTGCTCAATTCCCGATGCCGTACTCCCTCCTGGCTACTGTGCTGCTCCATTCCCGTCGCCCGCTTACTACCTCCGAGTTCACCGTGCCATCGCCCGCTTACCCGCAACACCTCTCTGCTTGTCCGCGCTGCCACATGCTCACCTTGCACCCCACACAGCCTCACGCATGATTGCCATCACATCTTGCTGCCACATCCACCGGCTGTCGCTCGCCTACGTAGTTCGCGTCCGCCAGTTTATAAATAATTTAGAAAAAATACAAAATAATTTAGAGACATTATGAAATAACTTGAGATAAAATTGTGTTGATGCAGTCTGATGTATATGACCTGTGCGCACCAGTGCACGATGATGCATAGTCGTTGCCTAGTGCCTATTACCTTGTCGGCTTGGACACTGCTGTTGCACACACCCTCCTCAGCTCGTAGGTGACAGCCGTCGCCCGTTTACTCCTTACAGACGTACTGCCGTCTATTGTGGTTGTGCTCTTTGCGACTGAGACCAAACTAGATGCCAAAGTTGCTCTTGCCACTCACCAAGTCGTTTGGTGATCATTGCCCCTCGATCTCGTGCGCTAGTGCCACTAGGTTTAGCGATTTTGCTATGGATCAGTGGAGCCTGAGAGAGATGTAGATTTTGATATTTTACATATCAGCTTCTTAATCTTGGTATTTTTTGTTTTTTGTTTTTTTCTTTTTCCTTTGTATTGTCCGTGGATATAACGGTGTTTTTATTTTTTTTTCTTTAATTGAATGACTTAGAAAAAACTAATATCTGTTACAGCATAATTTTAACCAATAGCTAAAAACCGTAGCTATAAATTAAACCAGATTGAGCGAGTCTAAGCTATCGACAGTCCAAATCACGCTAGGAAGAGGGAGTGTGTGTGTGTTGAGTTTAGGCCCGGATGAAACGCACGAATATCGTGGGAATTTTATATAAAAGTATTTACTTTTTGTAAAGATCAGAAAAAAAAAACTACGTTTCAAACGGCGCTTAGTGATTTTTCCGAAGGGCCCATTTTTCAACCATTGGTTAGGATGTGCGCGCAGTTACTATTTCATACGTTGGGTCGAATTTTAGCGTGCAACATAAAAAAAATGACAAGGCATTTTTGGTGAACAGAATTACAGACTACAAGGAAAACGAGGAAATTAAGCAAGTCGCCTTCAAACCCGAAACGCGCGTGGCACACGTATGCTGACTTTCTGGAGTACAGCCTCTGACCAATCAGAATACACGCGGATTCCCCTCGTGCGCACTCCACTGCCAAATCTCTTGTTTTTGTTCCGCTTATTTTGGTTTGACTTTTTGACGTCTAGTTTATTTTTCACTATTTATATTTTTTTTAACTTTTGGTTTTTTTAGCTTTTTGGTTGGTTTTTTCTTTCCCGTATTCGTTTGCATTATCTGTGATGAGCTTACATATTTTTCTATTTTTAAATTTTTTTAAATTTAATTATGCTAAATAAGTCACCTTCAGCTATAGTGTAATTTCAGCTAGCTACAGTGTAATTTTATCCATAAACCACTATTTTTCAGGCCAACCGTACGAAGCCTTTATCTTCAAATTGAGCACCTCGATGCATAAATATGCTACTTGAAAAGGAGCATATTTACAGTGAAGATAGGATCATCTGGAAGCTAACTCCCCAATGGAACCTTTACAGTGAAATCCTTCTACCAGGCCTCAAGAGTTAAGGGCATTGGTTACCCTTACAAGTTTCTGCAGAAAACAAAAATTCCTTTGAAGATAAAAGTTTTTCCGTGGTTAATCTTGACAAGAAGCATTCTTACTAAGACAACTTGAGGAGAGGATGGAAAGGTTCTTCTAATTGTCAGTTTTGTGGAGCAAAAGAAAGTGTGTCTGTTCTTTTTTTTTTTGTTTATGATAGTGGCTGATGACTTTTGGCTGAAATTTTTGAATTTTGGGCTGTTCGCGATAGATATTACGAAGAGAGATAGTCGCTTGCAATTTTGGTTGGTACAGATGTTGAATTTTAATGTGTACTAT
The DNA here is from genome assembly GCA_036346575.1 of Dendrocalamus sinicus. Taxonomy (NCBI): domain Eukaryota; kingdom Viridiplantae; phylum Streptophyta; class Magnoliopsida; order Poales; family Poaceae; genus Dendrocalamus; species Dendrocalamus sinicus. The sequence continues at coordinate 611,926 of JAYEVI010000181.1, read as the reverse complement.
AATTATCTTATAGATCTCGTATTGAAAAAATACTCTATTTGAAAGTTAAGGATACTATCAAAAGCCAAAATCCGTAAAGAACAACCCAGTATTGACCATCTATTCTTTTCTTTGCCCAATTGCAAGATTTATTTGGGACGTAGTGAAGTGCGCCTTTGGTTTTTTCAATATCCCTAATGATGTTGAAAATTTGTTCAGTTTGGCTGAAGAACTTTCATAAGCTGATAAGCAATTGAAAAGGCTGGTCACAATTCGTGTTGCATCAATCTTCTGGTCAATTTAGAAGACTCGCAATACAGCCTGGTTTGAGAATAAAATGCCTAGTGTTCCAATTGTTTTTATCCACTTTGCGTGTCACTGCTTGAATCTGTGGGCATCTCTGCAGACAAGAGTGGAAGACTTGACTTGCGGTGGGGAGCCAGGCTGCTCGGGCAGTTGGCTGTTGAAATCTTCAGTGCGCGTCAAGGATGGAGCCTGGGAGCGGGTAGGATCACAATGGGTGGCTGAATAAAAGTGAAGACTGGAGTAACGGAGGATGGGCATTTTGTTTGCTTCAGAGGTTCTTTCCAAAGTAAATCTCCGAAAAAAATAAAATCTATCTATTATATATATTAAAAGTTGATGATATGAGTTTTACAGTTGCTAAGAAAAAAGATAAATAAACTATAAATCCTCAAAAAAAAATGTTGTACGATTCAATGGATTCTTATTATGGTCAATAAATGATTACTAATTGATGTTTTAGATAAAACAAAAAATCTTATATAATAATGCTACTCATAGATAATAGATTCTAGATAAATCCAAGAAATAAAAGAATTTTAGATGGTCCGCACTAAAAGCCACGTATAAAAGAAAAAGAAGGATGCGGACATATAAAATAAATAAGTAAAAGAGATGCATAAAAAAATTATCGATGTGTTCTTCCTCGATTCCCCGTAACCATCTGTTCTCCCTTAACTATCTGCAACTATCCGATCTCAATGGTCAACTCCCACGTGTGTAGTTCCTCCTCTAACTGCTCCCCACGAGGCCACGAGGCCACTGGCCACTTGTAAAAAGCAGCATGAGTTGCTTAGTTGGCGGGAGATATCTTACGCGGTTGCACTCACCGCAGAACACATAAATAGGCGGCTTTCCGGGCGCCCACTCCCCGAACACAGCGCTGTAAGAGGTCAGCGGCGGCAAGCGGAACCCGTTCTCCCCGCCCCCTCCTCCCCGCTTCTCCTCCATGAAGTAGGACGCCGGCGGCCACGGCGTCACCTGCAGCCCCACGGGCGCCTCCACAACGGCCTCCGTCTCCGGCTGCTGCGCAGCTGCGGGTCGTGAGGAGGAGGCGGAGAAGTTGATGAGGCCGGAGGAGTTGAGGAACGCGAAGAGCTTGCGGAGGAGCGTGGGGTTAACTTGAGCTGTTTTCCTTACTGCAAGATCTTGCTATTCTTCACGTCCGGCTTTCGTCGTTTCAACAGGTTTGCCTTTTGATTGATTCGTTCCCTGCCCGATTGAATGTACCTACATACGTGTTCTGGACTTCTGGTTGGCGAGAACATGGTACAAGCAATAGAGGTGCGCTAGCTAGCATGCACACACGTAAATATTTAAGTGGTTAAAGTAACTATCCAATAACCAGTGCTCTCAAAAAGGAAATCCCCAGCCAACTCCTAATAATCTTAAGTTTTGTGCAGGAAACATTTTTCTTTTTTTAGATAATGGAACTAGGTTCCAGCCTCTACCATCCGAGGATGATACACAGCTGAGAGTTACAAACCAAAGCCATAAGGCTCTCACTCTTACATCCAAGAACGAGGAAATAAAAACAACAAGGTTCAGCCCAACCTGGACTAACAATTACTAAAATGGAAAAGAAGTAGTACTAGGCTTCAATTCGATTCCAAAAGCTCCACCCAAACTTCTTGAAGACCGCCATAACCAAAGTCTCCAAGCTTCTACATCCGTGATTGAACGCCGGTCTCTCCTCTTCCTTATGCATTAGAGACCACTGTCGGATCCAGTACGTCGCCCTGAAGATTACCTGAAGATATGTAGGAGACTTAGCCTTGTTAAACACCATGTCATTTCTATTCAACCATAGAGCCCAACACAGCGCGGCCGCACCTAATAAAATTTGATTTCTAAGCTGAAGACACAATCCGTCTAGCCAAGAACCAAACATATTAGAAAAACTAGTCGGTGGTTGAATTCCAAAAGCAACAAGCACAGTGTTCCAAACAAATCTCGCAAAATGGCAATCAAAAAACAAATGTTGAATAGTCTCTAAGGAACTATAAAAACAACATTTGACACTTCCTTGTCAATTTCGTTTAGCCAAGTTGTCTTTAGTGAGAGTAACTCCCTTTTGTAAGTACCATAAGAAAACCTTAATTTTCAATGGTATTCTTAATTTCCAAAGAGGGTTTTTTACAGGAATAATTCCTTGTTGAATCATAGTCCTGTACATGGACTGAACTGTGAACAATCCTTTTTTGCTGAGGTTCCAAATAAACACATCCCTCCTATTTGTGAGGTTAACCGAGACCACTTTTGAAACTAAATCAAGCCAGGACGCCAAATTTTCGTATACCAAACCTCTCCTAAATGACACATTAAGTGGTACAGTCCGTAGGACATTTGCCACCGTATCATCTTTCCTCCTTACTATTCTATACAGATTGGGATATACCTCCTTGAACGGCATGTCCCCTAACCAAGCATCCTCCCAAAATCTAGTTTGTTCCCCATTTTGCACTTCGAACTTTCCACCGACCAAAAAATCATCCTTGACCTTCAAAAGGCCACTCCAAAAATGAGAGTCTCCTTGTCTGTATTGCACTTGTGTCAGGGATTTGTTAGACAAGTATTTCTTTCTTAGAAGATTTTGCCAAACCCCGTCCTCGTTAATGAGCTTAAACAACCATTTGCTCAACAGACACCTATTTTGGATGTCTAGACTTTGTATGCCGAGACCTCCTAAGTCTTTAGGTGTACATAGTACACTCCACCTAGCAAGCCTATATTTCTTCTTGTGCTCATCGCATTGCCAGAAAAAACGCGAGCGATAGTAATCTAATTTTTGAAGGACTCCTCTAGGGACCTCAAAAAAAGATAACATAAACATAGCCAAACTCGTTAACACTGAGTTAATCAAAACAAGTCTCCCTCCGACCGAAAGTAATTTTCCTTTCCAACTAGCGAGTTTTTTTTCTGGAACTTCTCTTCGATAGCGACCCAATCCTTGTTCGATAATTTTTTATGATTCATGGGTATACCTAGATACCTAAAAGGAAGATCCCCCGACTTACACCCAAAAAGATGTACATAATCCTGTTCACAATCCTTCGCTTTGCCATAACAAAAAAGTTCACTTTTATGAAAGTTGATCTTCAATCCCGATAATTGCTCAAAGGTACTAAGTACTAACTTGAGATCTTTGGCTTGGCATATGTCATGATCCATAAAAAGGATAGTGTCATCCGCATATTGGAGGATAGAGAGACCCCCCTCCACTAGGTGAGGAACAACTCCCCTGAATTTTCCATTAGACCTAGCCCGGAAAATCAAGGTTGCTAGCATATCCGCTACCAAATTAAACAAGATGGGAGACAAGGGATCACCTTGCCTTAGACCTTTTTTAGTTTGAAAGAAATGTCCTACCTCATCATTAACTTTAATGCCAACACTACCTCCACGAACGATTTGATCGATCCATTTGCACCACTTAGGTGAAAAACCTTTCATTCTCAACGCTTGTTGTAGGAAGGACCATTTTACTTTGTCGTATGCTTTCTCAAAGTCTAGTTTTAAAATCACCCCATCTAATTTTTTTCCTATGTAACTCATGAATGGTTTCATATAAAATGACCACTCCTTCTAAAATATTCCTACCCTTCATAAAAGCCGATTGGGATGGTTGGATCACTTTCTGGGCCACTAGGGCTATTCGATTTGCCATCACCTTTGTAAAAATTTTGAAGCAAATGTTTAACAAACAAATAGGCCTAAACTGTTGAATCTGTGTAGCTTCCTTTTGCTTCGGTAATAATGTAATTATACCAAAGTTGAGACTGAAAAGTGAGAGATCACCTTTGTGAAAAACAGAGAAGAGAGGCAAGAGGTCCTCTTTTATCAAATCCTAGAATACCTGGTAGAACTCAGCTGGAAACCCATCGGGCCCGGGGGCTTTGTTATGTTCCATTTGAAAAATGGCTTCTCTAACTTCCTTCTCTGTAAAATCTGTGGTCAAGACATCATTTTCTAACTGAGTAACTTGTGTGATGTCACTCGTGAAGGACTCTATCATCGAAAAATTATTACTAACAGGGGCTCCAAAGAGACCTTTGTAGTAATTGGTGATGAATTTCTTAAGGTTTTCATCTCCCTCGATTATTCCTTCCTCTTGCTCGAGCCGGAAAATTCTAGTTTTCCTATGTTTACCATTGGCCACAAGATGAAAGTATTTGGTATTACAATCGCCAGATAACAATCTAGTTGTCTTGGCTCTTTGATACCATTTAATTTCTTCTTCCCGCAAAAGGACAGCAAGTCTTTCCTTATAAAAGATTTTAAGATCGACTTCCCTACTGTTGAGCGGCCACGACTCCGCTTTTTTATCCAATTCATCAGCTTTCCTAATCAACTCAGCCTTTTCTTTCTTATAATGGCGACTAACATTCTTGGCCCAGCCCCTTAGAAATTGTCTAAGCCTTTGAATTTTATTTTGCCAACGTTGCAGCGGTGTTTTGCCTCTCAATTCCTTTTTCCAAACATCCCTTACCAACTCATAAAAATCATCCCTTAACAACCAACCGAGTTCAAATTTAAACCCCGATTGCTTGTTGCCATGGGTTCCATTACCGGTATCTAACAGAAGTGGAGTATGGTCTGAAATTTCCCTTGTCAACGCTTGGACCGTTGCAAGAGGAAATTTTGACTCCCATTCCGTACTCACTAAAGGAAACATTTTTCTTAGCAACAAAAATATGTTATCTTTGAAAGAACGAATTGATAAGCTTGTGGAATTACACTAGCGCTAGACAAGCTTGACCAATCAACTCAATCCACATCTCACAACTTATAGGATACTTAAATTTGAACAAGTACTAGTGTAGATTGGAAATGAAACACTATATCTTTTTTTCGAACCAAGTACTGTTGGGAATAATCCCACATTGGTTGTGGAAGAGGAGAAAGCACAACTTATAAGTGTGGGGGAGCCCCCACCCATCGGACTAGTCTTTTGGGGGGAGAAGGCCCAGTACCACTTATAAGGTTGTTGCTCAGTTGCTCGTGGGCTTGGTTGTGTTCCGCCCATGTGGACTGTGGCCGGGAGTAAAACCCTACTGGACCTAGGTATGCGGCCAGGTCCAGATTTCACATTTGGTATCAGAGCCTAGGTGCCTAACACCTCCTTGGACCTCATGGTTGTAGATGTGTCCAACCAATGTGTGAGGGGGAGATTGTTGGGAATAATCCCACATTGGTTGTGGAAGAGGAGAAAGCACAACTTATAAGTGTGGGAGCCCCACCCATTGGACTAGTCTTTTGGGGGGAGAAGGCCCAGTACCACTTATAAGGTTGTTGCTCCGTTGCTCCGTGGGCTTGGTTGTGTTCCGCCCATGTGGACCTGTGGCCCGGGGAGTAAAAACCCGGCTGGACCTAGGTATGCGGCCAGGTCCAGTTCTCACATTTGGATTGTTGGGAATAATCCCACATTGGTTGTGGAAGAGGAGAAAACACAACTTATAAGTGTGGGGGAGCCCCCACCCATAGGACTAGTCTTTTGGGGGGAGAAGGCCCAGTACCACTTATAAGGTTGTTGCTCCGTTGCTCAGTGGGCTTGGTTGTGTTCCGCCCATGTGGACTGTGGCCGGGAGTAAAACCCTGGACCTAGGTATGCGGCCGTGTCCAGATCTCACATTTGGTATCGAGCCTAGGTGCCTAACACCTCCTTGGACCTCATGGTTGTAGATGTGTCCAACCAATGTGTGAGGGGGAGATTGTTGGGAATAATCCCACATTAGTTGTGGAAGAGGAGAAAGCACAACTTATAAGTGTGGGGGAGCCCCCACCCATTGGACTAGTCTTTTGGGGGGAGAAGGCCCAGGACCACTTATAAGGTTGTTGCTCCGTTGCTCCGTGGGCTTGGTTGTGTTCCGCCCATGTGGACCTGTGGCCCGGGGAGTAAAAACCCGGCTGGACCTAGGTATGCGGCCAGGTCCAGATCTCACAAGTACAAACACACACACACCCAACTTGCATTGTAAGCGAAGAGGTTCTTACAGCATCAGATACAAAACAAAAACCTAGATATTATTTCTTACATGTTGATAATCAAAACTAAGAAGTCTGGCTGTACCTGTTAACATTCGACAATTTTCGGCTGCACCTGTTCTTGATCACCCTAATTAAGTGTAGTATATATAGTCTGTTTTTGAGTATTAACAAGCTCCTGTGCAGAGTAGAGATCGACAATGCTACATCGATCATTAGGAAACGATGCGGGACGTTGGGAAAATGACTTCAGCATTTCCGGTCCTAAGCATCTGATGATGTCTCCGGCCAACTGGTAGGTAAATTATTTCAAAATTTCATGCTGATGATTTGAGTGAAGTTTGCTGGATTTTGAAGAATATATATCTTGTGGTACTAGAATGTAAAATCAAATTGTAGTTTTCAAAGGGTAGTCGTGCGATGTCGTCTTGTTTATATGTAATCGCCACCATGCGTTCGTGCGTCATGCGATGATCTAGCTAGCTACTAGCTTCTAATCTAAGTAAGTGCCATATCTATCTTCTATTATATTATTAAATAAAAAGAAAAGAAAAAAGAAGCCAACATATTCGATTTGCTTTCATGAGCTAGAAGCTACCACTTTAGCTGTGAAAAAAAATCTACACCGCCGTATTATAATGGGTCTAGATTATAGCAGTATATATATTAATTAGGAGAGCTTTAAATCCAATACAACGCAATTGTATGCATTGTGTAAAAAGAGTCTCCGTCTTTTGGCATGGACCCAAAAAAAATTAAGAAGTCAACGACGACGACGTGCGGGAACGATATGGCCCCAAACCAAGATTCATGCGCCGGGAATCTTTCGGCGTCTGCCCCGTTCATTTTAGCTTCCGCTTTTGACTTCTAACTTATTTTTACTATTCATAAATTTTATCTTTTTTTTTTTAATTTTTGACTTTTTTGAGCTTTTTTGCTGGTTCTTTTTTTCCATATTCGTTTGCGTTGTTCGTATTGAGCTAGCATATTTTTTTATTTTAAAATTTTTTAGATTTAATTACACTAAATAAATTATCTTCAGTTACAATAAAATTTTAGCTGTTACAGTATAACTTTAGTTACGAATCATAGCTTTTAAGTCCAACCGAGTGGGCCTAAAGAAGTCGTCGTGGACAACGACGACAACGTAAAGATATCGCCCCAACCCAAGAGTCACGCACCGGCAGTACAAATAAAGGACGACGAACTAATGTGTTGGAAGATACAAGAAAAAAGAATTCTATCAAATTGAAGATAGCATGCACGTCCAGCTTAATTTGGTGCATGGAGAGGAGATCCTCCAACTTGCAGGTGTCATGCATATATGCACATCCAATGTGATTTCCATGAAAGATTGAAGGTTTTTCGGGACAGGACACTTTTGCAGAAAATTAGTAGGGCCCGTTGGATTCCTGTGGGAATTAAGCTGATCTCTATAAATTTCTGTTAAATTCTTATGTTCTAAACTGGCTCGACATCTCTCATATGCCCATTGGTTTGGGAAACAAGATAAGAAATTAATGGAGCAATCTGGGAGAATTAATAGCTGAGCAGGAGTTAACGTAGAGACATACTGCTCGGGATCAATGCCAATCTTACAAGGCGTGAGTTGAGCTATTTTCCATGATATTTGACTGTTATGTTTCTAAGGCCATAAAACGTATTAGGCTCAGATGATTTTTTTGAATTATCATTCAATTACGTTTCCTTGAGACGTGTTTTGGATTCAAAATTTTATTATCATTTCAAATATTCGCCAACCCCTCTCTCTATATATATTGAATATTATATAATAATATTTCATGCATGCATGCAGGGCATCCGAAGAATACTGCCGGTCCGTGGCCGCTTCACTCGTGAAAGCTGTCTACGTCCTCGAGATGGAGCGCAGCTCTGGGCACGTCAACAAGGAGATGATCGCTCAAGGCTTTCAAGGATCGCTCGCGAGTGGCTGGTGGGTGCCCTTCCACTTCGTCCTTTCGGAGCTCATCTCCGGCGACCGCACGGGCGACGGCTACATCTTTGGCGCCATCTTCGAGTACCGTCCGGAGCTGGCCGGCGTTGAGCGCCACCCTTCGGCGCCGACTCACGTGGTGGCCCTCCGGGGCACCATAATAAAAGGGACGATCCACAACGTGCGCGACCTGTACGACGACATGCGCGTCATCTTCAATGACTTCGGCAAGATGGGACGCAACCACCACACGCAGCACGCCGTCGAGAGCGTCCTCTCGTTCGTCAAGCAGTTCGAAAGCAGGGAGCACCAGCAGCACGGCAGAGTCTGGTTGGCCGGCCACTCCCTCGGCGCGACGTGCGCGATGCTGGCGGGGAAGCGCGCGGCGCAGGAGTGGGGGCTGTGCGTCCCGACGTTCCTCTTCAACCCGCCGCACGTGTCGCTGCTGCCTGCGGTGAGCATGCTCGTGCCCGACAAGGCCAAGGCGATCAACGGGGTCACGAAGGCCAGGAAGGCCAAGGTCAAGGTGGCGTCGCTGCTGCGTCCACGGCACCGGGAGCTCATAGCGCAGAGGTTCCAGCGCCTCATGGCGTGGGCACCCAACATGTACCTGCACGACGGCGACCCGATATCGAATGGCTTTGTCCTCGACTTCGAGCAGCGGCAGGCTATGGTGGCGGCGGCGGGGAATGGGGGAGAAAGCCACGCCGACGCGTCCTTGGGGGCGCTCACCTCGATCCGGGAGACGGGGTGTGGTATATTGCTCCCACACAGGGAGCTGGATCTGCAGCACCTTCTGCCTTCCGCCAACATGTGGATCAACTCCGGCGATGCTGCTGCAGGCAGTGGCAGTACTGCGCATTCGCTCCAGCAGTGGTGGCAACCGGATGCCGTGCTCAGCCTGAGGTCCCTGCAATGGAGCTACGAAGATAATGGCCAGGAAGCGCACTGCTAGCTAGCTTGTCCTAACCTGCATATGTGTGTCGGGATGCGGTGAAATTTGTTTGAGTTAACCTTGAGTTTGCCTCCGTATCCGAGTATGCAAGTAGTTTCCTTATATTGTTTGCCGTATTCCCGTCTTAGTTTATTTTATTTAGCTGAGTCTTGGTACTATATAAGTAAAAGCATTGTACTTTAATATGTATATGAGTTAATAAGAGAGAGAGAGAGAGAAAAACCAGGAAAAGGTGTTACTTGTACCGCACCACAAATATTGTTATATGAGTTAATAAGAGAGAGAGAGAGAGAGAGAGTAAGAAAAACCAGGAAAAGGTGTTACTTGTACCGCACCACAAATATTGTTCTTCGTGTTTGTGAGTTCTTTTGTTCGGGCTTAATTTCTTCTGCCTCCGTATCCGAATATGCAAGTAGTTTCCTTCTATTGTTTGCCATATTCCAGTGCTAGTTTATTTTATTTGGCTGAGTCTTGGTAATGTATATGTGAGAGCATTGTACTTTAATATGCATGAGTTAACAAGAGAAAGAGAGTAAGAAAAACGTACCAGCAAAAGGTGTTAGTTGTGTCGCACCACAAATATTGTTCTTTGTGTTTGTGAGTTCTTTTGTTCGTGCTTGATTTCTTCTCCCATTCTTGCTGGCATGGGTACGTGTTGATCCTGGCTAAAAGCCAAAAATTGGTATCGAACCATGATGAAGGGACTCCTTGATGCGATCGACGACTAGCGCGTTGGCCTCAAGGATGTGATGAGGGCCTGTGCCAAGATCCTTTCGAAGGAGTTCGGGTGGGACAAGGAGCTGGCTAAGAAGATCTGGTGCTTCGGGCCCAAATTCCTCTCAAAGGAGTTTGGGTGGGACAAGGAGCTAGCTAAGAAGATCTAGTGCTTCGGGCCTAAGATGATCGACCCCAACATGGTGGTAAACATGTGCAAGGGTGTCCAATACCTGAATGAGGTCAAGGACATGGTGGTTGGTGGCTTCCAATGGGCGTCCAAGGAAGGCATGCTTATCGACAAGAACATGCAGGGTGTCTGCTTCAAGTTTTGCGAATTTGTGTTGCACTCCGACTCCATCCACCATAGCAGCGGCGTTGAACGTCACCGACATCAGGAAGAGAAAAAGGTCTCAAGGAAACGATGACCCCTCTGTCCGAGTTTAAGGATAAGCTTTGAGTTGCTCTAATGCTCAGTCAAGTCTAGGACATTGAAGAGATGTGTTCGTCGTCTTGGGTCGAGTAGGTAGAGATGTGTCCAGAATGTTGAGTAGATATGTTCGTCATCCTCTGTCGAGTAAGAGTTGGATAAGTCGTAGTTCAAACTAAGGTTGTTAGAATCTTAATTCTGTTATATGATCCTAAGATTATATGATTCAAGATTGACTAGACCAATCCGATTCTATGATAGAATTTTAATATGGTAGAATGTTAATGTTCTTACGATTCTACCCAAACATTTGTAAGATTATGATCAAAATTTTCATACAATCCTACTCAATTATGTCTATTCTATTATTTTATTATAAATAATTACTTATATATACTTCCTTTTAATTGAAAATTTTAACTTTTATCTCTTTATATTCACTATAATTATTATACAATAACACATGATCTTACCTTTACTCTACAATTTATAAAGAAAATTTTAAAAGACATAATTTTAAAAATATAGTAGTGTTATAATACATTGTAGATTTTTTAAATGTTTCTTTGGAAGAATCATGTAAGATCTTAGATTCTACATTGATCATATGATTTGAGATCCTACCAAAGAACCTCCAATCCGATTCAGGATTATGATTCTGACAACCTTGGTTGAGACTGCTGCCTTAACGAGTTAGAGATGTGTTAAGTATAAGGGGTTGTCTTATTTATGTTTTGAATATTCGTTGAGCGAGTCTCTGCATGTAAATGGACGTGTACAATTGAGTTGAGTTCCTGCATGCAACTATATGCATTTTGATTGCATGTAGATCGCTTCATGTAGAGGCGTAGTTGGTAGTTTGGATTATATGTTAAGACTAAACTAGGAGCATGTCGACTCAATATTAGAGGGGAAAATATTGTTTGCTGTATTCAAGTTTTAGTTTATTTCATTTGGCGAAGTCTTGGTTACTATATAAGTAAGAGCATTGTAATCTAATATGTATTGAGTTAGCAAAAGAAAGAGAGTAAGGAAAACGAGCAAAAGATGCTAGTTGTGCCACATCACAAATATTATTTTTTGTGTTCGTGAGTTTATTTTTTATTAATGCTTGATTTTTCTGCCGTTCTTATCGGCGTGGGCATGTGCTGATCTTGCTGATCCTGATTGAAAGCCAACAAAATTAAATTAGATAAAAGCACCCTTAAAGAAAAGGAAGATGACTGCTTATAACTAGCAACAAGTAGTTAATTATGCATAAATATATGCGAATCTTGAAACACCAAAGCAGCTAGTTGGCGAATTGGCGAGCAGCTAATTCGTAAACTGATATACGTCGTACGTACGCTCATTTGTCGATTGGTTCCCTAAACTGTGATAGCTACTATATATGTACGCATATAAGCATGGTCTCCTTCAAATGTTGATCAATTACTGACGATGACTGGAAGGCCTCGCGAGTTATCCAATCAAACATCTATGGCTCATGCGACGTCTCTTTGAAGCAAATTTCGTGCCAGAGTTTCCGGCCAACGATCTCCTAGTCTTGAGTGTTGGATTGATCTCTCTCCCGATTAGCCCAACGGCTAATCGGGGCCTTGATCCG